>OV121093.1:0-218738 GCA_921293015.1 Phorcus lineatus | reverse complement strand
AAAACATAAGTGAATGATTGAAATTGAAACTAAGGTTTTTTGGAGAGGGAAAAATATTGACAGTTTTTGTTAAAACAACATAAACTTATCAAAATGTCACGTCAACTTTAATGAACTTTCTCTCTCTTTTTATCCCTTCACTTTTATGTAAGAGATTATACATTATATTAATAGGTATGGTCTCTATCGAATCAATAATGAAAGTGATGATATCGTCGAAAAAGAAGTCAAATATTCAATAGTAAAACAAGACACTATCAAAAGAACACAGTACATGAATTATTTTCAAACAGAGTTTTGATAGTATTGAATATTTTACCCTTCACTCCAAACTGTCTTAGCTTAAACCATAAGCAATCTCTGTCTACGTTATCGAATGCCTTTTTCAAATAAAAAAAAAACATGTAAACGTCCCTTGTTTGCTGTCAAGTCTACTTTTGATGATAGTGTATAGACTGTACATATGTTGAAAACAACTTTTCTCTTTTCTAAAACCATGAAGTCAAGCCGTGAAGTTATCTTCATATTAAAAAAATCACAATATATCTTGCACGGTACAGATATCAGCTATATTCCTCTGTATGTCATATAAATGAATTTCTAAAATATAAGTGAATGATTAATTTCACAGTTTTTATTTTAACACTAAAAACTTATCGCATCCACCTTCATGAACTTTTATTTTACGTCAGAAATTATACATTACAGTAATAGATATGGTGTATATCGAATAAAGAATGAAAGTGAATTGTATCGTCTATATAGAAGTCGAATAATCAAAAGTAAAACAAAACACTATCAAAAGTTAACAGAGTACAACACGTATGTTGTCAGGGTAAAGTTATGTCAACCTTCATAAATGTTTTTTTGGGATTGAGAAGTAATGGTTGTTTCAGTATAAACATATCATTGCGTATTACATCAGTATAAAGACAATAAACAGGTTAAAATCGAAACCGGAAAATGATTCAAACGTACACTTTGAAACTGTTATACAGCAGACTCAACGAAAAAATATAGGTTTGCAGTGTTTAGCAGGAAATCCAACTATCATACATGAAAACGATATTCAGAATTTTTTCACTTATTATGTATGTCGACAGTTTCATTTAAATTTGAGAACATTTTAGCGATAGGCTAAAGATGCCTATAAAATGGCGATTTGATCTTAACTTAAATGATGGGGTATTTTTTCACTTATTTAATCCACATACAAAAGTAATTAAACATACTCTGTGCAACTTTCATCACTTATGTTGAATATAAGCGTTTTGCACAATGATATGGATGTGTAGACATGAAATACGATTATGAAAATGATATTGTGTATTGGATTTCAGGTGTGGTAGCAAGTCGATGTCCTGCAAACTGTGCAGGCACAGAAGAAGACGGAGACAGTACATGCGACAGAGAGACCTGGGCTTGTTTGGAGGGGTGTAAGGCTGGGTTCTACGGTGCCATCTGCAGTTCAGTCTGTGACGTCAACTGCCTGACTAAATCCTGCCAGCAGCAGGAAGGAACGTGCACATGCAGGACAGGTTTCAGCCGCATCAAAAGGAGATGTCAGAGTACAGAGGGTAACATCTTGTAGTAGGAGATGTCAAAGTACAGAGGGTAACATCTAGTAGTAGGATATGTCAGAGTACAGAGGGTAACAATTAGTAGAAGAGGAAGTCAGAGAACAGAGGGTAACATCTAGTAGTAGGAGATGTCAGAGCACAGATGGTAACATCTAGTAGTAGGAGTCGTCAGAGTACAGAGGGTAACATCTAGTAGTAGGATATGTCAGAGTACAGAGGGTAACATCTAGTAGTAGGAGTCGTCAGAGTACAGAGGGTAACATCTAGTAGTAGGAGATGTCAGAGTACAGAGGGTAACATGTAGTAGTAGTAGTAGTAGTAGTAGGAGATGTCAGAGTACAGAGGGTAACAACTAGTAGTAGGAGATGTCAGAGTACAGAGGGTAACAACTAGTAGTAGGAGATGTCAGAGTACAGAGGGTAACAACTAGTAGTAGGAGATGTCAGAGTACAGAGGGTAACATCTAGTAGTAGGAGATGTCAGAGTACAGAGTGTAACATCTAGTAGTAGTAGTAGGAGATGTCAGAGTACAGGGGGTAACATGTAGTAGTAGCAATAAAATATGAGATTATATCAGCGTCCATGACATACTATGGTTACGACACGAGTGGCTCTTTGTTAACAAGTATAATATAATTATCTGTTAATTTCCAAAGTATTAAAATGAAATAAAACGATCAAAATCTGAATTCAGGCAAAGACGGATTACTCGCCGCCGGCGCGATAAGCAGTAGGGTTTTTTCTAACCAAAATATCAGATAGTACGGTACATAGCGTATATGCAATACGTCAAGCTCTAAATGTTTTCTTCAGACTTGTTAGTTGCTATGTAAAAAGCAAGTCAGTAAGGAAAATATCAACCATTCATGTGGTTAACATCATACTGTGTATAAATCTATATTTAGGTACAAGATGCGAAGTGGATAATCATCACTGTGAAGGAAACTTGTGTAAATCCAAAGGAAGAGGACAATGTTTACATGGCTGCATGGCGGGTTGGTTTGGAGAGTATTGTGATAGAAAGTGTACAAAGTCTTGTATATGTGACCAAGAGTCAGGAAACTGTACTGGGTGTGTGGCAGGGTGGTTCGGAGCAGAGTGTGAGTCTCCCTGCAGCACGGGATGCAATGATGGTAGCTGTCACAGGAAGCGGGTTGGTATAGTCCAACCTGTCAGTTCCAGTGCAGTGATGGGTGTGCAGGGATAAAAAAGGTTGTGGCATTGACGGGACATGTAGCGCGGGATGTGCAGAGGGATTCTTTGGAGAAAAGTGTGAGTTCAGCTGTCCACAGCATTGTTTAATCTGTCATCTCAACGGAACATGTAGCACCTGTAAGAACGGATTCTTTGGAGCATTTTGTCAGCAACCTTGCCTTAAATGCAAGGACAGTGTCTGCAATCAGACAACAGGTGCGTGTACTAAAGGTTGTCAGAGTGGTCACTATGGATCAGACTGCACCAAGACATGTGATACATGCATGGACAGAGTCTGCAATGGTACAACTGGAGAATGCCTCAAGGGATGTGAGAACGGCTACTTTGGACCCTTCTGTGACCTGACTTGTAAGAACTGTGAAGATGGCGACTGTGACATCGACACTGGAGAATGCATACATACAGGTACTGTACCACATCTGTATAGCACATTGAGCTCAAGATATGGAAATTGATTAAGAAATAAACTAGAATGAACAATATGTTTGAGTGATGCTAGTATTTCCTATATGATTAGGGTTTCTTATGAAACATGCAACAAATACGGACATAACATATTATATTTAAAATGTAATAAGACATTAAATTTGCTGCGAGAGAAACCATTGGATTGTTGATTGATATATTTCTGTATGTATCGTCATATTGTTTATTACGAGAGACCTATAACTATATAAGTGCACCTTACCGAGGGGTAATTAAAAAATTGCATTAACTGAATTTGCAAAAGACAATTGGACGACAGCAAGCATCATGTTTGAATGTAATTATAATGAATTTTCAGACGAAAGGGAAGACGAGTTGAGTTATGTGAAGTACTTGGTCGGAGGAGGTGTTGCTGTCATCATTATCATCATAATCATGGCAGCAGGGTTGTTCTGCATGTCCAATCGTTTGAGGCGGTATGTGTTGAGTAAAAAGCTTCATTTATAAGAATGAGAATTTTCATGTTATGACCAATATGGAAACATGTTGACATTATAATATTTTAGTTTCATATCATTTTACCCTAAATTTCGCCGTTTCCATAACAACCCCATCCTGTAACCAACCGATCAGCTTGCAATACATTTTATGGTTGGCTTCACTCTAAAATCATACCAATGTCAATGGATGTGATTTCAAGTTTTAAAGATTACTTTTAAATTAACAGACAAAGCTGACTTGTTATTATATACAGCATTCAAGAAGACCAAAAAGACTGACCAAACGCCCAAAATAGGCATGATAATCACCCTTATAGCCTAAACAATTCATTGGAGGGATTCCTAGATGCAGACCATGCTGCGTAACTGCGTATGAGGAACATACTTTGTTTGAGATATTATGTCATTTTCCAAGTAAAAATGTGTGGAAGTTAATATGAAATATACACTAATTGTATTTTCCTTGCAGTATGAACGGCGTCATGTACGACATCGTGAAGTGGAGGAGACATCCCCCTTCTAGTGTAGATGTTCCTCCTGTTATCGCTCCAGAACATTTTGAACCTCCAAGGGTTTGCCCTATTGTTCCATTTAGGCAAACCAGTTATATCGAACCTCGACACAGTGGTGGATCCGGAAACGACGTTCAAATACAGCCCCAAATGCAGGTTGCAGGACTGTCTGATCAAGAGGAAGACAAATTACAGACGGAAGCTTCTCCACCTACAGACAGGCAGCTAAAAAATTCCCTACGGCACTCCGACGAATGGTCTGATAATAGAGACAGCTATGTTCTTCCGCATTATTGTGAGGTGAACGAAGAGCTGATAGCAACACTTCCCTATTCTCCTCAAGGACCTGCAGCACCCGCACCTACGGTAACGAATTCGTCATTCTCCGTTGTAGCTGATGTACATGTACAGGAAGGATGTGCTGATGATGTACACGCATGCGTAGAAGACATCAGCATACCACTCATCGCAGAATGTTACGGAACGACCGAGGTTGAAGATTCCCAACCTGCTGATGTCCCTCCACCAAATGTTGAAAACTATAATCATCCCTTTAGAGATCACTATGTAGAGCATTAAAATGTGTCTGTAAGGATAGTTGAACATTTCGCTTATTTTGAAAAACTTTATCTCATGTAATGCAGGTAATACATGGAAAAATTGGCCACACCTGATTAACCGTTTGGTCTTCTTCTCAAAACTGAAAGTCATGCAATTCTCTCTTGTCTAGTCTTATATTTTACATTATTTGCCTCAAAAACCTTGAAAACTATTTTGGTGCCTGTAAATCAGTTGGCAATCCCGTAAAACAGCAGCTGCATCTCCTAGGAACGCAAAATCACGTATACAGGAGCCATGGACATTTGTCCAAGTAAACTTATGATTTTTATGAGCTTGTGACAAAATCATATCTTAAGTTCTTCTCAAGAACGCAATCTCTAGAAAAATTAAAACCCTTTTTGAAGACTCAGTTTTAGATTAAGGCTTGCAAAATTGATAAACTAAAGACCACTTAAAGACTCTTAAAGAAGCATAGAAATTTGGTTGTGATGTATATCTGAAAAACGCAAATATAATGGTTTAAGAAATCATTTCTTTCGACTGGCAGATTCATCCCTTGTTTTCACTTAACATCTAGCAACTGGCCTTTTCAATTTTGCAAACACGTCTATTTTATAGGTTTACTAGTTCAATAACCTTTTAAGTACCACAAACCCTCATCTGTTGCCATTTCTGCTAGAGGCAGGTTCTAAATCTATGTTTGACATATTTGCGTGCGTCAGTATTGTCTGGTATACAATTGAATATCCAATGCTACTGCAAGATGAATTAATACTACTGCGAACGTTCCATTTATTTCACTCTAACACCCTTATTCCCTTTCACAATTTCAACCGTGCAGTTTTTTATATGAAATATCATTTCGTACAAAGCCGAGTGGGTTGTTTAATTCTTATGTCAGTGTAAAACATAACACACAGCATGTGAAGAGTGTAAGGTTGAAGATGATGTATATCACGAGTTGTTATCAATCAAGTACGGAAATGGATTTTTGCTTTTGAAATTTGACTTTCTTAGGACAGTCCGAAGTGTTTATGTATCATCCAAACTGGAGATCCGCCCCATCTAAAGACTTGGGATGGGATTCCAAGTTGGGACGTCCCATCTTAAGATGGAACGGTGGATACTAAAACATATTAATAATATTCTTATTTTTATATGAACTGTGTCAGTAAAACATGTTTTAGATAATTTTGGTATATTCTTTTCACACCTAAGAAGAAAATTGTATTTGATGTTCATTTACTTCACTTTCTGACTCGGTTTCATCTGTCATCGAGTACGAACCGTTCAACACTACTAAAACAATTATTTAAAGTCACATTTGATTACTGATTAAATAACATTTATTTAGCGACATCACAAAATCAGTTCAATATATAGATTTATATTTAGACGATATAGTTTTTAGCATTTTTCAAACGACCAATACATGCGTAGATCGAACAGCAGTAAACAGAGAAAAAACAAACGGCTCCACTTTTAACAGAGACATCTTTGCATCTTAGTTTCTTTACAAAAAGGTGGTATAAACTATTTACAATTAAACAAAACTATGAAGTTATTCTAATACAGATCCAGGTTTTTACAATACTAGTGATATATATATATTTTTTATAAAACGTACCTGATACAGAGAAATGAACAATCCATGCAAAAACCTACTATAAGCAGAAATTGAGGTACTCTCCGTCGTTACAATCCAGCACTGAATAGACTAGATATGTCAATGTGAAAGCTTAGCATGACAGAGGAAGAAAGCCTGATACTGAATGAATGGGCACCACTTTGCCAACCGTAGGTGATGTTAACTTATATACCTCCCGGGTGTGTTAATAGCCTTTCAAGTCAGTCTTTATCCCCGTGGAAGATCACTACTTTGCATGAGAGGGCCTTAAAATGTTAGATAATGCCCTGCTGCGAGGGCCTTATAAACGCTTGTAAGGCCCTCGCAGCAGGGCATTATCTAACCTTGTAAGGCCCTCCCATTGCAAAACAGTCGCTACAAAGAAAACTACAAACATCAAAACCGGTTACTTTATTTGCTGAAATTACAGACAAAAATGCGGTATCATGTTTTCAACATTTGAAGTTGAAGGTGAAGGATACAGGGCGGTTTTCTGTCGTAGGTCCGTCAGCACCGTCGGCTTTAGGCGTAGAGGAAACGGTTTTGTCCGGTTTGGTTGCCGTTTCACATTTACGAGTTTTGGCTAAAACCTCTGACACCAAAGCCTTCTGGTCATCACTGGTTCTTTTATAAAGTCGAACGGCATTACTCCTGTGTCCCGTGTGTTCACATATGGTCTGCTCATCGATGTTGGCTTGATATAGACGCGTAGCCGCTGTCGCACGCAGTGAATGGTTCGTCTTACGCCCGTCGATGCCAGCAGCTTTACACATCCTTTTGACAGTGTCTTGAAGTGTGTTATGACCGATCGGAACTGTTGAAAACCAGAGGGAATCCCGCCTTTTCCTCAAAGGTGTCAGGTACAAAGCATCCTTAGATTTGTCTTGACATGTCTGAGGGCTGCAACACACAAACATATAAGATTGTTTATTAACAATTTTCTTTATTGAAATAAATGCGTGTTATAAATCACTGTGAAGATATATATAGAGCGATTTTTCCGTGAAAACTTTCGTTCAGTTTTCTGTAAATGGGAAATTATAAACGTTACTCACCAGAGAGACTTGTACTTTTGGAAGATCCGAACGTAGCACCGATCAGGATTGTTGGGGTTTGAGTAAGCACGCACTTCCTTCGGTTTCACTTTACGTTGTTTCAGTCCACCTGGATTAGTCTTGGAGGTGTCCTCAATGTATAGCAAGTAGCGTCGACCACTGGTATCTGTATGGGGACCGGTCACTTGTGGGTTGGTGTGCATGCGCAAAGTGCGATGTTCTCTACCCCCACGAAGAGCAAAGTTCAAACCTGAATAAGAACCAAACGCCTTAAAGTATTTGTCAACTTTTATGCACTTATATTTTGTTGGTAGATAAATTGATTACCTGTCTATTTATTATTCGCCTGAATCAAAAGTGAATTATATTATATATTGCCTTCAGTCATATATACGTGTACCTGCATGCTTTTCAATCGTTTGTTTATCTTATACTTTATAAATGCAAAGTGAAGAGAGATATATACAAAATGTGTGTCAAATATTTAAGAACAATGATTCGATGAAACATTACATACCTGTCAAGTATAATACGCTGTCTACCAGTTTCTGTGGTGAATCGTCGCCAAGCACTCCCTTCTGCCATAATTCCTCCTCATCTTCATGTGTTATGACTTCGGTCTCTTTTCTGGACGAGGCTCCCAACCCACAGGCAGATCTCTCCTTCATTACAGCATCTAGACACTTTCTGGCATCGTTAAAGCAACGGTCTTCGAACAGGTTGAACTCGGAATTCGACATCTTCAACGTAGATGAAAAAGATGCAAATAATGCATACACAGTAGAGGAGGGATAGAGACTTCCGTCAACTTTTCGTGCTTCGTAGAGGAAATATTTTAGAGTTGAATTGACCTCTTCGGCGGTCATATCAACAATATCTTTACGAAGACAACCAGGCAGCAAGCTAAGGTTTTCATTTATCAACCGCTGTTGGCGTTCTTCTTGCCATCTTTTTAGTGTTGATAAAGCCAACTCGTTTTTCTGCTTAGTTGTCCTTGGTAAACAGTCGGATAAAACTTTATCCATACTTTCTTCTGACATTGGTTCACCAAAACGAAAACTAAAATCCTCCAAATCATTTTGGTCGCAAAACGTTGACTGAGTCAAAAACAGGTCTTCTCCGTCCGACATCGCACTGAAGAACGATAGAAAATCACATGGGTACCGCGTGATATAGCCAACTGCACACGCCGCACGTGCTACACGTACGGCTAGGCTGACGGTTTGCCTCAAGCAAATTCAGGGGCCTTGTCAAAGGTTTATACGGTTTAAATTTTGGGTTTTTTAATTTTGAGGTAAAATTAAATATTTTCAATGTAAAGGTCGGTATATAAGACAGAAAAAGACCTCGCCCATGGGATTTCCGTGGAAAGAAAGCCCCTGCCCTCGGGATCGGCCACGGGGTCGGACAAGCCCTCCCCCTAGGCCTCTCCCTAGGGCAGCGGGCTCCCTTTCCACGGAAATCCCTGGTGCGCGGTCTTTCTCCTTAACGTAAAACAACGGTATTGATCCAATACGCTGAACTGCAAAACGCAGAACGGTTAAAACAACATTTACGGTTTGCTGCACACACATGACCCCTCACACTTTTATGGTATGATACAAACAAAAACAAATACAGGTTGTTTAGTTTAGCATTTATTAGTTTAGCATTTATTTTGCTTACATGTTCATTAATTTGATTTGAACTTGAATTACTTCAGCAAGCCTTGGTGAAGTGATCTGAACGGAAGGGGAAGGAAATAGACATATTTTAAACAATCCAGAATGCACCTGTGGGTATCGAAATGACGATTTTGTACATTAATAGGTTCACTGTGAGTTGTAAAGAGTTGTTAGAAATAATTCATGTTCTATGCCAATGCCCACATCATCCAAACGTAAATCGTAAACTGGACAATGGCGCGCGACAATTACTTAAACGTAATTATGGAATCTTATTGCCAGCAGATAACAAGGCAAATGTTGGTTGGTAGTATCTGGCCGTTTTTGTAAATTCAATGAAAACAAGAAATATCTTAATTTTGGCACTTTAGAGGTTCATATGCAGCTTTAGGAAGGATATTTGAAATGTTTTACAACATGTGTCACTTTAAGAAACATGATGCCAATATGAATATTGTCAAGTCCCTTCGCCAATACACCATTAAGACTAAACGCAATGATAAGTAAGTTTAATAAAATTATTATAAATGAAGTGAAACTACATAGAATGTCCATAATCACGTTTTATACACCTTTATTTTATATGCTTTATTTGCCGTTTGCCGTTTGCCGTTTCTTCATTAGGTGTGACTAGCCTGACAATGAATTAATTGTTTCTGCGTTTTGATTTTCTGCGTTTTGACAGGGAACCAAAACAACATATTGAGACACCATAAGCCCATGTTGTTTTAACAAACTATTATCTTGTTTATTTACTTGGCGACTTGGTTGATTGTATCAAATGTACAAATTTTTAAGAATTTCCTTTTATCAAGTCTGGTTCCCCTACATTTTTTCCTTTTGTATATATATATATATATATATATATATATATATATATATATATATATATATATATATATATATATATATATATATATATATATATATATATATATATATTCTGAGTTTTGTGTCACACATGTTTTATGGAAATAAAATACTGTTCAAATCATATTTATATACTAACTAGCCATTTTATGAATACACATACTGCACATTCTCATACAATGAAATATGATAACTTTTTACATTAAGCAATGACAGTTTCAATATCAAATTTGTATAATGAATAACAATATCAATCATTTAGTACTCTGAAGATATTTCATCAGTACATGTATGGCAGCACAAAAAAAAACGACAATTGTTAGTAAAATAATAAAATAAAACTTTGTTGATGTGTGTTTACGAACCTTATGCCTTTTTTCGGGGGGGACATGTTAAGTGGCATATCTAATTATAACAAAACGATTAGTTCAGTAAAATTTTCAGCTGTAAAACAAAAATATCATACTTAAATGTAATTATTCCCTCTCACATACTCATCTTATTTGACTTGTGTACGGATCAGTTGATTAACATATTAGCAGTAACAAAACACAACAATTCTCTCAATAGAGCGCATCTCAGACATAGACGCTTGTACATAAAAAAACCCAACCTTTTCATACTGATCGAAATTGGATGTTACCTCGGGTTAAGTAGAAATCTTTTTTTCTCAACTCTGTACTCTGGTTTGGGTAAAAATAATCTTGTGAAGGTAAAACATAGTTTATTAATGAACTCAAAGTCAACAAACTCCGATTATAATATTACATGTAGTAATGATAAGAAGTGAGTTGAAATATTTCATCTCTTAACTGGCGTGAAGAAATTGCCTTTGCAATACTGAATATCTTAACCGAATTGTCTTGCAACTGTACATCGTATTGGTTTGTCATAACTTTGTGTTGTATTTTTGCTGTTTTCAAAGTATAATTTCTATTGGAGCGGCATTAATATAATATTGATATAATCTTCTTTTGTAAATCTTGGAAACTAAGTTCTAAACTTATCTTAATTTGGGAAATAAGGTCTGCTATTTCCCCATCAATAATCAATGGAAGATGTTTGATTTGATTTTGGTTCCCTTACATGATAATAGTTCTGTATATAAACAAATATTTTGAATATATTTAGTTTGGCAAAAAAAACTTTCATCGAATAACAATACAATAACAATAAATATACAATTTTTTTTGGTTAGGGTTTGATCACGTCTGCTTCCACCTATTAGTGATATTGCCGATAGGGGCCAATGCCTTGTTAAATATTAATGATAATCATTGACTAAAAAAACAAACACTCGGCGTACACCTTTGTAGTTTTACAAGCATGTTCATGTACAATTAATTGGCGCCCATTCTTGTCACTAATTGGAAGGTGACACGCAGGTATCAGTGTCTTATCTGAACCGGATGTTTACCAAAATCCATTCTTTCTTATCTAATACTATTAACATGTTTAAGTATCCGCCGTCCCATCTCAAGATGGCACGTTGAGATGGGACGTCCCAATTGCAAGTTTGGATGATACATTTATATCGTGGCAAAGCGTATATAATGTTGTTTATGTTATATGTCATATTTATACATATATGAAGAGTAAACATCCGATAGTTTTGACTTGGTTAATGAACTTCCGGTGACGTCCCAACACGCGGTCTGACTTGCCTTCTTACCTGACCTTACTGAAGATATTCCAGGGACAAATGTTACTTATACAGGTATGAACCGCCACATGCATAATATATGAGCATATTATTTTCCCAAAAGACAATCTAAAATTAACAACCCTAGATGCTGACTATAGTGGG
Source organism: Phorcus lineatus (assembly GCA_921293015.1). Lineage (NCBI taxonomy): Eukaryota > Metazoa > Mollusca > Gastropoda > Trochida > Trochidae > Phorcus > Phorcus lineatus. The sequence continues at coordinate 206,921 of OV121093.1, read as the reverse complement.
TTGACTCTCTAATGTGAATACAGAACCGCCATCTTGAATTCACTGGAGCAGCACGCCTGGCATGTAACTTTGAAATTCTATTATTGACATACTATCATTATAACATTCATTTAATGGATACATCCTTCACTACCACAAAACGTAATCGTTCTGACGTGTCCACTTCACCAGAATATGACAATTTGAATAAGAGTAGGGAGGTCGCGTCAAATTCCTAAAACACAAACCCTTGAGCCAACAGTTTTGAAATTGGTGGCGGATAAAAGTGCTTATCATTACAAAGTCTTTCAATACCTTAATGAGTGTGTACTCATTAAGTGAACGTTTTAATCCATCATTTACTTTCGCTCTCACGAACAACTTCAAATGTATTTCGTCAAAATGGCTGGCTGACCCGCCGTGTTTATTCCGGAAGTCCTAAATATAGATTGTGCTATGTAAAATTTTAACGTCCTTACGAAACGAAGTGTTCCTTTACAGTAATATTGCATTTTATGGAGCTTCAATTAATATGCTCATGCTTTCATCCACTTGTAACTTTCATTATGTTTTGTTTCGTACATTGACTTCACAAATAAAACAGACAACTTTTCAGGGTTTATGTGTTTAATTCCATTAAAATTTAACATATTGGAATATTTATAACTAATTTATTTTACAGGATATGTTGTTGTATAGACTCTATATCACATTAAAAATGACAGAAAAATACGTTTTACACCTTTAATTACAAATAATACTTTTTATCACAAATATCACATTTAATGACAAGCACATATCTATTTACTTGTAAAACGTTTATCATTAATTGTAACTTTTTCCATTTGTAACAGCCTTTATAATAGAGTTTACACGTACAGATCATCAAACACACCGAGATTTAAGTAATAAATTGGAAGCGAACATAAAATACGCTAGGCAGAATTCAGTTGTAAGGGCAAACAATCATCCATTCCCTACATGTAAAAACTCCAACAACAATGTCATGTTCATTAATATACATATTTATTATATTTCGAATGGTGAAATATGCCATTTATCGGTGAAAATAAAACCCGTATTTTCACTGAGTGAAATAATAATGGTATTCTACTCCGTAAAATGATGCAACAATCATATGACGTCGTCTGTGACGTCATGAAACAATTGAATGACGTCATGCAACGGCCTCTCTAGCGAAGCATTTTAGCTTCTCCATTCATATAGTAAGGGTCATTTACGGGGTTTTAGGAAACATAATAAATAGAACATTTGACATTTCTCGTCGAATACCATGAAAATTTCATCTCGTGAAGTAGAAAATCATATATTTACACTCGTGGCTACGCCACTCGTGAAAATATAATTTCTACTTCACTCGATGAAATATTCATGGTATTCGACGAGAAATGTCAAATATCCTCTATTTATGTTTTGTATCTGTATAATATATTTTAAAAGTTGAAAATTCCAAGAATTTTTCACTGAAACGTCACCCAATTATCACGAAACTAGTGAACATAGTGGCAAACTGGTTTCAACATATCATTGCGCACGAAGAACAATTTCGCAGGAAAAGAAGTCTTCTGCAGCAGTGTGTACCAAAAGTCTTATATAATTAATATTAGGCAGGATTCGGTTGTCATTTATTTTTAAAAATTACCGAACGACCTTTGGAAACATATTGCTTTGCCTAAAATGTATATACGATAAAGTTTCCTATGAAAGAATCGCTTAGAGTTGGATGAATGTTTTAACGTTTGTTATTCCAAGAATGCGGTTGCCAATTTAATGGTTTGAATAAATACAGAAATTGACAATCCTAAAAAAAACCTTCAAATCCTCTTAAAAAACACTCTTTACTTATTTGACAAAGTTAATCTATATTGTACAGTACACAAGTAAACAGTTTGAAAGGTTGAATATGCCAATTTTTAAGAATTGCGCATGCCAATTCAATATGAAATGGTAAATGTGTATGTCATTATAACTACGACGGACCCATTGTAACACATTGGAAATTGTTATTTTTGTGTGTAATAACTGGTTATGACGAGAACCCTTAATTAAGATGATGGATATTGACAGTGTCAGAACACTTTTTCCGAGAAAGAATTATCGTAAGAAGATAAGAATTCTTAGCGGAAATATAGAGAGATGTAGAAAACGAAAATGCGATAGTAAGAGAGTTTTAATGTTATAAAGACTTCTTGTACGGAAAGATTTCCTCAAGTGGAAAGTAAATATTTTTACAGATACAATACAAATTGCAAATGGGGTAGTAAAACCTCGTTATTACGAGTTCATGTAACGTACAAAATATTTTGCAAAGATGAAATACAACTTTAAAGTGAGTGGCTTAAAAGTGTTGTAACTAATTTTTAATAAGAAAAAAAATTAGGTAATCCCCTTTTTGCAAAGATAAAAGTACAACTGTCAAAATTTTGCCTCGTAATCACGTATTTAAAAAATTATAATTATGATCGGTCTTCATTATGATTGTATTTATCTCTTAATTGGGACCTTTTCAAAAGAAAGATACAAATAACATATGAGGTATTTTATTGACATTTTAAAGACAATCTTCTCCTGATTACGAGTTATTAAGATACAAAACTAATTTCCGATGTGTTTTCATTGATATTTCGTAAATAACAATCATTGACACATCTGAAGAGAAGAAGAAGATGTCACTGACGGAAAAGAACTTAAAAACGATATCTTACAAATAAATACACATTTGCAACGTATAAAGTTTACACACATGTAAGTATAAGATAACAATTAAATATGGTTTACAAAGTACATTTTTCCGGATTGTAAAATTCCTTTCCGTCGTTTGCATTACATTTTATAATGACCGGAAATGGCTGTATGTAGAAAAAAAACGTAAGCAATTTTTTTACTGGCCTCAAGCAAGATTTTTAGATGAAGCAAAATACGTAAAATATTGATATAAATCTATGTACAGGTTTTTAAGAATGCTTGTGGACAGTAAAGTGTGATATAAGCAAAATATGTGGATATGGTAATCTAATTGACAACACATGAAAAGTTGACCAATGAAATCGCTAGCATTCAATATTCCCGTAAATATGTGATGAAGAGTAATTCGACTTAATCATATTTCTTGGCTTGAAGCTGTCGGAAGATCTTCCCACAAAAAAATTGAAATATCCGAAGAGAAAAATGAGTTTTTCAAGCGAACTTTTATAGTCGAATGCATGTCAATTTCTCGCGACTTGCACGTGAAGGCACGTGAGATTACGAAAATTGTCACAACTTTGCTGTGACGTCACAGCCGCAGTCGAATCAATTTGTATAGGATCGAAGAGAGAGGTAGGTTGCTCGACGCGACCTCCCTAATAAGAGAAAGTGTAACCTAAGTTCAAGTAGCTTGTGTCCAGATACATCTTGTGACCTTTCTAACACAACAATGAGCGATCAGGAAGTTACAGATGAAACATTTGTTACTGGAGAATCTACAGCTAGCTCTTTTATCAACCAGTTCCTAAGAAAGGATAAGAAAGTTCTGTCGCTAATAGGGAGTGCTGTTGGTGAGGCCATAAAACCAACCCTACGACAGGAAATGAACGCTATCGTTCAAAAGAACCAAGAACTAGAACATGAAATAACACTACTTAAAGACAGCATCAATGAGAAGGATAAAGAATTGAACACACTGGCTGATAGTGTAGACAGACTCGAACAACACTCTAGAGGCAACAACATCCGCGTCACTGGTATACCTGAGAAGCAAGGTGAGGATACAACTTATTGTCGAGGTGGCAAAAACAATTGGAATAAACATTTCAATTTGCGACATTGATGTTAGCCATAGAGTGCCACGCTTTCCACCTAAACCCCAGGCTCAAGCATTTTTTATCAAATGCCACCAAACAGAAGCTTATCACTAATAGGAAGAAGCTCAGAGATCAGAAGGTGTGGTCCGGAACTAAGATCTTCATCAACGAAGATCTTACAAGGAAGAGGGCTGCACTAGCGCGCCAGGCCAGGGATTTGGTCAAAGAAAGAAGAGTTGACTCCACATGGGTAACAGGAGGTGTTATCATTGTTAAACTTAACGATGGCACACAAAAGAAGGTATCAACAACATCTCACTATCATGAGATTTGTGAATCCACCCGTCTGAAAACGGTCATCAGGTTAAGCCAGCATGTCACTGATCATTCGATAAACAATTAGTCAAGTGGTCATTGAACTAATAAATGTGTTATGTGTTGAAAATGTCAATGATCGAAGTCTGTTCAATGAATATTTTACGTGACAATTGGCAACAAGTGTTGTAAGCGGTGAGAAGGGTACTGACGTGTTTCTTGGTGTCATACATCCACTGTTTTCTGTGCAACGAAATTTTTGAACTGTAATTGATCCCTTACTAACTTTACAATAGAGCAAAGTAAGACAGGGATGGGTGTTCATGTTACGTTAAACGACCATACATACCATGCCGATTTTATAGTGTAACCACATCATTTTACTTCAATTTAGAGGTAAACAATTGTTACGGAACTCTCAAAATGTAGTGTATTTATTTCGTGCACCTCAGAAGTTAAGAAGGTGATAACGTCTCATCGGTGACAGTAACGAGGATAGTACATGTATCAACATAATTACTTTACTCATACCTGTGATTAGTCACTGATTAGAAAGATTTGTTTTTCCCCCCTATCTATAATTGATGATGATTATTGGGGTTTTTTTTGTTTGTTTTTTTGTTGTTTTTGTCTAAAACATCTCATTTGACACAGTCATGAATTTTGAACTACTCGTAAACTTGATATTAGTAGCCATATTCGCTTTGGCGCTATCGTTTCACTCACCAATTTTATTCAAATTTGTTGAAATGTAATTAATCCTTGTCCTAACTATAAACATGACAATTTCATAAGTTTAAATAGTAAAGTTTTCATACCTTTTTACTCCATTCAACATCATAATTTCTGCATATGAATCTGGTATCCATTTGATAACACGTCGACACAGCATAACATTTAACATGCCGCACAATCAGCACGGGCGTCGCATTCACTACATGCTACCACAGCCACTGCTTACAATAAACCTTAAAACGAAAGCGGAGTGACAAACACTCTTATACAAACGATACACTTCTAATTTCATTTTTCTATTTATTTACACACATCAACATTTCTTTCCTCTTTTGTATACATTTCTTTCCTCTTTTGTATTTGGGATATCTTTAATGTTTTGTGGTTATTTCTTTGTTTCTTAATATATAGCTTATTTTATATTTTGAATATTGTCCAAACATCTGTTTACTATTGAGTTATATGTAAGGTCATGTCAAGTCATCAGTCATGGCTTATCACTCACAATCTCCATTTTTTGGAGTTTTATCTTTAATTTACATTTTCTTTTTTATTTACAAACCGACGTACACCACGTCCATTCGTTACACGCATGTACAAATACCTAGACAGTCTTCATCTTTACTATTTGGTACCAAAAACCTAGATACTGATTTTTCGTTGAATTGTCGATTAATTATCATGAAGATCATATTCCATAGCAAGAAAACTCCATTCGCAGCTTTGTCCACTGCCCCCTGCTACATACTTTTGGTAAAACAAATCGATGGGGGTTGACATAACTCAGTATAGGAGGGCAGTTGGGCTGTTTGCTGCTGTTACTTCTAGACGAAATAGTCGCCGCTTTGATAGTTTTACCTGTTTTTGTATAGTTCTATGCAAATGTTTGGGTGTTCGTTACTTTTTGATGATATCATTGCTTCTACTATGCTGCGGGGATGTTCATCAAAATCCAGGTCCTGAACTGAGCATTATTCATTTAAACATTCCTAGCTTGAGGGATAAAACTGATCTACTCGCTGCCGAGTACAGCCATTATGATGTCATTTGTTTATCTGAAACTTGGTTAAACTGCGAAGTCTTAAACGATTCTATATTATTACCTGGTTATCACCCGCCAATCCGTAAAGATAGACCTTCAAGGGGAGGAGGTGTTGCAATATATCTTATAATCTTGCTACAGATCTTGACGTTCCTGACTTGGAAGCTATTTGGGTTGAAGTTAATACAAATAACAATAAATTTCTTATTGGAACTTTCTACAGAGCTGATTTAAGCAATCGGTATTGGGATATGATTGAAAACTCGTTTTCAATGGCTGTCAATAGAAATATTAGATTGTTTATTCTTGGTGATTTCAATGCCAATATGCTCAGTTCAAGTAATAATAAGATACATTACCTCCAAATCATGTATGACCTAGTTCAGATTATTAATGAACCTACAAGAGTGACACAGGACTCGAGCACTTTGTTAGACATTATACTTACTTCCTCATTTAATATCGTACATGACTCGGGCGTCCTTACTCCAATTTGCAGCGACCATTGTCCAGTTTTTGTTACATTAAAACTTTGGAAACATTCTACAAATGCATTTAAGAGAATAATCTATGACTATAATCATGCAGATTATGAGGGGCTTAATAATATTATATCAACTACTGACTGGGACTCCATGTTAGATGATGATATAAATAGTTCTGCTAACGCGTTTACAAACACGCTCAGCAGTTTAATCAATGACTATATTCCAAATAAGGAGGTTGTTATAAGACCTCGAGATTGTATATGGATGAACGGATATCTGTGCAAATTAATGTTGAAGAGAAATCGTCTGCACAAGGTTGCAAAAAAGAAAAATAATACTTATTCTTGGGATCGCTTCAAAGTGGCTAGGAATAAAGTGATTTCTGAAGTTAGAAAAGCAAAACGTCAATATTATTTAAAACTGGATGATATAATCAACAATGATATGGGAACAAAATCGTGGTGGCGTCTAGTCAATAAGCACATTAAAAAAAACAGAAACTCGAACACGCCGTTTCCACCTATCACTCATAATGGTATTGTTACTGAAAATGCAGACGATATAGCAGATGTATTTAATGATTACTTCATAGATCAAGCCCAAGTTGATGAACCTGATATGCAACCACCTCTTCCAAATTACCGTGAAAATACATTAGATAATTTGTTGTTAACTGAAAGTGAAGTCTGTGATATCTTGCTCTCGTTGAATACTAAAACAGCTAAGGGCCCAGATAATATTAGTAATAAACTACTAAAGATTCTAGCCCGGTCTCTTCATAGGCCCATTACAAAGTTATTCAATCTATCACTGAAGTTATCAAAATTCCCCGATATTTGGAAATATTCGGCAGTTGTACCGATTCATAAAATTGTAATTGATTGTAATAATTACAGACCAGTTGCTTTAACTTCTTGTTTAGCCAAAGTTTTTGAAAAATGTATATTCAAGCATGTTTATAACTTCTTTATAGATAATGAAATTATATCTAAACCTGGAGACTCAACAGTATACCAATTAACTGAACTTTATCACGTCATAGCAAAGGCTTTGGAGGATGGTAAAGAAATCAGAGCTGTCTTTTGTGATATCAGCAAAGCGTTTGACCGTGTTTGGCACGCAGGGTTATTAGTAAAACTTGAATCTGTTGGAATCACAGGGAATCTATTACATTGGTTTAAGCATTATCTTAGTGATAGAAAACAGTCGGTAGTTATAAATGGACATAAATCAAACTCGAAAAGTGTATTAGCTGGTGTTCCCAAGGGCTCTGTCTTGGGGCCACTTTTATTTCTTGTCTACATAAACGATTTAACAGATGGATTGGTAAGTAACGTGAAACTTTTTGCGGATGACACCTCTCTATACCTAGTTATTGAAGATCCATTTCAGACCCAGACCCTGCTCAACAGTGACTGAACACGTTTTTCAGAATGGGCAAAACAGTGGCAGGTTAAATTCAGCCCTGAAAAGACAGAAGCTATGTTATTTTCAAATAAAACTAAAAAAGGTCCTAAGCTTCAATTACATTTTAATAATACTGCAATTTCCGAAGTATGTGAACATAAGCACCTCGGTCTAATTCTACAAGAAGATGGGAAATGGCAGAAACATATTGACTATATATTACGCAAAGCAAGTCCTCTAATAAATTGTCTGCGCAGTTTGAAATATAGGCTGAATAGAGTATATTCGATTATTGTGATACGATCTGGGACAACTGTACTAAGGAACAGGCTCATATGATAGAAAAATTACAATTAGATGCTCTCAGGACTATTTCAGGTGCTGTGAGAGGCACAAATCACGAAAAACTGTATTCTGAGACAGGCTATTGCTCGTTAGCTGAAAGGCGTCACTTTCACAAATTATGTATGTTTTACAAAATGATAAATGGATTAACACCTCAATATTTATCTATATGGGTACCACCAAATGTTTCAAATATGAGTAGCTACAACTTACGAAATTCGGAGAATCTACGATGTACTACCGGGCGTTTGTCTCACTTTAATAACTCTTTTCTCCCATCTACTGTTAAGGCTTGGAATTTGTTGGATTCAAATATTAGAAATGCTAGGTCCCTGACACAATTTAAGAAGTGTGTTTCATTCGACAAAATCTTATCTCCAACATTTAAAAAGTATATATCTTACGGCCCCAGGCGAAGCCAAATTCTTCTCTGTCGTTTGCGCCTTGGTTGCAGCGACTTACGTTCTCATTTGTTTGATCGAGGTTTATCAGAAAATCGTGTCTGTTCTTGTGGAAACACTCGGGAGGACCCTCTTCACTATTTCTATCAATGCACACTATACGCTATATCCAGATTAGATAAATACTTTTTTATAAATAATATTAGCTTACAAACTATTTTCAGCGGCGACGAATCTTTGTCACAGAGTGAAAACGAAACTATAATTAAATCAGTTCATGATTACATAAATGAAACTAACCGGTTTTCAAAGTTTCCCGTCTAAAATCAATTTGTTCTTCGACCTCAAGTTTGGTATAAAAAATTACATGTATTATAGACTTTTGTACTTGTGCAATTAAATTGTTTTTTTCTTTTTTGGACATGCGTAGTTAAGATGTATTTCCATATATGTACTTAAAACCTCATTTGTTATGTTTGTATAAGGAGAAGCATTTATATAGGCTGCATTAGCCTGTTTGCTAATCCTTTTTCCTTTTTGCATATATAGAATGTTGTGTATTACATGTTTTATGGAAATAAACTACTGTTTAAATCACTTGGTTAATGACCAGTCTAATTCTCAATATCAATATTCGTAAATACACAGTACATATCACAAATACTTCTCCTTTAGATGTTGCTAATCAAGTTAAATTTTGAAATTGTGTAAAACAAACCGCAGTATACTAAATATCAGATAAATTTACATCACTCAAAACTTTTGATATAGTTGATTTCCTGTCGGTAATTAGTTTCAATTACTCTTATGAAATGATACAACGGAATTTTATAAGCGACATGACTTGTTGATCAATTGCAGATAAAAGTTGTCATAGCTTATCAGTCATGCCACACTGTCAACTTAATTCTTTGTAGAACATCTATAAATTCACATACGTCCAATGTAAACTGATATCCCTTTTTTTTCAACTTAATTTATGGTAACTTTTTGAAAAAGCCTAGCTAATTAACCTGCAATCCTTATTATCCTTAAGATAGTGGCATTTTATCTCATAATAGAATAGCATAATGTCTATGCAGTACGTTTTGCGTAATTCAGAACCACAGGATGTCTACTTTTATGATTACACGTTACAATCATTATGTTATAAATGTTATACTCCACTAAATACAAAAAAACAAAATGAATGTCTTTAAGTACGGCGATCTAACATTATATTCAAACATCTAACGAAAACATCTTCAGTGTGCTTTCAAACTACACAAAATTTTGATTATAATGTTTACGTATTATCATAATAGATATGAATAATGTTAGGTATATTGATACAGCTATTTAGCATATTTTTTATCAAAACATCTTCTGGAAAACACCTTACCGATACTTCAGTATGCTTTGTAAATCATATAGACATTTTTGATAATGATTATTACGTATTGACATCATGATTCATTTGATAGAACTAGTCATACAAAACAGTTTGCAATTATAATTTCTAAACTACATTAACCGAAAAGTATCTTATTACCATCGCTTGCTAACCCTCAATACCTTACCTAGACTCGCCATCTTCACCAGAACAGCTTGAAGTTTGTCGTCTGTGGAAATCCAGTTTGCAACATGACCTGCAATATTAAGATAACCATTAACTTATGAACTCATCATTATACTATTGTATCTATTTGATATGAACTTGGGTCTATTTCATGTCTTCACGACATTTAAAAAACCCAAGAAAGTGTCTTTTGATTTTGTCGATCGCAAGAAATTATTATTCATGTTACATACAAAGGGATGTCATGGCAAAATGTATAATATTTTAAAAAGTATGTATGGATCTGTAGAAGCCTGTTGGAGAACTTATTCTGGTATTACTGAAACGTTTAACACTACTGCCGGTGTAAGGCAAGGCTGTGTCCTTAGCCCCTTGCTATTCATCTTTTTTTATAAATGAACTAGTTGTTAGTATGTAAGAAACATGCAACACTGGAATATTTGTCACCCCTCAAATCAAGGACTTACTTTTAGTTTTGTTTGCAGACGATATTGTTACATTTTTATTCATGGTGAATGGCTTGCAGCGCCAGTTGAATATTCAACAAAACTTTTGTGACACTTGGGGATTAGAACTGAATATGGATAAATCTAATATAGTTGTCCTTAGAAACGGCGGCATTGTTGTAAAAAACGAAAAAATGGTCATTCCGTGGCAAAAATATGAATGTTGTTACGTATTACTAGTATTTAGGACTTGTTTTTTCAAATCGATTAGATTGGTCCACGGAATGTAAAACTCTTGCAGCACAAGCCAAAAAGGCACTGTTTTCCATTTTTAAACTCTTCAAGATTAACAAGTTTATTTCTTATGATTCTGCTTGTCTACTTTTTACACCAAAATAGCACCAATTTTATTATATGGTTCGGAATCTTGGAAGCACGGTATTTTGAAGTAATAGAAAATGTTCATGCATCTTATTTCAAAAGGTTTTTTACAGTCGGACAATTTGCATCAAATAAAACTATACTTGATGGAACAGGTCGCCATAACATGCATATTGAAAGTCAAATGAGAGTAATTAAATATTGGCTCAAACTTATTAGAATGCCTGATTATCGCAACGCCCAACAATGCTATCAACTATTGTTATCAGAACAGAACAGAAGTTTATTGCATTTCGGGGCCAGGAGGCCTAGAGTACAAGTACAGTATTCCATTGTATATGTAGTATAATATCAGAGCGCTATCTTAATTTAAATACTTTATATATGTAGGTGGCTAAGCGGAGCAACAGATTACTGTTGGTTGTTGATAACAGGGAAATAAAGTGTTGAGTACATGGATGCTTAAGGTAATAAATCGGTATATAATATTCACGAATTTGGGTATAATATGGACATATGAACAAAACATGATATTCATCTTCTTCGCCTTCTCCGCAATACGGACATATAAAATCAGCAGGATTAGGATTCTGGACATGTTTGTCTTTAGTAACTTTAAAATTATTTGAGCAGCATCTAAACTTTGTTAATGCCCTTCTTAGTTGTACAGATTTTATACAAGTCAAATATCTTTCAGTATTTAGATGAGTCTTAAATGTACAATAGGTAGATAAAAGTGAAGAATGACTTACATATTGACTCCAACACTGATTATACATGTCAAATAAACGTTGCTTAAATTCGAACATAAATAATTTACTATTTCCAACTTCTTGACTAATCCATACAAACCCAAAGCCATAAGAAAATTCTAACATTCTAACAGCTGTTGCCCAATTTTTGTAACCTATTTCATCATGTTGTTTCATAAGAAAAAAACAATGCTTTACATATCTATTATAATTCATTTTGACTATCTTTAACCAGTAACTTACTACCCTAAGCTGTTGATTGATAAACAATGGATGCCGTCCACATTCGCCTAAAGCTGCCAAATTACTTGTGCGATAACCAGCTCTTAAAATAAACTTACAAAATTTAGTGTGGATAACTTCTATTGGTTTTCTCTCTATAGTTCCCCATATTTCCGAACCGTACATCAAAATTGGTTGGATTTTTCTATCAAAAATGTCAAAGCTTGTCTCAATATCCAAATTTTCATATCTATAAATCATTCTTTTTACAGGGACCAAGGCTTTCTCAAGCAACTGTAAACATATTTCGACATGAAAAAATAATACCTAAATACTTATAATACGAAACGACCTCTATAGGTTTTCCTGCGTATGACCATTTTTCAAATTGTTATCATTAGATAATCGTTGAAAACATTCATGGGCTTCAGATGTTAGAAATATCTTATTTTCAAATGGATTTTCTTATGCTTGGTTAAGTCAAGACGTCCGTGATAGAGAAATTTTTTTGTCAATGTTTAAGCAATGAATAAGAGATATATTTATTCAGAATTGGTCCGAAACAGTTAATTCATCCAATTTTCTAAGTCATTATTCCCGTTTTAAATCAGTGTTCGGACCGGAAAAGTATATAAGTGTCTCAATGATAAGACACTTTTGAGAAATTTCTGTATAGAATTTCACTAGACTCCTTTAAAATACAGAGGTTTATAAAAGATATCAATACAGTAGATGACTTGTTCGTATTGTTCTTCTGGTCAAACAGAAGACGAATTTCAAATATTGTTAGTTTGTGACGCATTTTCAACCTCCCGTAAAAAGTATTTAAATTGTATCAATGTCACATATCAAACGATGTGAAATCTTTTAAATTCAAACAATGCTGATATCATTAAATATGTTGCAATTTTTTATAAAACAATTGATGTCAAATTTTAAAATATCGAGTTGGACCTTTGTCTATGTCACGTGATTCAAGTGTGTCATGATGTAACTGCGGGCCACTTGGCCTTCAATACTGAATAAACTTGTTTGTGAAACAGTCATCTGCTAAGAAAAAGGTACACCTATTTAAGAAAACGACAATATGCTTACTCTCTCAACATGTTTCCTTCGCAATATGCTTACTCTCTCAACATGCTTATTCTCTCAACATGCTTATTCTCTCAACATGCTTACTCTCTCAACATGCTTACCCTCGAAATATGCTTAACATTCAAACATGCTTATCCTCTCAATACGCTTACCATCTCAACATGATTAACCTTTCAATATACTTACCATCTCAACATGTTTACTGTCTCAACATGCTTACTTTCTCAACATGCTTACTCTCTCAACATGCTTACTCCCTCAACATACTTACTCTCTCAACATGCTTACTCTCTCAACATGCTTACTCTCTCAACATGCTTACTCCCTCAACATGCTTACTCTCTCCACTTGCTTACTCTCTCAACATACTTACTCTCTCAACATACTTACTCTCTCCACTTGCTTACTCTCTCAACATACTTCCTCTCTCAACATACTTACTCTCTCAACATGCTTACTCTCTCAACATGCTTACTTTCTCAACATGCTTACTCTCTTAATATGCTTACCCTCTCAACATGCTTACTCTCTCAACATGCTTACTCTCTCAACATACTTACTCTCTCCACTTGCTTACTCTCTCAACATACTTCCTCTCTCAACATGCTTACTTTCTCAACATGCTTACTCTCTCAACATGCTTACTCTCTCAACATGCTTACTCTCTCAACATGCTTACCCTCTTAATATGCTTACTTTCTCAACATGCTTACTCTCTCAACATGCTTACTCTCTCAACATACTTACTCTCTCAACATGCTTACTCTCTCAACATGCTTACTCTCTCAACATACTTACTCTCTCAACATGCTTACTCTCTCAACATGCTTACTCTCTCAACATGCTTACTTTCTCAACATGCTTACTCTCTCAACATGCTTACTCTCTCAACATGCTTACTTTCTCAACATGCTTACTCTCTCAACATGCTTACTCTCTCAACATGCTTACTCTCTCAACATGCTTACTCTCTCAACATGCTTACTTTCTCAATATGCTTACTCTCTCAACATGCTTACTCTCTCAACATGCTTACTCTCTCAACATGCTTACTTTCTCAACATGCTTACTCTCTCAACATACTTACTTTCTTAACATGCTTACTCTCTCAACATGCTTACTCTCTCAACATGCTTACTCTCTCAACATGCTAACTCTCTCAACATGCTTATTCTCTCAACATGCTTATTCTCTCAACATGCTTACTCTCTCAACATGCTTACCCTCGAAATATGCTTAACATTCAAACATGCTTATCCTCTCAATACGCTTACCATCTCAACATGATTAACCTTTCAATATACTTACCATCTCAACATGTTTACTGTCTCAACATGCTTACTTTCTCAACATGCTTACTCTCTCAACATGCTTACTCCCTCAACATACTTACTCTCTCAACATGCTTACTCTCTCAACATGCTTACTCTCTCAACATGCTTACTCCCTCAACATGCTTACTCTCTCCACTTGCTTACTCTCTCAACATACTTACTCTCTCAACATACTTACTCTCTCCACTTGCTTACTCTCTCAACATACTTCCTCTCTCAACATACTTACTCTCTCAACATGCTTACTCTCTCAACATGCTTACTTTCTCAACATGCTTACTCTCTTAATATGCTTACCCTCTCAACATGCTTACTCTCTCAACATGCTTACTCTCTCAACATACTTACTCTCTCCACTTGCTTACTCTCTCAACATACTTCCTCTCTCAACATGCTTACTTTCTCAACATGCTTACTCTCTCAACATGCTTACTCTCTCAACATGCTTACTCTCTCAACATGCTTACCCTCTTAATATGCTTACTTTCTCAACATGCTTACTCTCTCAACATGCTTACTCTCTCAACATACTTACTCTCTCAACATGCTTACTCTCTCAACATGCTTACCCTCTTAATATGCTTACTTTCTCAACATGCTTACTCTCTCAACATACTTACTCTCTCAACATGCTTACTCTCTCAACATGCTTACTTTCTCAACATGCTTACTCTCTCAACATGCTTACTCTCTCAACATGCTTACTTTCTCAATATGCTTACTCTCTCAACATGCTTACTCTCTCAACATGCTTACTCTCTCAACATGCTTACTTTCTCAACATGCTTACTCTCTCAACATACTTACTTTCTTAACATGCTTACTCTCTCAACATGCTTACTCTCTCAACATGCTTACTCTCTCAACATGCTAACTCTCTCAACATGCTTACTCTCTCAACATGCTAACTCTCTCAACATGCTTACACTCTCAACATGCTTACCCTCTTAACATACTTACTCTCTCAACATGCTTACCCTCTTAATATGCTTACTTTCTCAACATGCTTACTCTTTCAACATGCTTACCCTCTTAATATGCTTACCATTTCAACATGCTTACTCCATCAACATGCTTACTCTCTCAATATGCTTATTCTCTCATCTCTATACATATATTTACCCACTCCACATACTTACTATCTCTACATGATTATAGCCTTTTAATATTATCCCCTCAACGTTCAAAATCAGTGTTCAGCAGGCGATTCGCGCATGAGTGATCGGATGAGTTGGCCAAAACAATTCTGTCAAACAACAAAGATTTCTCTAGAATACTGTTTTTATGGCTTTTATGAAACCTTACTTATCCTGCTTTGGTTAGATTAGAATCTATATATAGAAACGCGACCAGACGTTTGTATGGTTTGAAAATTGCTAGTACTTGCTCTTTTTGACCCGTGCTGAACACTTTCCGGCTTGTTTGAAAAGATTCAATAACCACGACTGAAGCAGTGAATATTCATTGTATCTCCCATTCAAAGAAAGCATAGACAACCTGTAGCTTGACGCATTTTTTTCATTTTCCTACGGTCCAATCTGTCAACTCGATCTGCTTCAACATGACTAATTTGCATATGAATAAATGAATTATATGCGTCCTTTACTCGAGATGTATTTTTTTCTATACTCTATCCGTTAATTATTTCTCTTTTGATATTTTTATAAATTTACACTGGTGTGTAAATATGTGCAATATTTTAATTCAGTATTTAAAATTATCTGATAGTTTTGAAACTTTGAGTCTATCTAACTCTTTCTGAGCTAGTCCGAATAACACTTAATGAGAGCAAATTTTATGTTAAAGATAGGAATTTTAAGTTTTAGCATGTCGCGACAAAAGCGTATGCTTCATGTTAATCGAAATGGTGTTAATTTAAGCTGTTATTTCCTTAACACGTCAACATCAATTCATGCTAACTATAAGTATTTGCAGACTTATCTTTTAAATTTGTATCGGTGAATTGCAAATAGTTAACAGTTCTTGATTAGACCGTTGACAATAATCCTAAATTATGTTCGACAGTTGATCATGTGGAAACTTACTAGTACCCTTTGACCTCTGTCCTACTCAATTTAAGTTCAGCGCTCGCTCTGCACATTGACTCATCTCTGACACGAAAGAACATTACAGTGAATAATCAGTGAACGGATTTTGTGTCAAAAGTTGTAAATATGTAATTGTTTCATTTGATTTGAATTTCAAACATTTAACATCGAATTTGACTATTTATGATATAATAAGTTTCGTCCAACTAATTTGTCGAATAAAACAAAAAGAAAACGATTTAAATCAAACGAAGCAGTTGCTTGATATTTTCTTGATCTGATGACGGATGACCGGAAACCGCGGAAGTTGATACCTTTGACTTGTTAATGAATTTTGGAGGATCACTTACGTAAATGAAAGGTCAGACTTTTGTCAAAAAGATCATAATTCCTTTAGCCGGATGCAACTATTCTTTTCTTCAAAATGAGAGTTGTTATATAACATCGAAAACATAACATCAACACGATACATGTAAAGGCAATCAGTACTATCATTTTAAAAAAACTTGCATGTATATCTAGAGCAGCCATTTATTCCAATTTAACAATTGGAATAGTCCAGCTTTACTTAACAGTGTGATTAAGGTTGTTTGTTGTTTGTGTAAAGCAAAGGTGAAGATATAAAAATCATTCGAAAGTCATTTTTTGTAATTTTAAATGGGTCACTGTTTACATAGAAACAATTCCGATTGGTGAGAGAAGCCGAGAAGTGGTCTACTCAAAACATAGTTATGGATTTGTTATCAAGTTATAAGAACTTGCATTAAATGTCTGACTGTAAACCCTTTTCTTGAAATGTATTTCAATACAGTTTTATCAACCTTTCCATTAGTGAATATCGATAGTGACACCTGGCCCTGTGACTCAACTTTCAATGTCCGTGTATTAATTGAGCGTAGTGTAAAATGGAATTGATCCAAGGTCACGACGACATACCCATAGTGATTGGATTGACAATGAAAGTGAAACTTCTCGCAATAGTTTATTCTAATTGTCCAAGTAAATCCGTAATGAATATCTTCTCATATCGCATACCTTCAACTAGGTCGTCGTTGTTTACAGTGTAAATATTGCAGACTATAGCGACATCTGTTCATTTGATAGCACAACATGAGAACAGCTCTGGTAAACGTTTAAATCACTGGAACAAATAAATTTCCTATATCCTCAAAACCAAGTCTTAACACTCGATCACTTAAAGAATCATATTACTGTCCATGTCAAAAGACAACACTTATTACACAAACCAGTATATTTGTACAGCTGGATGCACTGGGTGCACATTGAATGAAGTGCCTTGCCCAAGGACACAACACAATGTAAAGCCCAGGTCATTAATGTTTGGTGTCTCCACCCGGGCCGTTAGCGTGAGAGGCCAGCGTGCTGACCATTACACCACCGTGCTTATGTCTAATACAGTAACCAAACTGAAATTTAAAGACTGATCAAATTATTGATGCACTTTCATTCATGTCATTGGTATGTAATGTTTGAATAGCAAATCCAATGGTATCCATGGTAAATTGCAAGTCCTCATATTGATACTACAAACATGAACATTCTTCAAATCATTTAATTCTGTAACATACCTTGGTAAAATCAAACAGACGCAAGTACAAGAATTACAATTTAGAATATATTCCCTTTTTGCAATTTCGTTTGATCATTAGTTTTGCCTGAGAAAAAAAAGACCAATTGAAATTTGTTCATGTAATATAATGTATTAGATTGTTACAGTGAGAAAGTTAATTTATATAAGAGGGCATTTATTTGTGTGTCACAAATAAGAAAAAACAGAGTCTTTACTGTGAAAGTACTCGGTAGAAAGTAGAGGGCGTAGGCATACGCTACGAAACGTATATTTTCACACAAAAACCTTTTCCCAGAAAATAATGTTTTTCTATAGTTCTATGTGTGTATATAGTTTATATCTTACCAATGTTTCAAAATACTAGAGCTCTGTGCAAACCGAACATTTAATTCCAAAAGTAACTCTTCTAAGTGACTGATAATGATATTAATAACAACTCTGGATTTTTTAATTTAGAGTGATCATTGTGCTGTAAATTTTTGTTTATGGTTGCAAACCGCGGCTCCTATTAACAGTTGGAAAATCGAAAGGTATCGAATAAATTCCACGCAAGTATTTGAAACCAATTGCAAATTAGAAGTCGTGATGGTAAATATCTTTTTGTAGAGAAATAAACTGTTTTGTTAATTCAGTCTAACAACTACACCGAGGCTCTCAACAGTTAGTAAATAATTTGCATATCATTAGAAAGACTCGACTCGGTGTGTGTTTGTGTGGTGCATACACAAGTGTTAGTTGAGGTCGTTGAGTTACCTTCGTAACTATAATCAGCCCGAAACCATTGCAAACTTCTATCTCGCTTTAAAAGGTCAACAGTTTTTTTCTGTATAAGTAGTTACATTATTTCAAATACGTACCCCAACTCCTAATGCACACATCCTCTCCATGAACACGTGTTGTTGCTCTCCGCTTAATGGCGAACCGAGAAGAGATATGAGCGATATGAGAGTCTCTTACATCAAGCTTGTGATTAATTTTAAAGACGCAATGTGATATTCACTAGCAAGTCGTCTGTTCAAATACCATTTGTAACGATTATCACTTCCCGGCAACATGCCTATTCATCCATAGAAATTCAAATCTGCTTGAAAGAACTTTTGAATATTGATGTGCTGCATTGAGTTCGTCTTCACAGATTTGTCTCACCTGCCTAACCGTTCTGTCTTTGTTACCATATTCAACCCGTAGAGAGAAGACTGGAAACAATTAAAACCATTGCAAACGTCTATCTCGCTTTATGAGTAATCTTTATAGACATTCGTAAGATAAACAAACAATTCATTATTCAATTTAACACAATTCTCCTGACTGACCAATAGCGTTAATTAAAGTCTCATGAATAATTTACATTCAGAACAAAATATAAATTAGAATAAAATTTCTCTTTTACATGTATTCGAGAAAATGGGCCCAAATAAACCAGGCAATAATGTGGGTGATATAAAAAAACCAGTTTCTTTTCTTAAAGGTAATATGCATAATTTAAGTAGCAAATCGAGTTAAGAGGTTGACATGAGATTCTGGACGGCTTTGGTCGACGGATTGATCTTTTCTAATGGGTCAACATACAAACATCTCAGAGTGAAATATTAATGTTAGAAATCGTCAATGTTTTATATTTCGTCCAAGTCAGAATTTCCCTCACGAATAATTTGAATCTTGGATATCATGGCCTAATCCTGGCCAAGCGTGAACCTGGCATTGTGGAATTGTATAGATAAAACATTATATTTGTTGTACACAGCATCCCGTGTTCCAATGATATCATCGTGTGGTTTGCCAGACATTTGCATTAAAGGAATGAATTCGAGGCATGTCATATTGAGAAAATGTTGACCATATAAGATATAACTTAAATATATTTCATAAATAATAAAAACAGAAATGTTCATATGAGTTGCCATTCCACATTCTTTCTAGTCATTGTATTTATATGTTTTAATTCAGTTTTTCTTTGGAAACATTTACGACAAAATTTATTCATAAAGATGTATATATCGAACAATGTTACAAACCCATATTCACAACTTCTTTATAATATATATATATAAACTAGTTTTCTATAGCTTAAACTGGATTGCTGAAAGTGATAACCTTTGTATTGAATAAACATATCATATGATCTAATAAAATGTGTTATTTGATAGCTATTCCTGTAGCTGTTTTTAAAAGTCCTTATAAATGCTTAACCTCAACTATCTAGTCCTCGGAACCCACCCTTGAGGAGACATGCTTTAGAAAGAATTGGAACATATTGAGCTCACTCATCTGAATCAATCGCCTTGCTCCTTCTATTTTATGAAATAAACATTTCAAAATTGATAAAAAGTTAATAACTTTCAAACTTTTTAATCAATTTGGACAAAATTTTCGTTGTTTTGTAACAAGATCAAGTAAAATTATGCTGTTGGTGACTAAAACAACAAAATATTTAATATGTACAATGACAATAATCACTGGATTTTTTTTTTCATGTTTATATTTTCAAGCTTAAGTATCTTAAGTATAAGACATGAACATGTAAACATGTCAGATACTTTTGGAAAATTATTTTCTTTCGCACATTCAGTATTTCCCACTACCTTTTGTCATGTCAACAAAATAGTGCAAATAAATCAACATGGTTTGATTAAAAAAAGCAACAAATAAAAACGTTTTATTTCCATTCTCTTAAGTAGGTTTGCATAAATCCCAAAATTATGCAGATACACATTGTGCATATACATTAAATGCCATGCCATCTACATTGAGTTCCTGAAAATATAATGGAGTGACGGGAGACTGCATGTTTAAAAACTGATAATTTCTATGAAGTCTGTTGCTTGACAATATCTTATACACTTTTCTTTTGAAGGTTTAATCTACAACTATTTCCTTTTGCATAGGCAAACATAACTTTTGTTATAAGGATATAAACGTTTAAAAGTGTGTTCTTTTTATCGTGATAGGTCAACGATATTGCCTCTCCTTTTCACTTCAATCTGTCTGTGCAAGATCTTCATATAATGGTGTGGAATCAAAGTGTAGTAATCATTGGTGTCGACATGTTTATCCAACTTATGTTGCAGTCTTGACATCAAAACAAAGTAGCCCATAAAAGAACTAAATTATTACTATACTTTGAAATAATGTTCAAGGTAGGTGTTCATGTTCATACACCAGCAATTTAAACGGTCAATTGTAATAAAACAAACAATCAATAATCTTGTAATTTATAATTCTTTTAATTTAAAAACATTTACTTGCTGTCATGGATAACTTAATCCAGGTTAACTACCCTTATTTTGAACAAGTGGGTTTAAAGGCATGATACACCTTGAAATATTCTAATATTCTAATATACCTATTCTTTTGACACCGTAATCAGACAGGGTTATTCTTTGATTGGAAGTGACAAAGTTGTAGCAAGATAAACAAATTTACATGTATATTAAAATATATGTAAAGGAGACATTACGCCGGGCTTCAAAATTTATGTTTGCTTCAATATTTGACTATGAATATGCTTAGAACACTATCCTTCATGGGCGCATTCAGTAATGAAATCCAGAAAAAATAAACATGCCCGAAAGCGTAATATTTAAGGTTTATGAAAATCAAATCAAAATCACTCAAACCTGTCAATATGAAGGTTAAATATTTTAAAGCGGAATAATGTCAAAATGATAAAAGTATTCTAATTATTGTTATGTATGTTATGTATGTTTCGATCACAAATATATGCAAAATATTTTCTATAAATAACAAAAGTTGACTTTATTTTTCACATCAATTTATTTGAATCAAATGCCCAATACATCGGCTCAAAGTATCATAATGTTTTAATGTGAATTTAAAGACCAAAACAAAACAAACAATTGTTGCAACTTCGTATGAAGATAAACATTATTTTTCATCGCCTTAACTGAAACATCATTTCATGATGATATATTTAGACTACATTTAAACGCACCAGTGCACACTTATATTTTGTAAACACAACGAATGCATATAAAATCCATATCTCTCGATATTACCAATGATACGCACTTAGGCAACTGTCTTAACATTTTCAATGTCGATTGCAGCTCAATTGTAAGGAATTGTATCGATACAAAGCAAAGGTGAAGCCAATACCCTCATATACCTGGAAATAGCTAACAAAAACCGGAAAACCGTGCAGCTATATATGTATCATCCCATATATACATATATACGGGACAGGTGACTAGACAACATTTTTGTGAATGTAATGGGGAGAAATCATTATTTGTACAAATGTCAACATATAAGTATTTGCATCGTTTAGCTAATAAAAACTGGGTTCGTTATGTCTTTTTTTCTTCATACTATTCCCACACCTTTTGCGTCATACGTGGTTTAATGTAAGCAGTAAAGAGATCAACACCAATCTTCGGACACGGTCACAAGCTAATATAAGATTGTAACAGGTGAATTCACTTGCAAATACATTTAACATAATAAAACAATCTCTGGTAGCGTTAAGTCAAATATATCACACTTGAATGAGACAAAAAAAGTCTGAAATAAAATCTAAATGAAAAATAAGAACTGACGTACATAACGTTGAGTCAGAGTTCCTATCATAACAAAGCAGCATACTACTAGTTGCACAACTAATAAAATAGAGGCACTAACAGACGTCTGTTGGCTAAATCAAAAGGGAACTAGTTTTTCTGAAATGATAAACTAGACATGATATTTTTTCACGTATTTAAGTGTTTGAGTGGCATTCTAGAAGTTGTCAGTTTAACGAAGACAATGAATATTAATGGATTATCAACATCTTTATTGATTTTTTTACTTTAGCGACCTTTCGGTATAGCTTCTTATACCGTTTTCGCGCACTGAAAGCGACGTTTCAGTATAAATCAATATTCCATTTTCAAACTTACATATACAAAGTTCTTGATCATTTATTTTGTTACGCATCGTATAAATGTTTAGGAAAACTCAATTCCTTTATTTTTTAGAATAAAATATTAAATATAAATAATATGTAAAACAAACCATTTTCATTTATTTTAGGTGAATGCTGTGAAATAAAATTCCACTTGCCGATTTTATGCTTCTGAAATTGCATCAAACACATTTGTTGACAGATTCTTATATTCGTATCGATGAGTGACTTAACGAAAACTTCATTGTCATTATTTAGGGCAAACCGTCCGAGGCTCGGAGACCACATGAGGTCGCCCGAACTTCGGACACGTTTGACTTGTAGCTGACGAATTAATAACTGATATCTCGGCAATGTATTCGTTTTAAAATATCAAATGCTATTTAATTTATTTCATAAGATAATTATTTGATTGCAGGTGGTATATATAATCGATTTTGTTCTATGATGTACAAATGATAGATCCGTGTAAGAAATTGGCCAAATATTTGTTTAAACGTAAAACTTGACTCTCAGATTAGAAAATATATGAACCCAAAAAATATCTTAAACTGTATTCATAAACAAAATGAAATAATCAAACAGTTAATTTGTTCTGAATAATGGTACATTTAAAGTGAATATTTAAGTAAATGTTGATATATTGAACTTGCTTCGGATATATTTTCTTTATACAGGCTTGTAATGCTATAATTAACCAACAAAAGATCAGGAAACATACATTAACATACGACTAACCTCGGACGATTTTATATAGACAATACAAATGTATTGTTTTTGGATAGTTTACAATCCATTCTGCATTTTAAGATAGAAATGCAAAACGATGTTACTTTTTGTATAGTTTTGATTGTTGTTATTTACTTTATTCAACTCACATTTTATTATGCAGAGTTTCAAACTATTTCAACCAATACACTTTCCGAACCTCATGCGTACAGACATAATTATTTCTTTTTAGAATATTTCATAATTGACAACTTTCATATAATGATGAAAACTATATCAAAATTGTTAAGGAAACTCTAAAAGAAATATGAATATGCTTACAATACCCACTCAGGGGAGGACATTGACATACAAATTGAAAATGAAAGCTTGCAATTGAAAATATCAGATACTTTATTTTTAGAACACATTTCTTATGAACCTGAGAGGTAAAACTATATCATACTCTGGAGCATAAAATTAATGACTTAGAAGAAAAAATAAAAAATGATTTCCAATGTATTAGTGAATAACTACTTTCGTAGCCATCGACACTGAAAAGAGAATTAGAACTTTACCATGAAGAAGAAATAAAAGGAATTCAAGTAAGAAAAAAAAATGGTATGAGGAGGTAGAAAAACCTACTAGTTATTTTGTCATCTTGAAAATAGACACTATACAAGTAAATTGATAAATAGTTTAGTGAAAGCTAATGGGGAAATCATAACGGATGGAAAAAGCATTTTAGATGAAATGGAAAGTTTGTACTCTAAACAAACAAACAATGGTGAAAATAAAACAGAAGAAATACTGGATGAAATAGAAACACGAGAGATAAAAAAAAGCAGATTATGATAACCTGGAAAAGGACTTGTCCATGGAAGAAATAAAGAAAACTGTCATATCTGTAAAAAAAAAAAAACAATAAAAGACCAGGAATCGATGGTTATACTATTGATTTTTCAAAATTCTTTTGGAAGGATTTAGGCCACTTTATATATAGATTTAGTAAGGAGTCTTTTGAAAATAATTTATTAACATGCACAATGAACAGGGGAATTATCATATTAACAGATTACCTGCAAATTAGCGCAGAAGAAATTTAACACTTATTGGGAAAATTACAATTATTTAAACTTTGGCTATATCAAACTTAGTTCATATCTTCTCTGCTCTACCAAATCCGCCAAAAACATTTATCGATGAATTAAACAAGATAATCTACAGATTTTTATGGAATAACAAAAATGACAAAATCAAGAGAACAACTATAAGTAGAGACTTTCAAGATGGTGGCCTAAGAATGATTGATATTAAATACTTTATTAATGCTCTCAAGGCACCCTTTATTAAAAAATATCTTAAAAAATCACTATCTTCAAACATTTTGCCTTTAAGACATCTCTTCTAAGTTGGTTGCAATGGAGTTGATTCTTTATCTGAACATGATAATCCTTTCTGGAAAGATTCTTTATCTGCATGGAGGATTTACTACAAAAAAATTCCTTTTGATGAAAATGATATTAGCCAACTCCTTTTTAAACCGCTTTGGTATAATCATCTCTTTAAGTCATCTTAAATTATCAAAAATTGGTTTAATCTGGGAATTCAAAGTATCACAGATATTTGTGATGAAAATGGCTTTCTAAGTTTTGAATATTTCATAGAAAGATACAAAATCAAGGGGACCTTCTTTGATTATCAACGGCTAATATACAATATTCCATCTAGCGGGAGGTTTCAAATAAGGAATTCAAGACCAATATATATCCCACCACTTGCCACATATAGAAATAAACATATGTTTACTATGGCGGAAGACTCCAGGAAATATAATGATGAATTAATCATGGATGATACCATACCAAAGTCATTAGAATACTGGAACAATGTATTTTTGGGTGAGATTAATTGGAAATATATATTAAGTTATTACAGAAAATATACAAAAGACTGCAAATTGTTAGACTGCCAATGCAGATTTATCAACAGAATTGTGTACACTAAGAAAGAATTAATGAAAATGAAATTAGTTGATGATGATACTTGTTCTTTTTGTAAGAATGATCCAAAAGATATACCACATGTTTATTTTGACTGTCATCTTGTTCAGAACCTTTGGCATAAAATTGAAACATTCTTGAACAACAATCTACAAACTAATCTGAAACTGTCTAAATTTATTGTCATGTTCGGAGAATTCTCTTACAAACCATTCATTTTACTAGTTGCTAAAATATATATTTATATATCAAGCCTAGCACAGCAAGATATATCTTATGAAGCATTTATTTCACTACTTAAGGATGTTTACAAAATAGAAAAATGTATTGCAATTAAAATGACAGATATTATCAATTTACTAGAAAATGGCCAAATATAGCAATGTTTCTGACACAACTATGAAACACTCATAAAATCCAGAAAAACTATGTCCATTCAACAAAATATACTCCTATAACCCCAAAAAAATGCATTACGAATACTGTATTACCTTCGATGTTTTCATAGTCCATTTGCAAAGATGTTTACTGCCACCGCAATTATACAAATATGTAATGTACAAGAAACTTGAAATGGAATAAAAAAGATTTTTTTTAAAAACAAAAAAACTTTCATATAATGCCTTTAATATATTTTGATGAAATATAATATAGATATCTATATGGCGCCTTCCCTACGTACTAATACATGCTCAAAGCGCTAGCTACATCATTACCCTGAAGGAATTGTTCTTACATAGCAGTAGACTAAAAGTTATGCAGTCACATCTAGACTTGCTGAATGAGGACCTAGACTGTATTAAAGGTTCCTTTTTATACAAAGTCATGAAGCAGGACTAACATAGCAGCTACTTAATGTACTTAGCGCTAAGCACGACCTTGTAAGTCCGTACATCACTGTTTTCAAGTACCCATTTAACAGCTAGGTGGACTTAGTGCAATGTATATAAGGTGCCTTGCCAAAGGACACAACATCGTATGTGACCCAGGTCCCAAATATGTCGGACTTCTACCGGAATTGTTTGCACGAGAGGCCAGCATGAAATATTTGCTATAACCTGTTAAGTATATTTGTAATACTTTCTACATTGATTGGCAGTTATATCTTTTCTTGAATAATGTTTTATCCTTACATATGTGTGTATTTAAGGGTGTTCGTTCCTCAAATTTAAAGTATTAAACTTTTTTTCTAACTTGTTTTTTTTCAAAGGTTTAGTGTATTTGCTTGAAATATCCACTCCAAAAAATAGTGGTTAGTGCGGGTTTATTCGAGATATTTTAAGACAAAGATCCATCTGTCAGTCAGAGTTTTAACATGGGAGTCTATTGGAAAATTACGACCTTTTCGGAGAAATCTTATATTTTAATCAGTTCCTGTATTAAACTTTTTTTAATATGGAAACATGTTAGAGTAAACATAACCTTCTTTCAGAAAAAAGTAAAATATGTGTATGGCACTGTGGGTTTTTGGCCGCTACGGCACATCATCTATTCAAACATTTCAATTAAATTATCAACATTCAATATTTTTTGACTAAAACAATTCTTTCTCCGACTTATTAACTTAAAATATACCTGAATGCATCATACAAATCATATTCATTCAACATCTACTTTCTAAGAAAAACAGATATTAGATCTTGTTCAAATAATAGTTACAATTAAAATTGCTGAGTCAGCAAAATTGTGAATTATTTCAAAATGAAAATATACTTCGTTTCTTTATTTTGATGAATATTTAGTCAGATATCATCAAAATTGAGAAATTACCGCTTCATTTTGGTTTATCATATACGAATATTATGATTTAAGGTTATTTGAATTTAGTAAGTGTGACTGAGGAGCGAACATCCTTAATAGATTTCATACTACAAACTTTCAGCTAAAACAACAACAGTCACTAACTGTATCAGCGGATGGCTGCATGTTATTTATTTTTCTTGAGGTTGTCGGAAGGAAAGTACCATATTTGTGACGTGACGAACGTGCAGCACAATTGCCCTGATCTCGAATTTCAATAGGTTTGTTATGTAATTTTTTATGTTTTATGCAAAGGCTGATTATTAGACAATATTACATTTTTACGATCGAGTATTTCGATTTTGGTCGCTTAGTGTCACGATCTACAAACAAAGACGCTCGATCGTTTACAAACTGTTGTATAAGCCAAGACGCATAAGGAGTGGGAAATCCCCTTTGGTTTTACTTCCTGTTTGAATTGATTTATATACTGGCGGCCATAAGGAGGCACACTGTGATTACACCCGCGAGTTCTATATAGGTCTTGTTCTGTAAGACTTCATGTGAGTATAAACTGTATTATCTAACGTTGTGTAAAAGTTTACACACAAGTCGTATAATGGTATGGTTTTCATAAGATGAAATCGATCTGTTGTGTTGAAATCCTACATGGAAATTTTTTTAATAAACATGACCTGTTGTCGGTTGATAAGCTGCTGAAGACAAGTCCCGAATGTTATTTATAAGTGAAGTGAACTCGTGACCTGAAGCTCCAGATATATATTAGTGTTTATTGCATCATTTATCGGCAATACATCAGTGTAAGCTTTTCTCAGGAATGTTCATTTATTCTCAAAATCTAGATTCTATACGTTATGAAAACTTTTTCAAACTAAAGGTAAAACATCCTGCCTACATATTGTAAGTTATAGCTATGTACAATGTGCTTATGGATGTCTGAGCATCTTAACACGAAATAGCATCAGGTCCAACCAGTGTTTGAAATATTCTTGCTACTTTCATCGGGGCTGGTTACTGTTTGAGGTTTCCCTATACTTTTGCATCAAAAATTGACAAAATAACAACTAAGGACTGGCAAATTCTCAACCTTGTCTCATACCCTGATTATATAAAGGACAAAATAAATCTTTATATTATTAGCTAAACAGGTCAATCAAAATAGCATTTAAAGGAATAATCGATGGGAAGTATCCAAGTTCCTTCATGTAATACAATAATTCCCATATCTAGATTTAATTTCACTTGATTTGCATTATGTAAACATCTTTCGATTAAGAAAGCAAAAATGTTACACAAATGTACTCGGGAAAGATAATCTGTCATTCCCCGTCACTCATTAGTTATTGTCTATGTACCGATAATCATAAGAGAGTGTTAAAACAGTCTCTGCATAAGAATGCACAATAAAAAGGGAGATAACTGAGACAGGAGTGCAGCAAGTGAAAGAGGTCGCCATTGTACCTGTTCAGACTAGAATACAATCTAGCATTCGTAAACACACTCGGCTATTTGATATTTTACCTATTATAACATATTGTAATGCCTGTTGGTAGCTAATCGTTATCAAAGACTGAGGTAAACCACCGGTATAATTAGAGAGACCCGAATTTCATTTAAACAACTTGGAGTACCATCATTTTCTTTAACTTATTCCTGGTTGACATTATTGTTGTATCTAAAGCAAGAGTTGTTTGTGTGTTTGGAAAAAGAGATAGGTTAACTCCCGAATGTCTCCCGAATGTCTCCCTGGTCTCCCTGGTCTCCCTTGCAGAGATTACAATTACATATTTAGAAATACACGGCCGGATATCTAACTATCATAACCTTACATATGTAAGCCTAAAAACCTGGTCTCTTATCAATTTAACTGAAGTTTAAAATGGTAAGTGTTTGTTGATTTAAAAAATTAGCATACATTTATTTGATAATCTAGAATATTTGAGATGGATATTATAACTTATTGTAGAAATAATGCTCGTGAACATAAAGTGTTTATCACCTTTTACCCTTGTCAGAGATGTTCAGTAACTCGAGGTGAAATATAGTGGGGATGTATTTTGATAGTAACTGGAGGTGAAATGTAGTGGGCATGTATTTTGATAGAAACTGGAGGAGAACTGTAGTGGGGATGTATTTTGATAGACGAATAAAGACAAGTGAACACACATGAAACGTAATAAACGGAAATAAACTTTTGATTGTTGTGGGAGTGAACCAAGGTTAAAAATGAAAGGTGTGAGCTTAAAACTTAGTTTTAAAGTTTCCATATAATATCTTGAAAGAAAGGACAAATGATTATGATTTAAATGCTATGAACATATAACTCAAGAATAAAATGCACTGTAGTACTCAAGATGACTTTACCTCTTACATCGAAATAATACCATGATAAAATATCACAAAATATATTTATATTAACCAAATTAGGGAGTATATATACAGATATTGTGGTCGATTTTACTTATCTTATTTGGAACTAACGAATGGACTCGTGCCAACTTTTTTGTATGAACTATGTATGGAACGACACGTGTCTTTGTATGTCGCCTTGTATCTCACCTAGTATGTATAAAAGACATATTAAAGACATTTACTGATATATCAATTCCATGCTTCCATCACTGGTGCTGTCTATAATTATAAAAAATATACGAGATCAATCTATCAATTGTAAGACAACGTGAAAAAAACATAAGTGCAAAGTGCAAAACTTGGACTACGAGTATGTGTGAATTACAAGTCGGTTGTTATAGATGTTTCATAAGGGGGATACCATAAATACCATTATCCGGCAAACCTGAAATGCTCCTACTCCTTGTAAGAAGTAATAACGAATTTTAAATACAACCTCATTCCATAAACTTTGTTACAAGCTACATCATCATTCAATTCTATTAAAAAAATTCTTAAATATTGTATTTTGATTCTATGTGACCTATCTAAATGCTCCTTAAACCTCATCCATCAACCCACAAACCCCATTGAAGCAAAACATTTTCGTAACTTTGACGTAATCGCGATTTCGAGCGGCTCGTAACCCTGGACGCTTGAAAATCAAAATGGTAAAGATAGGGTTAGACATTGGTTTGAGATGAAGTACAGAGACGTTTCGCTGTTGAATTGTATTTTCAAAATACCTGTTAATAAACTCAGATTACAAATACATAATTGCCTGCACTTCAGCTTTTTACATAGGTGTCGGTGCACTTGGTCACCTGCTAGTTGTGTACACTGGTGGTGAGTTCTCTAGTCAAATAATGAATTTTAATTTTCCAGTGCTAATCACGTGGAGGGCGTTTCCATGAAGTTGTGTCTTGATATATGAAGTGTTGTCCTCGGGAATTAAAGGTACGTTTCAATACGTTTCAATACGTTTCGTACCGATTATATTATACAGATTCAATCATTTATACGTTTTGAAGGAGATTGATTACCTTGGAATAAAACTTACTTTCACCGAAATTATGCTTCAACTTATTATTGATGCAAACGAGTAGAAACCATAATGCGCTTCGGTAGTAGGATATACGTATATTTGTTAATTGACAGATAACGCTCAATTTCCCTGAATGAGATTTAAAAGAGTCGTTTAAGGACATGCTGCTTGATTGACGTGACACGTATGTTCGTAAATATGTGATTGTCTGTGTTTTCATGATTAAATGAAGATAATAAATGCGTGATGATCAAAACATGCGTTATGAAAGAGATATTCACCTAAGGTAACAATAGATATATACAATATATTATTTTCAATAGATAGTACATCATAATAATCAATTTGGTTCAATAACTATTAAATTGGCCATGAAGATGCTACTCAGTCGTCCGAATACGTTAAGAACAAATAAGTTGTTAGTTTTTAGAAACATGGCAGACCCTAGCATCACTGTGACGGGAGTTACTGGTGGTTTCGTGGGAACAGCGACCGTTGCAGGAATCGTCCATGGAGGAATTGGGAACACGTTCCGTGGTAACCTGTTTCATGAGTCACCTGTTTTCGTATTATTTTTTTGTTGTAAATGATGTCTCTTCTCTTTAACACCCATTGAGTGAAAGTCAATGTTTATCACGGAACGCTCTTTTGGACAACATTTGTGGTTAATTTTTTTAGAAATATGATTCCTTCCAATCTTTTAAAGCAATGTTTTCCAGTAAAGCAATATTATTCTTATTCTCAATCACCTGACTTTAAACGTATTATATCTGTTCTAATAATAACTATCTGGAATTATAGAAAGGTTGATTCTTATATATTTTTGCATACTTTGTATGATTTTCTGGTTAACGAAAGCAAGTAAAATTATTGAAAAAACTTAACTTCTTCATACCAATCTTTAGCTATATTTACATAATATGGAATGTGTTTGGTGACTAGGAGGTTTTTCTATACTCTAAGCAGTTGATGATTTCTTTAATTTACCAGAAATATGGCATATATGCCTGATATTTATACAGAAAATATGGCAGACCCTATCATCGGTGTGATGGGAGCTACTTATGGTACCATGGAAACAGCGAACACTGCAACAATCGTCCATGGAGGAATGGGCAACACGTTCCGTGGTAACCTGTTTTCATTAGTCACCTCTTTTCGTATTATTTTTTGTTGTTGTAAATGATGTCTCTTCTCTTTAACCCCTTGCTGGTCCTATCCAGTAAGCACTTATTTTATTGAGCAGTTGTTCTGCATGGATCCAAGAAGAAAATAGTAACTATTCATAAATTGATTCTACAATTCCCTTCATTGTTGAAAATTAAGTGAAAGTTCATGTTTATCACGGAACGCTCTTTTGGACAACATTTGTATTGTTTTAGAAATATATGATTCCTTCCAATTTTTTAAAGCAATGTTTTCCAGTAAACCAATATTATTCTTATTCTAAATCACCTGACTTTAAACGTATTATATCTGTTAAATTAATTAGAGAAAAATGCCAAGAAAACTTCACAAAATAATAAAACAAGTGTTCCTTCAATATTATTGGAAAAACGTGTACTTTATCACTTTGTGATGTTTCGAATGTTTGTCATTGTCAGCGAAATCGCTCACAGAAGTGTATTTCTCAATACCACAGACACAGGGAACATGGAGGTAAATGTAACAGGCAATACAGGTCATGCCGGAACATCTAATGCTGCTGGCATTAATTATGGAGGAATGGGAAACAGAAATATATATAAATGTATGTATAGACATCCTTCACTATGTCAATATTTGGAAACATTTACCGCGGCATTTTTGTCAAAGCACAAGGAAACATGACCTCACTACATTCTTATCAAATTCTACA
This sequence comes from Phorcus lineatus, assembly GCA_921293015.1. Lineage (NCBI taxonomy): Eukaryota > Metazoa > Mollusca > Gastropoda > Trochida > Trochidae > Phorcus > Phorcus lineatus. Next base: position 174,313 of record OV121093.1, on the reverse strand, counting down.
CAATGATAAGTGGTAACGGATTTTGTAAGCGTATTAGTGTCATGATCCAAAAAATATTTTGTGCTCGTATCGCCACAGTATGTCAAACTATCTCAATTGAAGGACATACTATCTCCTCCGCAGGACATATCAATATTCAGTAAGACATTATTTACTACCTCCTACGTATCTTATAACTAGGACATAGTATCACATACGTAAGACAGATTATGACCATATCACACGTAGGCCTAATATCTTTTTTGTATGAGTGATGTGTAGAAAGCCATCTTCATTGTCGCATCGTGTTTATAAATTTTAGCAAAATGTAACTTCTGGCGTTTGTCGTAATTATAATAACACAATAACGTGTGTATTACGTGTGTATTACGTAAGTTGGTTCTTCCAAAAAGTAAATTGGAGCGTCGCATTCAGGCGTGCAACAAAGCGGTTGGTGTTTGGTTGATGTCTTGTGTAGCCGATTGAGCCGATAGAAACCTTCATGGCTCTTGTTTCTCAACTTTGATGAATCCTGCTATGACAGCAGGAATGAGATGCCGCAGTCTCAAACAACGAAATCTTAAACACTAAGTCTTGTAAGCGTTTTTATTATATTAAGTTTAACTAAGCAAAGAACTTGTCTTGATTACAGAGTTTAAGGTTTGAAAAACTTAATTCTTAGCTTCACAATTTTAAAGAAAACTGACAGAAGACAACCCAGAAGACAATAGCTAATATTGAAACGTGTACTTTGGGATTGTATTCTTTGCAAACAGGTTTTGTCCCGCGAGAGTGTCTCTCTAGCGTTTCCTCCTGGAGTCCACAGCTTGACATTTATCCAAAGTCTTTATTTCCCGACGGATTTTGTTCAACTTTAATTCCATGTTGATTACAATATAAAGGTTGATAAATCCATGTTTTTAATTTGTTAAATGGTACCATTCGAACCTCTGTGATTTACAACGAAGCACCTCGGGTGTCTTTTCTGTTCAATAACCTTTCTCAAATGATAAAGTCTCAAAACAGGCGAACCTGAAATACAAGTTATAGAGAAACAGGCGTGTTGTCAAAACAGTTGCTATATTCTTTCAACACTTTGTGAAAACTGAATGTCACTTTTTGAGATGAATACCATCGTAGTAAATTGTAGAGATGACGGTGATAATGATGACAGTAATAAAAATGATAGTAATAATGTTGACGATGATGATGATGATGATAATGTTGATGATGTTGATGATGATGATGACTGGAATAGTCATATTGCGCTTGATTTCACACTACATGAAGAGCCACACAAATACTGACTCTTACGTAGGAGAATGTATAGATACTGAGTCCTACGTAGGAGATACTATGTCTTACGCCAGAGATAGTATGTCCAACATATGAGCTAATAACACCTTTGAAGGAAATGTTATATCCTTTTGAAGGGATATAACGTCCCACGTAGGAGATATTTCGTCCAATGTAGGGGAACCTACCTCCTAGATAGAAGATACTATGTCCTACGTCGGAGATACTGTCTACCTTCATAGGAGATAGTGAAAGGATTTTTTCATCATGACACGTATCCTTAATAATGCGTCGATTCAAACTGAAAGTACCACTGCCCATTACTGTACGAAACATGACATCAACTCAAATTTGATATCTGTACAAGTTGGTTGTAATCGTTCGGCTCAACGAAATATTGTGTATCAGAAATCAGCTCATACTTTCAATCATCAATAGTCGGGGTTAAAATGTAACCTCAAGCTGAAATATAAAGTTTTCTTAGATACTATTCAGATTTAAAAAATTAATTTTGCTCACGATTTCCGATGAAGCGTTCCTCACATAGATCACACAGATTGAAAAGGAACGCTATCTTGGTCGTACGTTGCACCCGATCCACGTGACAGCTGCGAAGTCAACATTTCTGTTTATTTTGCGCGAATTTTCAGTCATGCATGTTTTATCTCTCGACTCTTCGCTGTTTCTCTGTTTATTGAATTGAAATATGTTTTTGTCATATATACTCTTGTCATCGTATTCTCCCTTCCCGATACACGACTAGTCATATATATATATATATATATATATATATATATATATATATATATATATATATATATATATATATATATCGTATCTATAGCGCGTGCATTTATACACACACATATGGTGTAATAAGAATGTGATTGTTTAAATGTGTAAGATTTTGTAACAATGTTGTACTGTTCAATAGGTCACAACTTTGCATGTTTTTCTCTTCTTCTCTTTCCGCCTACCAATATATTTCTTGTCTCCCTGATCTTTCCAGAAAGGAAGGGTAAGGGAATCTTGTTTATGCATATATGTATGCATGTATGTATGCATGCGTGTATGTTTCTCCGCTCTCCCTAACTTAGTCAGACGGTCTGCTTGGAGTATTCGCCCAAAAGGGCTTGCAAGTTGTAGCTAGTGTCTGTTGCTGTCTGCCTGTTTAGCCGATTTCTCTTCTTCGGCTCGTACGTAGGTGAGCGTTGGCTTTTGCTAACCAAGCAAAAAGGTATTCTGTACTCAGTTTTCACGTGTAGGGCACGCAAGTTGATACTGATGTGCATGCCTGGGTGTCTTTGTTATAGGCTGCACGCAATCGACTGTACTAAATAGCCGTCTTCTTCTCTATAACATTTCTGACCTAAATGATTATACTGCTCTCACTCCAAATCAGGCCGACACACCAGTACCCTTGATGTCGTTGATAATGAAGAGACAAAACCAAGTTGATGCGTTGGTAGAATAACGTCCCTTAATGTGTAGGAAGTGAAACCAAATAGCTTTCAAGCACAGGCAAAAACAATATCTGGGTTGAACACAAAGTTTATTTGGATTTCCTGCTGTGTTATTTGAATACAATCGCGATCAAACATTCACAGAACACTATCCTTTTGTTTTCTCACGAACACTGTGTGATCGTTGCTCAGGAACGTTTCATGAAGAAGCATTGGTAATGTTTGCTTTTAAACTAGGTGAGTATACAAACTTGGAATCAACTGGTTAGAAACTTGGGATCATACTTTCAGGTTGAATCGCTATATCAGTGAGACTTTTAGAAAATGTTAACAAATTTATATGAACCTTTACGCTTTAAATTAGATTGAAATTAGGGTAGAACTTATGTTTTTAAGATTTTAACTACGAATGATGCGAGGTTGTATTTCAACAAGTTTTACAGAATGTTTGCTGTCATATCTTCAGACTACAGCTGCTGATCAAAAGTTTGGTACACTGTTCATAAGTTGCTATGTAAAAGCATCATTTTTGGAAATTGTGTAGTTATCACAAACTCTGAACAGAACAATTAACAGACTATACTTGTCTATAATATACCATACTACTTATATATGGGTACATAAATAACCTCAGGGAATATGACTATAATCATGTTTTTTAATTTTCTCATATGACACATTTTTTTGGCAGAATAATGATTGAATGAGTAAAAGTTAGTGGACATTTATCTATATTCTATCTGCACAGTCGACACGTAATGTAACAAACCTTTTGTCAGCAGCAGTATTGATATAGGAATGGGGATATATTTCATTTTCATTTAATGTTTCTTTTTCCTTTAGATATTGAGTATTCTCAATTTCTGTATAATTGTTGGTGCCATGTATTTTTTGTGTGAACATTAGCATGATATTATTACATAACATTCGAACCTCGATACTCATAAAGGCTAGTATATCAGCCTTATGTTTCTATTCATAGTGACCATATTTATAGACCTGAAACACAAACAAACATTAAACATGCTTAGTTAACTTTGTTATCGGCAGACTATATATATTGGGTTCAGCTTAAGGTTTATTTGATTCAAAACTGACAAACGAGTCATATCATTGGAATCTTTTGTTATAATCCGAAGAACTTTTCTTTGTTTTTCAGATGGAAACAAACAGAACTGGAAGCATCTCTTGGGTAGAATATTTTGGTATTCAAACAAAAGTTTCACACACAAAACAAACAGAGTTGCAAAAGTAAAACACAATATACCCCCTATGGGCTGCAATTGTTGAACACACCAGACATGTTGCTTAAGTCAACAGCAGCATGAATAAAGACCCTTAATCCATTCCGTCGGTACCAAGTTATATTACAGAATGCTTAAATGAGAGAAGTTGTAAGAGAAATCTATATGCCTGAGCGGTAATAATCAGTAGCAAATTGATACCTATACTTTTATTTCAAACTCAATTGTTATGTGTTTTTTAATATTTATCAATTCCTTCTTTCATCAGTTTCCCGTTTAGGATTGGGGTGGGGTATGGAGGGGGTTGGCTTTTCACAAGGTTTTCACAAGTTTTACTCACGGTATACGGTGCAAGGATCTTCTTATCGTGAAATTTGAGCTGTAGTGATTTTATCTTATTTGATTTCATTTCTAATGCCTTTCATATTTAATTTTCAAGCTAGGACGAAGAACGAAATAAAACTTATGACAAAAAACAAGATAAGAGTGTCTGCTGTTGACGACGTGATTACAATGATGAAACAAGGTCAGGATTGGATTTCAATAACAGCGAATCCTGGTGATGGCAAGACAACCTTAGGCTTCCTTTTGCTTAAGGAGTTCCTACAAAAGAAAATCAGTGTCTTTACTGTAGAGAACCCTGGAGAATATGATCTCATTCAAAGTTTTACAAAACCAAGGGTAATCATGTTAGATGCTAGATGCGGTCAATTCTTTGCTGATCAACATTCAATAGACAGCTGGTACGATGTCTTACAGAAAATATCAAGATTATGCAAAGATGATAAAAATTTCAAAGTCATCTTCATTAATAGGAAAAACGTTGCAAATGAATGTCTGAACATTCTCGGACCTCTCGCACATGAAATTTTTAATGGTACCAGTAGTTTTGACTTGAGCAAAAAGAAGTTAACAGACGAAAGACGGAAGATCATTGAAAACCACATTGGACGTGATAACTGGTCCTTTGATCCTGCCACTATAACGACAGTTTGCAATATGGACTTCCAACACGGCTTCCCATCTTGCTGTATGATATTTTCAAGACTAATATCACAGGGATTAGACGTGTCCATGATCGAATTCTTTAATTCACCTTTGGAGTTCTTGGACATGACCACCAGAGTTCTTTACAATGGCAATTGCCAAGATCTTTTCGAACTGATGATAAAGCATGGTGGGCAACTTAATTTTCTCGACATTGATGATAAAGCTCTTAGAAAAGTTGTGAAAAACCTAGAAGGCAGCTATATCACTGTGTCGAGGAATGGAATCTGCCAGTTTGCCTATTCAGCTGTGTATGAGAGTGTACTGAATGTCATCAATGCGATTAACCCACTGTACTGTGTTCAGCATGCTACTCTCTCTGTGATAAGACAGAAGATGATAATATCAACATCAGAGGAAGAGGACAGCAACAGATCTCCGTGTTACATCATAGTGAAGCCATTCCCTGCTGTAATGAAGGCTTTAGCTGAGAGGTTTCTGGATGAGATACACAAGGGAGACGACTCTGTATTACCACACAGATTTTATAAGAGTACAGAGTTCTGTGAAGCTCTTAACTCCTTAACAGATGGCGAGAAGGTAAACACTAGGCATGTACACAATATCATAGTTTTCCCCCAAGACGAACGTAATGTAAGTACGACGTTCACATAAAGAAATTATCCCTTATGATTCCATTGTTATGACAAAACGGGCTGTATCAGCGTCCTGGTTGTCAGTAGAAATAGTAGAACTTACAGAGGTTGCTTAGACGTAGAAGTGGTCGTAGTGTAAGTATTAGGGTACGTTGTTACATTTAAAACCATAGTTGTAGTATTGTTGTAGAGCAATAGCACGCATTGCCTGTTGACACCGAACTTGTGAGATGCATAAACATTGTCAGAAAAACAGCGAACAGTTCTTATGAATTTATTCTTGACGACAAGGAAGTACGCTTTGATCAACATATGTATTGTTTCTTTGATGTTATGTCTTTTGTTCATTGCATATTTTCAATCAGCCCTGTAGAACAGAAATGTCATTGGAGGAAAAACGTTCGTCTGACATTGAAGAAGATGAGGTCTTGCTTAACTTTGGGTAATTACATGCGTCATTAAACGAGAGAATAAAACAGATAGTGGGAAATAATTGCAAAATATAAACGCAGCCAATATCAAACCAAATTTGTCAAATGTTCTAATAAGGTGGAAAAGGAGGTTTCATGGAATCATTTTCGTCGCAATCCATTTATATCTCATCAAGTGAAGAAGGGTTCATATTTCTGTTTCACAAGAGATGTCAAATGTTTCATCTATTATTTTTCCAAATGCAATGTAAATTCTTAATTGACAGTCAAGGGCAGGTTGGCGATTTGGTAAGCTTATTGGTACAGTCAGTGTGGTTGTATTGCCTGAGTTGTAATTGTTTGTGAGTTGGACAGTGATCCACAAAAATACCAGAATCAATACAATTGCAGATCTAATCTTAAATGTAAGTTTTAGTCGATGCCCAAGTTATATGTGATTCTAGTGTATATCTATATGTTTACAGTTTACCGTGAATCTTCTCAGATATGAAGTTAATTATATCGTGTTTCACCTTACAAATATTGTATGCAGCGATGAGAAGACCACTTTCAAGGTTCTCTCTGGACTGGCCTCTTCTGTTGAGACGGGAAAGAAGAACGACGTTAATGTTACCCGTGAGGACGTTCTGCCGGGGGCAATGAGGGCCTTCAAGAGACGTTCATTAAAGTCATTAAAGTCATTCAACCCCAGACATATCCTTCGTGTACGGTTTGCTGGTGAACAGGATATAGATAATGGTGGACCAACTAGGGAATTTTTACGTCTCCTTATGGCGAGAATTAGCGACTATCCAATCTTCACTGGCCCATCTAGACAACGAATGCTTACAATGGATTACAAAGGTAAGCAGTCAAAAATCATTATCCAATGAAATCGTTTAAATTGGTTTCTTCTGTTGCCTTATATTTTCGTTATAGGCGATTCAGTGCGTATGATTACACAGTACACATCTAGAATAATGCTCCCATCACGAGGGTTTTCTTATTTGAATTAGTTAATAAAATGACATCTATAGCTTTCGAGCGAAATATCTTGAGTCAGCATTTTTCAGCATGTGACCTAAATGTGTTAGATTAAAATAACCTCATTTACTGATGACTATGGTTTCTATGTTTCAAGGACTATTTCGCAGTTAATCTATAAATCATAAAATTTCTCTAATCACCACTTAAACATCTTTACAATTCACTCTTCAGCGTGCACATCACGTCTGTTTATTCACAGAGGACACATCATTATATGTTATATTTTTCATATTTTTCTATCAACCGAATCAATTGTATAACATTTTACTGTCTTTTAACCTTTTACACAACGTCAATTGACTGTTCCACTGTTCACCAAGTACAGGTTTTGTCTTTCAAGAATGTTTTGCTGTTCATCTAACAATTCACTTTTTACCAAGAACATATTGCAAAATAAATTGTTCACGTGGTGCAAAATAAATTGTTCACTTGGTGCAAAATATTATGTTCACTGTTCACAGTCTAAACTTTAACATTTTGTTGTATATCTTCCTTATCGTTACAGTTCAAGTTTCTACAAATTTCGCTACATTAGATCTCTTAGTTCACTGAGAACACATCAATACAATTCACTGTTCCCCGAATACACTGTTACATTTCACTATTTACTGACTACAGTGCTACATTTCACTATTTACTGACTACAGTGTTACATTTCACTGTTTATTAACTACATTGTTACATTTCACTATTTACTGACTACAGTGTTACATTTAACTATTTACTGACTACATTGTTGCATTTAACTATTTACTGACTACATTGTTACATTTCATTATTTACTGACTACAGTGTTACATTTCACTATTTACTGACTACAGTGTTACATTTCACTATTTGCTGACTACAGTGTTACATTTCACTATTTACTGACTACAGTGTTACATTTCACTGTTTATTAACTACATTGTTACATTTCACTATTTACTGACTACAGTGTTACATTTAACTATTTACTGACTACATTGTTACATTTCACTATTTACTGACTACATTGTTACATTTCATTATTTACTGACTACAGTGTTACATTTCACTATTTACTGACTACAGTGTTACATTTCACTATTTACTGACTACACTGTTACATTTCACTATTTACTGACAACACTGTTACATTTCACTGTTTATTAACTACAGTGTTACATTTCACAGTTTACTGACTACAGTGTTACATTTCGCTTTTTGATGAATAATTTGCTATAATTCACTGTTTGTTTACTACAGTGTTACATTTCACTATTTACTGACTACAGTATTACATTTCAAACTTTACTGACTTCAGTGTTACGTTTCGCTTTTTGATGATTAACTTATTACATTTCACTGTCTATTTACTACAGTGTTACATTTAACTATTTACTGACTACAGTGTTACGTTTCACTATTTATTAACTACAGTGTTACAGTTCACTGTTTCTTTACTACGGTGTTACATATTACTATTTACTCACTACAGTGTTACATTTCACTATTTACTGACTACAGTCTTACATTTAATTATTTACTGACTACACTGTTACATTTCACTGTTTACTGACTACAGTGTTACATTTCACAGTTTACTGACTACAGTGTTACATTTCACAGTTTACTGACTACAGTGTTACATTTCACTGTTTATTAACTACAGTGTTACATTTCACAGTTTACGGACTACAGTATTACATTTCGCCTTTTGATGAATAATTTGCTATAATTCACTGTTTATTTACTACAGTGTTACATTTCACTTTTTATTGACTACAGTATTACATTTCAAAGTTTACTGACTTCAGTATTACGTTTCGCTTTTTGATGATTAACTTATTACATTTCACTGTTTATTTACTACAGTGTTACATTTCACTATTTACTCACTACAGTGTTACATTTCACTATTTACTGACTACAGTGTTACATTTCACAGTTTACTGACTACAGTGTTACATTTTGCTGATTGATGACTACAGTGTTTCATTTCGCTTTTTGATGACTACACTGTTATTTTTCACTGTTTTTTTTTACTACAGTGCTACATTTCTCAGTTTACTGACTACAGTGTTATATTTCACTATTATCTGATTACAGGGTTACATTTCACTGCTCTATGACTAAACTCCTACGCTCATTGTTTCATGTAGAATTTCAAGCTGGCAACTATGAAGTGATAGGCAGAATGATTGCCTACTGCTTGGTACATCGAGGACCCGCCCCTCACTTCTTCAGCAATCTCCTGGTGAACCTGCTGACAATGGAGGACACAAAGCTCAAACTGGACATCCAGGACATTCAGGACGAGGAGCAAAGGGAACTCGTTGCCAGGGTAACCTGATCGTTGCATATTGCAGACACATTTTACCCATTAGAATTTATTAATCAAAACATGTATCACTTTAAGACTTGTATCCCAGTATCAACAATGTGGGTCTACTTCCTGTATTTAATCATGATAGGCCTTTTATCTACTATTGCTTTTAAGCAATCGTAATGTATAGAGTTTATTATTTGCGTGTCAGAGACATAATAGAACGAGATGTATAGTAATATCAATGCACAAGTGTCGTTGAAATAGTGAAGCAAAGATCTAAAGATAACATCCTGAAAAGTCCTGAAGTTGAGGAAAATATTCGCACGAATATACCTTCAAAACTTGGCTGATGGAGGATTTAGAATGCAGAGTCACTGCAAATCATGACCATGTCAATACTCTTCATGTCAACGCTATTCATGATCATGTCAAATAGTGCACAAAACGTCTGCCTTTGAAAGTAATAGATATACTTATATAAAGCTAAGAGGCTGCACTTTAGCTTTATTATTTCATTTGCAGCTCAGCAGTGCTGCCACTGATGCTGAGTTTTCATACGTCCTGCAAAATGCTGATAATATTATCGAAATGGCTGGTTGCCGCAAGTTGGCTTTATTCCACCAAAAAACAATCCTTTGCCAGGCGTTGACCTATTTCCTGGTTGTGGAACGTTTGCAGGAATACCTTGACCAGTGAGTACGAGTTCGGTTCAATGCATCTTCCTACACAAAGCTTAACTATTGCCAGTCTCGAACTGTCCAAGTTAACCCTTGCTGCCGAGACAAGACTTTCTTGTGCTTGCTCTCTAGCTCACTGCAAAGGAATTAGATAGTCCAATCAGAAAAGCTACATCCGGGAACTCGTACAAACATGGCTGCGCCCATGTCACAGTCCGTCGACTGAAAGATATTTAAAGAGAAAGTGCCGCCTGCAAAGCGATGAAAAATATATTCAAGTTCATTTATGTTTAAAGTCAATTTGCGTTATTATTTTGCTACAACCCTATGGCGGACAGCGGCCTGTCAAAGAATTAAGTCTTAAATTGCTTCGGTAAACTAATCAAGCTCGATAAAATTGACCATGATTTGAAGCACCGACTCGATGCACTTCGCCCGGCTAGACTTTATTTCCTGTCATCGTACAATTGTTTTATCTTTTTTGCTTGAAAAAACTTTATTGAATACCTATTGAACTGAAACATTGATTAAATTTTACATAGATTAACCGATTAAATTTGAACATATATCGATGTCATAACAATAGAAATGTAGAAGCCTGCGAGCTCGCTGTATCGCGGTAGTAAATGTTTCACCAAAAAATCTTTACTTCTTGCAGTCAAAAACCAGGTATTTTGATGTATACCATTAACATATCATGTCAATTAAAAAACAAAAAAAGTAAAACAATTATTATATTTTCTTCCATTTTCACTGATTTCACTAGGTCATTTTCCTTTTTGAAAATATTACTTTATGTGCCTTGATATAGAAATTATTATCTCTCCATGAAATATTTTCCGTCTGGCTTGTACGTGTGTTTGTGAACAGTTGGATAATAAAAAATGAGACTTGTGCACATGATAAAGATAGACAATTGTTACGTTCTTGATATAGATTCAAAGGTTACCAACTAAAAGGATGTGCCTAGTAAAACTAAGACAAGTTAAGTCCACTTTTGTAGTAATTGTACCAGAATATTTGATCTAATCTTAATATCAACTAAAATAAAATTACATTTATTGTAATGATAGTATTACTTTGTTTCGTATTAATCAGTATTAATATCAATATATATAATATTGGTATTAATTTAATATATGATATTAATATTAATTTGTCAATTAAATCATGATTGCCCTGAAAATAGGGCACCTCTGTTAATATACATTGCATAGACAATATATACTTTTCATTGTATGTCTAAAAATGTATTCTCCCCTATAAATTTGATTTTCACATGTTTTCAGGTTAATTTTTCAGCTATTTAAAAATAGACAACGTGTAAACTGTACTTATTTGTTGAACAAATGCAATTATATAATGGTAACTCCCACGATTAATGGGCCTACATACTTCCCTTTGAAAAATATAAGGGTGCAGTCATATGTTATTTATTTACCACAACCGGTCCTAATAACAACAAAAACATCTTATCCGTCCCTTGATACATTTAAACTCTATCTTCTTGTTTTAAAACTTTGCAATGCGAACTTCTTTGCAACCTGATCAAACAGGTCACTTTCAATGGGCGCGGCCATTATGATTATATCGCAAATGACACGGCGTCGCCTATTGGCCATAGTAAGGGAGGTAACTCGAGATAACTAAAACTCGCCAGTGAGGGCGCTGGTATCAAGCCAGAAAAGTCTTATCTCGGCAGCAAGGGTTAACTTGGACAGTTCGAGACTGGCAATAGTTAAGCTTTGCGTAGGAAGATGGGTTCAATGCTACTGGAATGGCAGATCGTGCTATGGAATGTATAATTCTTCTAGAGAACTTCTGGCTCTAAAATGACGAACTCTTGTGTTAAGGCATATATTAATTAACGTAATCAATTTTATTTTTGTTGGCTTGATGTCTATTAATCGAACTCGCTCACTGTAAAAAATTGCGACAATGGTTCATTTTTTTTTCTTCAAGTCTTCAAATAATGCATTTGCTATGTTTGTGTTAGGCTCATCCATACACTGACGCAAATTATTCTAATTGATAGTAACACCTCTCAAACGATTTGAGTTAATTCATGGAAAGCAAAATCGTCAAAGTATGCAAAATTGGAAAAAGATAATATTGTGTTGACGGATACATTATTAATAATAATAAACTCTTTAAATATTTATATGAGCCCTAATCTTATTTTTACTTATTTATATAAATTGCACCGTAAGCCTGCCAAATTTAAACAATAATTGACTAATCATAAAATATTTCATTTGTTCTTCCCATATCTCCATTGGGTAACTGTTGATTTTCTTGTTTTCATTTTCGCCATTCAATATTAGTTTACAAAAATATATTTGTTTAAAAAGGTAATACAACTCATTCCTCATAAATTTTATTGTCAACACTCTAAAGTCATTCACATTCAATCAGGGAAATGGAACCTAATCAAACTTGCTACGTTCGTTTGGTAAACCTTGTAATGATTAGAAATACGTATGTGTTAGTTGGTGACAATTCGCATGTCCTTTGACCTTTATTCTGTACTCATGTTCTTGTACAAAGGTTTTGAAAGGAGAAGTAGTTAGGCCCTATCTATATGCCATCAGATACTTCAAAACTGAGAAAATTTGTTTTTGTAAGTACATTTACACCTAATGAATAAATTGGTCATGTGAACGCATTTTCTTATATATGCAAAAGGAACATCAAATTTGCTGATATGAGTATTACTGTCATGTAAACTCAAAACGCTTTGGCTTATAAGATTAATTGAATTATGTTAATTGTGTTTGGCTGAGGAGAGGGGAAGAATGCACCTACAGAGGCACCAAATCTATTGTCTGTTGCAGAACTAATAAATTTGAAATGGCTTTGACAAAGGAAAGGTCCTCATTGCCGCTTATTATTTTTTGAAAGATTATCGTTTAATGCATTTTATTATGTAAGTTAGGTTTTATCAATTCATTGCCTTGAATAAGCATTCTTTGTGTAGTATTATTGATTGTATCTATCTTGAATTAACCCCTTGAATGATATCTTGAGTGACGACACTGTTACTTAATTTTTCAGAACAGGAAGCAAGAAGTCATGTGTTCCTGACTTAAATCATGTTTAGCTGTTTATAAATGCATTGAGTGCATACGAAAAGTATTTTCATAAGAAATAAGATTACAGAGAAACTACATAGAGTTAAAAGTTTCAAAATGGACGAACTCTCTATCACATTTATTAAAAAGAATTTGTTTGGCATCATGATTAATGGAAAATTATATTATTTAATTGATTTTCTTCAAATTTATCATGGTATAATGCATTGAAACTGGATATTTCAGTAATGGAGAACTATGTGTAGTCTTCAACATATAACTATAAGAAGGTGATAAATGCTATAGAGCCATTTTCTGCCATCCTGAAGCTCGCTTCCAACTTTATTCATTTCAGTATTTGACGGCATGTGAACACGGCTTTAGTTCTTCCAGTGATAAGAAAAACTAATTGTCCGTTATTTGTTAAATCTATTTTCAGGCATTTCGGTGAAATTAAATTCTGATTATCTGAAAACCAAACTATAAGTAATTTTAAAAGGACGATAACTCACATTTAAGTGTTTCGAACTGACCTTTAGCCATCTTTAGTTTTTAATGCAAGCATTAAGGAAAAGCATCAAACCTCTCATACTCATTTGGGTTTCGATGGCAATTCCGGGAAGAACATTGGAAATAATGACAAATTATAAAAAGTGGTTTCCTAATGATTATTGCCTCACATATAGTTAAAGTAATTACAAACAATTCTCAATCTTGCCCAAAGCTAAAAAAAACAGTAGATGGGTTGTATTCATATGTTCAAACTATGTATGCATCTACTCGTGGGTATTAAGATAACGACTTATCAATATCTACTATTTGAAAATTGAAAATCTACGTATCTGACATATTTGTAAGTACAATTAAATACATTACACATTAAATATATTCAAACAGCTAGTCATACGGGTTTGCTTTACGAATACTTCTCAAGACGAATCATTGAACCCCTGTCCACATAGATTTCGCAACGGACTTGAAACTTTGGGTGTTCTGGGAGCTCTGGAAAGACACCCGTGCCTTCGAGAGTGTTTCCTTCCGACCCAGATGGAGTTGGACACAGACATGATTGAGACGATTTTCACACTGCCAGACCTCGCAGAACCGAGATCAGAGCGTCGTCGAAGTGAGGAGCTTGCTATAACATACTGGAGAGATTTCCTCTTGGACGTGCAAGGTAAGGAAAAGGGGCGTGTGCGTGTAAGTGTCTTTGTGTGTTCCCTGTATATAGGAGTGAGTGAATCTCTCGGCACTTTTACTTAGTAGCTAAGTATGAGTCCAATTGTCTGTGTACGTGTGTATGTTTTTATGTCTCTTTGTATATTTTGGTTGGGGAACTGTAGCGTTAATGGGGAAGTAAAACTAAACATGAAATACTTCATAATATTAATGAATAAAAGTACCATAGTGTAGATTCATATCATCAAAAACATTCGTTGTTATACATCTGCTTGTTATAGATGTTTACCTTTTAAAATTTACTCCGAACCAGCTGTCTTTACCATGACATAGTTGTATAGTTTCTTTGTAGAAATGATGTCAAGATTACTTAATGTATCAAAACACCTGGTTACAAATTCTCTGATTGTCATGATTCATTGGGTGTAAATACATCACCATTGAAATTTCAAATTATCGCGTTATGTTTCAGAGGACACTGAAAGGATATCATTGAGAGATATCCTCATATTCGGGACGGGAGCAGATTCAGTGCCTTTTCTAGGACTTGACCCTCAGCCTCGGTTGCAGTTCAAGGAACCCTCCCCGAACATGGAGGATAGCAGCCACTTCCCCACTGCCAACACGTGCAGAAACATTATAACGATTCCGATGATGTCTGACTATGATAGATTTAGACAAAACATGAATGCTGCAATCGGAGTTAGATTGTTTACTGATCATTGAGTTGCAACCTACCAATATACGAACGATGCCCCTTCAACATGGAGAAACAAGTCAATGACATGGGGGTCTGCAGTAGTACTTATAATTGCCAAAACTGATAAAGGCATTTCTTCTAGAGATTATACCCAGTATGTAGCACATTTGCGGATGACTCATTTCTGACTGGAACCAAAGCTTTGACACGTAGTACTCTTAGATTGAGTGTGGCTGAAAATGCAAATATAAAGACATAGGATACCCTATTCTTTTAAAGATTTAAAAAATAAGATAACGAGGCGTTTAAAGTAACCAGGCTTTTCTACCTACTGTTAGGGTGCTGGTGTGAAGAAATATGATACCGAACTAAAATTGTTTTTGATCCTCGAAATTCTTGAAGAGCTTTTAAAGTGCTGCCTCTGCAATCCAAGTTATCATCGATGTTTCTCTATTGGGCTCTTTTTAAGGCATGTAGGTGGAATATTCATATTACCATGTGGTTAGTTGCGCATAGTAAGTGGAAATGTCTAGATAAAAAATGGTGTGTGCGTGCGTGTATGTGTGTATGTTTGCATGTATCCATGTGTGTATGTATGTATGTATGTATGTATGTATGTATGTATGTATGTATGTATGTAGATGCGTCGATATTTATGTTGGTTGTTATGAGGGTATTTATGAATGATTGATGTTTGTATTTATGCATTTATTTACTGAAATAACATAGGTAATATATTTTCATTTTTTCATGTCAAATATGAATATCAATACTTGTACAAAATTGAAAATCGTGAAAGTATCTTTAAAAAGTTGCAAACGTGAATGTTATGTTTCCGTAATTCTGTCCTTTATAGATTTCGGAGGATACTGTATCACGAAAAACCAGGAGTCCTTATTATAGGATACAAATATGAACCCCGATATGATTGCCCTTATACGTAATAATATAGGATCAAAGCGGTAGTGTAGCCATGTATTTTCATAATTCACATTCAAAATGGCCCCCAAAATCGTTTCGACTTGTGAAAGATGTGTATAACATATCATCAACCTTGGCTCGACTGATTGAAATTAAATCTGCTTTTAATTCACAAATCCTTTATGACCAATAATCAAACAATCATCACCCATCCCTGCCCTATGCAATCTGGATAATGATTGATGTATTCTTGGTTAGATTGGGTTTCTTAATTAAAAGACGTCTTCAAAAGCCTCAGTGCCGTCTCTGCATTCAACACATCTTTGTTGTTGCTCAATGTCCTCTATTTAAAGAGGCTGACCTATCGACTAATGTCCGCCATTATCTTTGAGGAAAAATGACATGAAAAAGGCGCTGTATTTTACTTAGGTCATTACATTTTAAAGATAAACTATATGTATTGACAGAATATACACAAATTAACAAATAATAAGACTAATCAACAATCGTTGTAATGCCGATGAATGGCTTCACTTTTCATTCTCGTTTTTTCTTACCGCTCTCAATCACACTCACCTTTTCTGAACAAAATGGCCACCATAGTCACTAAAAAATAGTTTGTGTTCATGGCATATGTTTAAAAGTAACTGAATCTATGTAAGCTGAAATTTTAACATTGAAGAGGTATTGATCAGGAATTAATTTGGAAACAAGAAAAATGCATATTAGACCCTCTCCTTTAAGCAAACTTTCTTGGACAGTTCATACTTCGGTTTAACTCAAATAGATTATTTTGGTTAAAAACATTCAATAAACTAATAAACAGATAGATGTAAGTCAACCAAAGCATATACGAATATTTTAAGAATTCCAATTTACAAGGTTATGATAAGTAACTTTATCAACATAGCCAGATACATATTTTGATATAAAGATATAAATCAAGATCTTCTGAGTTGCCTGACCCAGCACCATAAAATACGTTGGAATGTTTGCTAAATCTTAGGTGGATATCGTCCAGTCATCAGAAGTCAAAGGTTGTACATGCTTGTTCTCTTTATAAAATCGTTAGCATATGCAACAACAGGCAGGAGATGCGTACACCAGATTCATATTCAATATGAAGCCGTATATGATTACAATAACGTTGTGCTAATCTCAGACAAGGCAGTAAACATAGAATTATCCTCTCTTATTTTACACATAACTCAAACCTCACTAGATAACTCGCAATGATACCCAATTGATATTTTAACGGACTGTAATAACTTCTAGAATGTCAAGGTGATTAGTATTTTGCCATATCCTGCTGGTTTATGCTACAGAGAGGGAAACGTCTTTTATTTTCTTAAATGTTAACTTAATTTCTCAACTCCAGTTTTATGTCTTGAAATATTTTGCTAACTGTGCCTGTACCTTATTTCTCTTTCATAACTCATATTGAGTGCTTCTATACTCTTTTATCCATGTTTTATGCCTTTATGTATCTGAAATATTGTACAGATGTGAGACGTTATTAAACACTTGTCTGTCTGCAAACCAGCGTGAGGAAACTTGATGAGAATAAGTGTTTTTTCACTTGAATGGTAAAATAAGACCTATCTTTGATGTAGTGTTTACATTGCGATTGATACTTTTTTAATTCCTAGAAAAAAACCTCTTGAAGAAGAAACATTTTTTGTTTACATGACATTAATGTATAGTTTACTTAAACGAATTAATGATGAGTATCTGAAGCAATTCCAAAACAAATGATATACAATAGGAAACTAAACATTTGTATAGATTGGTGAAAAATCACAGCGGACTGCAGATGCAAGACACAATAATTGTACTATATACTTACAACATTAAGTCTTACTTTCTGTTTGGTTGTATCCTGATCTTGTGTACAAGTCCCCCCTCTCTCTACCCCCTCTCCTTCAAACGTCGTGGTTCCGCCGCTCACTTGATACAAAACCTATGCCGGCCACATAAGATTATCAAAACAAATCAGAAGACTGAACTTTTTGCATTTTCTCTCATTATTAATTGAATCATATGCTCTATGCTTCGTGTATAATATATCCTGGTAGAAAGGCATGCCCGACCACCGGCGGAGAGAAATTATTAAGTAATTAATAAAACGAACATTTATTGAACTACAAATCGCGCTCAGAAGTATGGGAGACAATTTGGAACAATGGAGGTCAAGAATAGGGCGCTTCAGACATCCAAGGGGTTATAACCAGATTGATACAGTCAAACCGTATGACCCGACATCACAATGGTCGGACACGACAGAACTACTTTTTCGTGTAACAGCGTGTCTTTGTGTGCTACTGTCGATTTGGTTGACAGGTAAGACTTTGGTTGACGTTGTACCAACAGTTTGTGCCTTTTCAAGCAAATACTTGACTTCTGTAACTTGGTTTATGTCACAAGGCGATTGTTTATATAACGAAAATAGGAGTCGCATACCTGCTGAACCACGATTCTACACGACCGGCTGGCCACATTTTCCTTTGGAAAGCGCACGTAAAATGACTTTAACACACTCTTGCTCTCTGAATATTGACAATGGTTACTCAGTCTCTGGTGCCCAGATCAAACTGTTTTTGTTGTGTTCTGGTATTGAACATATTCAGGCCCTGATACTCGCACAGAAGCAATTAAAATTGACCGGACAAAGTACCACTGAAGGACCAACAGAATTTTACGTTATCATGGAACAGTTTAGGAAACTAAATGAGAAGGTAGACGGTGTAAAATATGACTTGTCTCATAAATTCCAGCAGCTATCAGATTCAGTTGATAATATCAAGGCTAGTGTTGACAATGTATCACTCAGATGCCAGAACTTTGAAGAAGAAAATTCTGTAATAAGACAGAATCTGACCCATCTTCATGATAAGCTTGATTTTATGGAAAACCAAAGTAGGCGCAATGACCTATTATTCCACGGAATACCGAAGGAAAAATCAAACGAAAATTGGCAAGATTGTGAGAAGTCTGTTCGTGATGTTCTGAAATCTAATATGGACATTTATGACTCTAGTATAATCATCGAACGAGCTCATCATGTCAATCCTGGTAAATCAATCATTGTGAAGTTCCTAAGCTACTGTGACCGGGATATCGTGTGGAGTAAGGCAAGGAGTCTTATGGACTCTGGAATAGGATTATCTGAAGATTGCTCGAGACTGTAACTTGGAACTCTAAGACTGATTCTGCTCAGCAGACCAACCGAAATCATGTTCGCACTTGGAAAGCATAGGGATGTGGCCGGTCTCCGTTACCAAGAGTTATCACACTATGGAGTTGGAAAGTTCATGGACTTTCCACTAAACTTTCTAACAAAAATGTCATTAACCTATGTTTGTTATATGACATCATCAGTTTTTCAGAAATCTGGAGCAATTGTGGCAAGAATGATATAAATAATGTTTTTCCCAATCATATTTGTTATTTGAATTTTTAGATCTTATAATAACCGAGGCGGTGTCGAAGTGTTGATACCAAAGCTGCTTAGTAATCATATTGTAAATGTATATCTGACTTACAGTGACTGTATATATATTGCATTTGATGCACTATTATCAGGGCAGGGGAAGGAACTTATTCTTGGATTTGTCTATATACACCCAGATCACTCGTCAGTTATCAGTGACACTCGTGAAATTAAAGGAATACGATATGTCGATAAAGTTCTTATGGAACTGAAATCAGAACATGCTGACTGTGATATTCTACTCAATGGTGATTTCAATGCTCGCACTGGTCAGCTGATGGATTATGCTGTATCAGGGTCTTACGAATATATTCCCGAACTAAATAGCACAGAGAACGCCGTCGATAACTTTGATATACGTCGTTCATCACGAGATAAGGAAATAAACCCATACGGGAAGGATTTGATAAACCTGTGTTGCTCTCACGGAATTCACATTCTGAACGGTAGATCTAATGGGGACCGGTGCCATTACTTGTTACGTGCATAACGGCGCAAGTTTAGTTAATTATATGTTGTGCTCAACTGATTTGTTTAATCGTATTTTAGATTTCAATGTAGAGACAAACGATGAGTCTGATCATTTTCCTATTATATGCAAGCTGACATGTAATGATCAACCGCTGGCACCTGACTCGTCAGAGTCTATGAACATTTCTCTTGTGCGAAGAATAGTGTGGCGTCCAGGACGTGCAGAGACATTTCATGAGACATTAGCAAAGGAGTTGGAGACCATTCCCATTGAAGATTTTAATGACATGGCATGTCACAACACATCACGTGCTGCAAGTACGCTTATAGACTGCATTGAGTCTTCAGCTCACAGTTGTGTTATGACAGTTAGAAATAACAGTAACTCTGATAAGTCCCGTACAAGTGCTGCATGGTTTGATGTGGATTGTAATCATTTAAAGCGTGAAAGATACCATCTCCTAGACAGATTCAGAATAACGTGCGACTTTGGATATCTGACTCGGATTCATTCGACAAATTCCGTGAGTTATGTCGACAGCGGAAGGAACATTGCTATTCTAATGTGACCAGTGGCTTACTATTGACCTGTCAAAACAATAATGCAAAATTATTTTGGGTTTATGTGAAAGGCTTTAATAAGAATTTTATGTATACATCTCCTGTCATTGATTGTTCTTCATGGGTATTAAATTTCAAATCTGTTCTTAATGTAGAACACCCTGTTGTTGATGATGGTTTTATCTCATTTGTAAAAGATTATATTTATAGTCACGATGATATGACTGCTAGTTGTCCTGCTTGTAATGATGATGACACGAATAATTTGCTAAACAGAGATTTCACAAAAGAGGAAATTAACAGGGCTCTAGATGATCTCAAACTTAGAAAGAGTTCAGGTCCGGACGGTGTACCACCCGAGGTTTTTAAACACAATTATGATATTCTTTCTTCATATTTGTTTGTTTTATTCAATCATGTTTTCAAATCAGGGAATTTCCAGAACAATGGTCTAAGAGTTTGCTTTTTCCTTTACATAAGAAGGGTAGTATTCATGATGTAAATAATTACCGTAGTTTATCATTGATGGATATATGTGGCAAATTATTTATTGCTGTACTTAACAACCGTTTAAAAGAGTTTGTTGAATTAATGAATTTAAATCCTTAAAGTCAAGGATGTTTCCGTAAAGGTTATTCAACAGTGGATAATATTTTTATTTTACAAAGCATAGTTCAAAAGCATTTATCAGTCAAGAGGACGCTTTTTTGTAGATTTTCGGAAAGCATTCGATTCTGTCAACAGAGACTTGCTGTATTATGTTTTGTTGTCAAGTAATATTCATGATCATATGTTTAATATTATCAAGGATATTTACTCTAAAACTAGGGCTTGTGTCAAGTTATCACGTTATCAGATTATTTTGTTTCTCTCAGCGGAGTGAAGCAGGGTCGCATTTTAAGTTTTCCTTATTTGTAAATCAGCTTCATGGTGAAATGGAGAAATCAGATAGGGGCATATTTTTATGTCAAGAGTTTTTGGAGATATATCTTTTGTTATATGCAGACGATTTCTGCTTATTTTCTGATAGCGTTATTGGTTTGCAAAGGAAGATACAATTTTTGGTAGACTTTTGTCACAGATGGGGATTGATTGTTAATTTTGACTCAACGGAAATTTTAGTTTTTAGAAATGGAGGAAAACTCAGCAAAGTTGAAATTTGGTATTTTAAGGATAAGAGACTGAAAATCTTATCGTACTACAACTATTTAGGATTACTTTTTTCTAATCGGTTGTCATGGTCAAAGTCTGTTCAAAATCTTGTTAATAAGGCTTCCAATGCATTATTTTCTGTGAAACTTCTAAGTCAAAAGCTTAAGAATTCCCTCCTGTCGTTTTCTTCAAAATTGTTGATGTTCAAATAAAACCTATAATATTATATGCTTCGGAAATATGTGGTTATCAGAAGTGGTTTATAGTTGAACAATTTCAAGTAAGGTTTTGCAAGTTTGTATTGGGTTTGAGCTATAAGTGTACTAATGTTGCTGTTTTAGCAGAATGTGGCAGGCATTATATTTATGTTGATTCATTATTGAGAGTTATTCAATTCTGGATTAAGTTCCTCGATATGCAAGTGGATAGGTATTCCAAGCAGGCTTATCTAATGTTGTGTAACTTAGATAATGTTGGACGAAAAACTTGGGTGTATCATGTAAGAACAATTATATTTACCTATGGTTTCGGTTTTGTTTGGGAAAATCAAGGAGTAGGTGTCAAGGAGGCTTTTCTTTTGACTTTTGAAACAAGGATTAAGAATTGTCAGGTTCAATCATTAATGGCTGAGGTTCATGAATATTCAACTTTACATTTATACTCCAGAATTAAAACCGTATTTGGTCTTGAACCTTACCTTGTTACTGTTAAATCTAAAGAAGCAAGGCGTAGAATTACTTTGTTAAGAATTGGTGAGCTACCCATATAAAAAAATGTTGGTAGACGAGATGGCATTCCTCGTCAATTTCGCTATTGTAAAGTATGTAAATCTAATTGTGTAGAGGATGAATTTCACTTCCTTTATAAATGTCCAGTGTATAATGATATACGTGTAAAATATTTTGAAAATATACCTTTGTACATTAATGAAGATATAATGATTCACAATCTCAAAGCAGTAATATATCATATGTAGTATCTATCTAAAATTTGGTTAAAGATGCCTTAATTTTACGGAAAACTTTTGATTGACAACATGCAACTCTGTAACTTATTTTATATGTTCATTTTGTACGTGGGCCAAAGATTGAATATATCTTGGCATATTTTATGCTTAAGACTCTCGCATACAAGCACCGACTGTGATACTGAACTCAAAACTTGCACTTGATGTCCCAACTTGACACTAATAATAATAATAATAATAATAATAATAATAATAATAATAATAATAATGATAATAATAATAATGATAATAATAATAATAATAATGAATTTCTAGAGAGCCTAATTATCCAATCAGTGATTGCTCAACGGAGCTTGAAAAGTAGAAAAGTTTATGGGAAAGAGCTTGTTGTAGAATAGAGAGTTGCAGTAATCTAGTTTGGACAAAACAAGGCTTGACATGAGAAGTTAAGTGGTGCTTTTGTCGAGGAGTTTGCGAACTTTCTGGATATTGTAGATGTGATAGAAGGATGCTTTGCTGAGTGCTTTGATTTGCTGTTCAGGAGACATGGAAGATTGGAAAATTACTCCCAGATTTCTGCATGTAACAATGTCACCAATAGGCAGGATGTACAAGCTGAAAAGTAGAGGCCCAAGAACTGAACCCTGAGGTACATTATAACGCATAAGTCTGGGTTTGGAGAGAAATGAGTCAAATTTAACTGTTTGATGTCTATCTGTAAGGTAGGATCTGAGCCAATTCAATGCTGTATCCCTGATCCCAATCCTCTCTTTAAGGCGTTTCAGAAGGATCTCGTGATCGATGGTGTCGAAAGCACTGGACAGATCGAGTAGAACCAGCAGTGTTACTTGTCGCCTGTCCATCGCGCACATGATGTCATTGTGGACTTTGACCAATGCCGTCTCTGGACTATGCTTGGACCTATATGCTGACTGGTATTGTTCGAATAAGTCATTGTTCTTAAGAATGATGTCCAATGAGTCTGTTGGCAACAATCTGTTCCAGGCACTTTGATACAAAAGACACATTTGAGACTGGCCTATAGTTCTTTTTCTCATTTTTGTCAAGGCTTGACTTCTTAAGAAGTGGGGTTATGACAGCTTGTTTGTAGGAATGTGGGACCTCACCTGACGAAAGTGAAGAGTTGAGGATATCAAATAAGGGCTGTGAGATCTGATTAACTACCAGCTTAGTAAGCCATTTGTCTTGGGAAGGTGTTTTGGTTTTTCTCGTCGAGATCACAAGTTTCAAGTCCTCGCTAGTTAGTGTTCGGAAATGCCTCAATGGTTCACCTGTGAAAGACACTTTTTCAAAAGAGGATTGGGTTGACTGCTTTATATCTTCCAGATCTTCCCGGATTCCTTCTACCTTTTCTGAAAAGTAATCTGCGAAACCTGCTGCCAGAGATTCCTTGTCCTTATTCTCAGAAAGACAGGAACTAGAATGATGCCTCAAAATGTTTCTACAAGATGATTTAAATGTCTTGGATTTTTCTTGTTTTCTTTGATGTTTGTCAGAATATATTTCTGTTTTGCATCACATAAGACAATATAAAGACTAATGTTTTGTTAAGTCCAATTGAGTTTTTGTTCTATTAAATTGATAGTTTAACAGAACTGAAATTAAATCCCAAATCCAAATAATTGCATAAATAGTTTGACACTCAGTTACATAATTAAGTCAATGGAATTCTCGTAGACCTAGTGTCAAGAATACGATACTTTTTTGTCAATTGCAATAATTTGTTTTGCACGGTTAATCAATTTATCAGTTAAAAGATACCGATAACGACCTTATAAATCAATAGTGCAGCAATCCGGACTTTGAACCCTTCTTTTGTGTTAACATATGATCTGTTCGTGTTGGTTTATGTAAACTGTAGTCAGTGTTTGCCTGTTGCCTAGGGTCGTGTCAGGTTATTCAATGGGTGCGGTGGACCATGCTCTTCGTCTCTGTGTCTCAAAATAATGTCTAGCCTTGTTAAAGGTGAAGGTAAAGGTAAAGTAAATTTTGACATTACCTACAATATTATTATAATGTTATTACCTATTTTTGTTATTACTAAAAGAGATTTTGTTACGTTATCTAATTTACTGCGCGTGTTTATTTACTTGTGAATATCGCAATGTGAAGATAACAAACGTTACATAGGTTTGTGTACAATCCTTGCCTTTTCTGAACAAACATATGCTAAGCAATACTTGAGTGAGTGAGTTATTGTTTAACGCCGCTTGGGCAATATTTCAGCCATTAGCGACGAGAATGCAGTGCTTGAGCAGGATACAACCACAGTGGCCACTCAGCTGCTTAGACCTGTCGTCTCCATACAAACCACTGTCAGTTTATTTATAAATCAGTGCAAATAAAGTAGCCAGAGTTATGGCCCTTTCAACACTCTTTGAATCGAGTTATATTTGTGGGGAACAGTAGTATGTCCTACTTGAAACAGCAATGTGAAAGGAAGTAATACATACACACATACATACATACACATATACACACATGCACATACATACATACACATACGTGTATGCATAAATACTTACATATATGCATACATACATGCATACATACATATATACATACATACGTGCATGCTTACATACATACATACATACACTGCACATACATACACTGTACATAAATACAATGTACATACATACAAATATACATACATATAGACCTACATACATACAGTTTGCCCCTTCGGCAATATGATATGAATCGGCGCGTATGAATACATGCAGTATATTTTCAATTGGTAAACATTTTTAATTAAATGCTATTCACAATGAATCGGGTTTGGGAAAGGTAATGCAACTAAGGATTTTTATCTTTGGGTTAATTATTTTATCCACACCATTCCACTGAACACTCACGATTGTTCATATCTAAATTGAGAATAGAAGTGATAAATGACAAGAACGTGTTTAATATGGTTGGAATCGGTCAAGCTGCATAAACCACTAAAGTGATATTCACTGAGGTAGCCTTGGTGTAATATCTCAGAAGTTATTTTGAGCAACGGCCAAAACGAATTGAAAGAACGGAATGATAACGAGGTGAAATGAATGAAAATTCTCTGAAAACGGGTAGGTCGGAAGACAAACGGGTAACGTGCGTAATAAGACCGAGATAGGTGGGGTTGGAAAGGATGTAAACTGACTGATAACGGGATTGAATCAGTTGAAAATTCTATGAACATGGGATGAACGGGCATAATCAACCAATAAGAACGTAGAACCAAAGGTCATAGGACGGGATAAAACCGAGTTTGAGGTTCGAAGAACGATCTATAAACGTACTCCCATTGTATTTTGGAAACCTTTTAACAAAAGATATCTTTGTGTGTCCCGATCGATGTCATTGAACAGTATTTTTGGTCGGAGTAGACTCAAATATATAGACCTGACATCTCCGGTTATTAGATTTATTCATCTACTTTACTTTCATAAATATTCGGAGTCACTGCTGCATCATTTTAACCACTATTTCACATGGTTATTTTTTACTTCTATTGATATGATATATTTGATTGGAAAAACGACTATATAGTGGCTTTTCGGGGCGAAAAGGACTGCTACAAAGCAGTTTTGTAGGGGAAATCTAGCTATTGGAGAAAGCTACTATATTACACTGATTCCTGATTAATTGAACTAGAAAAGAGTCAAGCATTACGATGCATCTGACTTTCAACGGAGAAAAGTATATGAAGCGTATGTGAGATATACGTGAAGTGTACAACAAGTGTACGTAAAGTATATGTGAAGTATAGGTGAAGTGAACGTGGAGTATAGGTAAAGTATACGTGACGTATAGGTGAGTTGAACGCGGAGTATAGGTGAAGTTTACGTGGAGTATAGGTGAAGTATAGGTGAAGTGTACGTGGAGTATAGGTGAAGTGTACGTGGAGTATAGGTGAAGTATAGGTGAAGTGTACATGGAGTATAGGTGAAGTGTACGTGGAGTGTACGTGAAGTATAGGTGACGTGTACGTGGAGTATAGGTGAAGTGTACGTGGTGTATAGGTGAAGTGTACGTGGATTATAGGTGCAGTGTGCGTGAAGTATAGGTGAAGTGTACATAGAGTATAGGTGAAGTGTACGTGGAGTATGGGTGAAGTGTACGTAGAGTCTTGGTGAAGTGTACATGGAGTATAGGTAAAGTGTGTATGTGATGTGTACATGGAGTCTAGGTGAAGTGTAGGTGGAGTATAGATGAAGTGTACATGGAGTATAAGTGAAGTGTACGTGGAGTATAGGTGAAGTGTACGTGGAGTATAGGTGAAGTGTACGTTGAGTATAGGTGAAGTGTACGTGAAGTATAGGTGAAGTGTACGTGGAGTATAGGTGAAGTGCATGTGGGGTATAGGTGTAGCGTATGTCAAGTATACGTCAAGTGTTCATTAAGTATACCCGAAATGTACGCAAAATGAAGTGGAATGTATGTAAGTGTATGCGAAGTGTTGGTCAAGTGTACATGGAGTGTATGTGAAGTGTAGGTCAAGTGGTCGTGAAGTGTTCGTGAAGTTTACGCTTCACAAATATTCACAAACACTTCACGAACACTTCATGTATCTTTCACTTACATGTACACTTCACGTTCACTTCATGAACACTTCAGGAACACTTCATGTATATTTCATGTATATTTCACGTATATGTCACATACACTTCATGAAAATTTTACGTTAACTTCACATATACTCCACCTTCAATTTAGGGTGTTTCACCTACACTTTGCGTACACTTTGTACGTGTACATAAAATGTACTTTCCCTAACCCTAACCCTAACATTTGACGTACATTTCGAGTACAATCCACGTAAACTTGACCTACACTTGACGTAAACTTGACCTACACTTGACCTACACTTGACCTTCACTTGACATACACTTGACCTACACTTTACCTACACTTTACCTACACGCCAACAACACGTCAACTACACGTCAACTACACCTCACCTACACTCCAGGTACACTCCAGGTACACTTGACTTCGTGTACACTTCACGTACACTTCTCGTTCACTTTGCGTACACTCCACATACACTTTGCTTACACTTCACGAACACTTAAAATAAACTGAAAGTACACTTTATGTACACGTACGCAAAGTGTACACATAGTGTACGCAAAGTGTACACAAAGTGTATGCAAAGTGTACGCAAAGTGTACGCAAAGTGTAGGTGAAGTGTTCGTCCAATTTATGTCGAGTGTACGTGAAGTGAAGTGCGGGTGATATTTTAATTTGTTATTTCACAGACATGACAACCAACGCTCCTGCTGATATGGAAACCTTCTTCAAAGCCATCAGACAGGGGAAGCTGATTGAGGTGACGAGACTCCTGTCCTCAGGGGTGGTTGATGTCAACTGTCGGGGGGAGAAGGGGCGCACACCTGTCATGATAGCAGCTTGGTATAAACAGGGGGTAATATTTGACTTTCTAGTGAAGAGCAATTGTGATGTTTCAGCTGTTTCTGAAACTAGTAACAATGTGCTTCATTACGCATGCCTTGAAGGTAGCGAATACATTGTAAAGATTCTGTTGGATAAACATAAGCTTGATATAGAATGTAGAGGACAGTACGGGAGAACTCCTCTGATGTTTGCTGTAGAGAAAGGTCATCTATCAGTGGTTGGGATCCTGAAGAATGAAGGAGCTGATTTCAACACTGTAGATGACGACTACGATAACCTTCTACATGTGGCGTGTATTGGTGGTCATGTAGACACGGTGCAGTATGTGCTGTCACTGAACATCACTGATGTAGAATGTAGAGGAATCTACGGGAGAACTCCTCTGATGTGTGCTGTAGAGAAAGGTCATATGTCAGTGGTTGAGATCCTGAAGAAGAAAGGAGCAGATTTCAACAAATTTGACAACTATAACGATAACCTTCTACATGTGGCGTGTATCGGTGGTCATATAGACATGGTGCAGTATGCGCTGTCACTGAACATCACTGATATAGAATGTAGAGGACGATACGGGAGAACTCCTCTGATGTGTGCTGTAGAGAAAGGTCACTCGTCAGTGGTTGAGATCCTGAAGAAGGAAGGAGCGGATTTCAACACAGTAGATGGTAATCACAATAACATTCTACATGTGTCCTGTCTAGGTGGTCATGTAGAAATGGTGCAGATTGTGCGCTCCCTTAATATTACTGATTTAGAATGTAGAGGACAGTACGGGAGAACTCCAATGTTTCATTCTGTGGAGAAAGGTCATCTTAAACTTGTAAAATTTCTAGAAAAGGAAGGAGCAGATTTAAACACAGTAGATTATGATAACAATAACATTCTACATGTGGCCTGTATTGGTGGTCATGTAGAAATGGTGCAGTATGTGCTGTCACTGAACATCACTGACATAGAATGTCGAGGACAGTACGGGAGAACTCCTCTAATGCATGCCGTAGAGAAAGGTCACATGTCAGTTGTTGAGACCCTAAAAATGAAAGCAGCCGATTTCCACACTGTAGATGACAACAACAATAGCATTCTACATATGGCCTGTCTCGGTGGTCATGTAGACATGGTACAGTATATACTGTCACTGAACATCACTGATATAGAATGTAGAGGATCATGCGGTAGAACTCCTCTCATGAAGGCTTTAGAGAACGGCCAAATACCCGTAGTTGAGATCCTCAAGAAAGAAGGAGCAGATTTCAACACAGTAGATGACTTTAGCAGTAACATTCTACATGTGGCCTGTATCGATGGTCATGTAGACATGGTGCAGTATGTGCTGTCACTGAACATCACTGATATAGAATGTAGAGGCACGTTCGGGAGAACTCCTCTGATGATTGCTGTAGAGAAAGGCCATCTTAAACTTGTCTCTTACTTAAAGAAACATGGGGCAGATATCAACGTAGTAGATGATTTTAAAGAAAACATCCTACATGTGGCCTGTCTTGGTGGTCATCTAGACATGGTCAAGCACCTGGTCAGTTTGGAGGAACTGAGGGGGTTTGAGAGGAGGGAGGACGAGGATGGAGACACACCTTTACAAGTGGCACTAGATATGGGTCATGATGACGTTGCGTCGTTTCTCCACTCAAGGATGTCTAAAGAATGATGACGAGTTCACATGCATATTATTATGTTGATTTTATCGTAACATACTTGCATTATCAGGCAACAACAGCCACAAATTTGTGGAATAGATCAGCCATGTTCAATAATGAATAGAATAAGTAACACATATATTGTATCATTCTCTGAAATGTTCAATTGAATATTTGTTCATTTCAAATGCAATAAGAAATAGAATGGAAATGAATTAGTTATAAAATTTAGTATGCTATTTCGTAGATTGATTCATAAAGAAAGATAAGCCTTGTTCTGTGACGTTTTTACAATTGTTTTAAGGGAATATATGTTAGAGGAACTCGACTCGACTGGCTTATTTTTCGTGTGAATGTTGTTCATAAGTACGAATAAATCTTATATACAAGCGCTTGCTGCGGCAAAGTGAGAGGCAATCAAATGCCTTTGCGGGTATTGTACAGAATAATAACATTCTAGGGATATTGCTTGTTCTCCTTAAAGCAACTAGTGTTGTTAGACCGTCCATTGTGATTCTTATTTAATCTACTTAGGTTGACGATGTTTGTAGGCGATATTTTATATTTGAATATGTCTTCATACAGCAAACTTTTGACACATTTTTTAGAGATTATTAATCAAGTGTGTTTCCGTATCAGCAAGATCATATATTAGGAATAAAAGTTGTCTTATGCGAGGATTTCTACAAAGGATAGAGTTGCTCACAACACAAGTTAACCATTAGATGAGCGAATTATAAATATTTATATGCACTTTTATATATGCATAATTAGCACTTTGAAGTCTACGCATAACCCTGAACTTTGATTGGTTGATGGCACGGCCATGTGATACAAATTTCAGAGGTTTATTTCCCAAGAACTCTAAAACAATTCGTTCATACTTGTGTTAATCTTCCTAGCCGATCTAGGTCGTGTGTACATTCATCGAAACTAATTCCCCGGTTCTTTCATCGAATCTAGTGACGAGCTTATATTAAATCTTACTTACCATATTCGTCTTTCTTTATTCATGAAAAGATGAAATTGACACGATCACGGGAGACACCGAAATATGTCATATCCCATATATTACAAGGCTTTCACGAAGGCACTTAATGCGCCGATATATATGGTGTTAAAAACATACTAAAAAAGTGACATCGGTAAGTATCCTACGTAATGTATTCATAAATCTGATTAATATATCTACCTCCCATTCAACAGTTGCATTACGTCTATGTAAACTTCTAAATTAGAGCTACGTTACTTCAATTAGTGAAAGGTGAGTTTTATGGCGTCGGCGCAAGAAGGATGTGCCCATCTCGAGGTCAAAAGATTTGGTCAATATGAGCTCGAGACCTCCCTTCTCATTGGTCCATTTCCAAAACACAACAAATGTACATGTTCCACTTTGACATCACTTTCATCAAGTGACAAAAATACAAAGCATGCAGTTGAAACGTCTTTTCTAACCCACCTCAAACAAATCAAATATATTCCTTCGGTGGCAATGTCCATTTCCTTGGACTCACACGGTGTGATGTAAAGGAGAAGGGCCGATCACAAGGACTTTCCTCGAAAGAAGCTCGCTGTCCGAGGGATGACCAAGGGGGAAGGCTGGGCCGTTATTTCGACAGAAAGCCTGTTTGAGAGTTTCTTCTCCTTCTTGTTTATGGAACTTATCACAAATATTAATTTCATAGATGGCTAGCTTAGTTTTCCTTGAAAAAGGACAATTAGCGATCTTAAAATCTTGCTTCGAAAATGACAACTGCTTTTTAAGCAATAGAAAAGGTTAATATTTACCACTTTTTCACACTCAGGCTATTTCTAAAATATGCAAAAAAATTCGTTTTGCAAGGAGGCGTTGCGTTGTTATGATCGGTTTAATTGGAGCCCTAGATTTTTAATATCGCTGAGCTGTTTCTTTCTTGCACTTTCAATGATGGAAATTTTAATTGATGATTTCAGTTTTAAACGTATAACTGTTCGGGAAAACATATACAGACTGGGTTCTTAAAGTGCAACAATTAGGAGAAATACGAATAATAAAGGTCATTGGCTCTGTAGCATATCAGGCTTTTTGTTAAGTTTTATTTTTAACTAATGTTGAAAACATAGACATTATACAGGATATAATTTTAAAATATCGGTTTCAATTAACAAAGACAGATAACACAACAATCTTTCAATTTTGGAATACACTTTTAATAATAGACTTTTCTTCACAGGTCAAACTCAGTTTGACGGATTACTTTGTGTTGATGATTCTACGTTTGATTCAAGTGATATTTCTGATTTGACTAGTATGTCGTGCAAAGTCGATGTTGACATACTGTCAATCAAAGTTGATACAAATATCACATCCTCTTCTGATGTTTCTCTCGTGGTTGTTGCTGTTGTTTCTGGTGCTG
This sequence comes from Phorcus lineatus, assembly GCA_921293015.1. NCBI lineage: Eukaryota > Metazoa > Mollusca > Gastropoda > Trochida > Trochidae > Phorcus > Phorcus lineatus. Next base: position 142,277 of record OV121093.1, on the reverse strand, counting down.
GTCTCGAGTTCCCGGCAGCGATTGATGATGTTGCTGTTATAACTGGTGCTGGTCTCGAGTTCCCGGCAGCGATTGATGATGTTGCTGTTGTAACTGGTGCTGGTCTCGAGTTCCCGGCGGCGATTAATGATGACTGGTCCCCTGAATTTTGGTTTACGTCCTCATTAGAAAAACTTGATTGAGTTTGATATTTACTAGTTTCTGGAATAAACACATAATATCATTAATACATTGAAGGGTAACATTTAAATCAAATAACAATATTTATCATCTAGTAAGAAAGTGTAAATCTTTCAATTCCTTAACACTCAAAAGATTTTAAATGAATCTCATAAACCACACTGAGTTATGAGCAAAGACCCATTGTTTCTGCAAACCAAGTTAACGCATGACGTCTTTTTTTATTGATATGAAACGAAATTCACGAAATGCACGTTTAGTTTGACGGCGAACCAATCACGTAATAGCTTTAAAATAAGAATAGCGGCGGTCAAGTTTAACAAATAACAAACTGGAGTTACTTGCCCCTAGATACTGATGCCGAAGGCTCTTGCATGAGTCATCGTGATTGGGTAGTCGATTGTGTCAGAACGTGGGAGCTACGAGGGTGCTTTCAGAACGTGGGGGAGAAGAAAGCCCTTAATAAACTTCGAATCCCGCTAGAGTCAATATATGGAATCATATATTCCTCGGTAAAAGGTAGATTTTAATCAGACTGAGAACAACTGAACTTCTGCCAGACTGCGAAAAAAAATGGTAATCTGTTAACCAAGTCAGGTAGGCATGGTCCAGCCTCCACCAGATGTGAACTGGTCAAGTTGACCAGTCAGATAGCCATGGTTCAGCCTCAACCAGATGTGAACTGGTCAAGTTGACCAGTCAGTCTACCTTAGCGTATTTTCACCGGCACAAGAACCTTCGAAAATTTATTCTATTTGTAATTATAAATAGGTCACCCTTTTGAAGCCGAAAATAGAAAATAACTAAATCAGAGAAAAAGTGAAAATTACAGACCAGATGACTGCTGATGAATACTCGATGTGTTTTCAAATGAAACTTTCGGTTCCTCTAGGTAGCTTACAAAATTCACTTTTTGCCCCGTAGACTTGAAGAGATACCATTTGGTTGAAATGGCATTTTCATTATAAGAACATCACTGTCGTACATGATACCTTCATTAGGGGGAAACTCAACGGTTAGGCCTTTCAGCGGAAGCTCTTACTCACACACTACAATACAGAAACTTAACGTGCTTATTATTCATACAATTAACATATTGTAACTGAACTGAACCATCCTTCACAGTAATGATACGGGAGTTTAGCTTACCTGTTTCTTCTTCAAGCGTTTCTGTTGTGTCATACATGGCGGGTGAAGACGTTACTGTTGACTCCTTAATTTGTTCTGAAACTGGATCCAAAAGGATGAAAATGATATTGTGAAGGCTTTGACAGCTTCATTATCGTCAGGAGGAATGAACAATTTGTTTGAACGCATCGATATGTTAATGTTAATTTTCTTTATAAGATCACTTGCGTTAGAAACTTAGGTGTTACAAAGCATTTAAACAGACAACTGAAAATCATTTAATGTTTGGTTTTGACAAAACAAAAACAATGAAACATACGTGTTTGAACATGGACATATATATCCCTTTCCATGTTATCAGTCGTAACATCTACACTTTGCAGAGTTGTCGCCCCTTCCAATGTTGTCGATGATATTTCAAAAGCCGGAAGTGTTGAAGATCTGGAACTGTCTGACGTTATTCCAAGGTCTCCTTCACTACCGGCTCTCCTCTGTTTCTGCTGAATGTCAGAGAAGGACAGGGTCGTGTATGAAACCGGAAGTGACGCAAGGCTGAGCATGCCTGCACTGTAGCGGGCTTTCACTGCGATCCGGTAGGTGGCGTTGTAGTCCAGTCCAATCAGGAGACAGGAGCGAGACTTCTCGTACTTGACAGACGCATCTTCCTCGGAAATGATACCTTTGGTTGTGTAGTAAACCAAGTAGTCTGGAAATAGGAATAGAATGTTTTATAGGACGTTAAGGAATTTGAACATTTAGAGGATATAGGTTTTCAAAAATGTTTTCTAGGGAAATAGATGAATATCACAGAAGCAACAAATTAATACAAAGCCTTCTTGAAAGAAAGTACCAAGTTCGGGTAAGCTACACGTGACCATTTCCCGCGAATAATCTAAAAGTGTGATCCCCAATTGGGTTGCATACAGTTTTCGCTTGATACATAAAACTTTTTTCCAACCATGGATAGGAGAGTAACGAAATGAGTTATTAACCCTCTGAACTCTAATTTTTAATTGGTACATTTTAAACAAATAACACTTTAGGGAAAACGTGTCACTTTGTCTTTTTGGAGTTTGGACTGATAGATAGTTTGATAGATATGATTGTGCTCGTTATTTATTTTTGTTTTCGTTTTTTAGGTACGTTGTTTTAATATTGATACATCATGCCTACCAAGTATAGTGTTGGAGCTTGCTTTGAATGAAACATGTTTTAATCACCTAAACATCAATTCAACAAAGAAGAATATTAAGATAATTCTGACCTATTATTGTCCCTGAAGGATTTTCCGGGGCCGACCACGTGACCTCGATAGTTGTTGACTTATTGCCATGGAGAGGGTGTACTTGAACACCAGAGGGCGCCTCGCCAGGATCTTGAAACAATTTTGATTGGCTGTTTGAGACCATCAATAGCTTTTTTCGAATAATTGAATAATTTTCATCAACAACGTGATTATGAAATGGTGTCATTTAGCTTTACCAGCACAAACAATTTGACTTGAAATGGAAAAGAGGAGAAATCAGAGGCTCTTTCACATAATTTTGTTAACTTTCAATGTCGACATGTGACTGTTGGATTCAGTTGATATATTTGATGTGTTATAACCCTACAATTGCTGGAGCTTTCACAACTTTTCACAATTTCACGTTTATATACCTGGAATGGGGAGATAGGTAACTCTTGACGACATAGAACTCGTGCCGGCCCTGTTACGTGATTGAATATGGAAGAAGTAGGGCGTGTTCGACTTCAGCTTGTGCACGCGCATCACGTCACGTGATCCAGGCAGTAGAGTTTGTTTCCATGAGTCCAGAGCATTGCTTGATTTAAAAGTGGAATAGATGATGTATTCTGAGAAAAGAAGAAATAAACTTTGAAGTAGGTGTCGCAATACATACAACTCGCTGTAGTAATGACTACACTCTAGTAATAAACGAATAAACGTAAAGAAACGATATTTGAGAATGGATAAATACACGTTTTCTTACCGTCCACGATGTCACCCACTGGTTTAGTCCAGGTCAATGTCACTGAAGTGTGCATATCCGGGTCAGGGGTCACGGTGAAGTTCAACGGAATTCTGGGAACTGAATAACTTTTAAAAAATAGACTTATGTGATTAAGAATTAACCTTCTCCTACACTAAACTCGTGACAGAGAGTACCAAAAAAAGAAACCAGAGTCTTCATACAATGACTCAATCCCCCTTCCGGTCCGCTCTTATTGAAATCATCTTGTTGTAGAAAGCTTAGATTGTACATTTTCAATGTAAACACCTATTCACATTGCCTATGGATTTACGCGTATAGCTTCTATACAAAAATAAGTTTCACCGATCTTAATATCCTATGTAAAATCATCAAGTTTGGAAATTTTGAAATTATCACAAATTCTTACAGACAATACATTTAGGTCATGTTTATTCTTTATTCTTCACAACATATACAAGGTACATATATGTGGTATACCGGAGACAACTTTAACAAAAATAGGCATCGGGTAAAAAGTGAAAATTTTAGATTTACATATTTCTTCAATAAAATATTTAAAAAAACACATCTCCGACAAAAGTTCGACAATATAGTTATCAATGGTTACTCTGTGTTTATGTTTATGGTAAAATGTTTGGTATTATGATGATTTAAAGAGGAATTAATTTTTTTCAAATGTGTTGTTTTTTTGGCATTTTGGAACCTAGTGTTTTACAAAAACCAGTAACTTCCTGTGTCGATGTTCAGCAACAGTTGGATCAAAAGATATTAAAAATGTGTTACCAATTGAAATAAGAATTGGGGTTGACGAACGGCAATGTAGGTGGGTGTAACAAAACTATTTAGATATAGAATCCACTCACTTCTCGGGTAGGTAGCGTTAGATAAGGGTACACGAGAACATCACAAACACATAAACCTACTCACTTCTCGGGTAGGTAGCGTTAGATAAGGGTACACGAGAACATCACAAACACATAAACCTACTCACTTCTCTAGTAGGTAGCGTTAGATAAGGGTACACGAGAACATCACATACACATAAACCTACTCACTTCTCTAGTAGGTAGCGTTAGATAAGGGTACACGAGAACATCACATACACATAAATCTACTCACTTCTCTAGTAGGTAACGTTAGACAAGGGTACACGAGAACATCACAAACACATAAATCTACTCACTTCTCTAGTAGGTAGCGTTAGACAAGGGTACACGAGAACATCACAAACACATAAACCTACTCACTTCTCGGGTAGGTAGCGTTAGACAAGGGTACACGAGAACATCACAAACACATAAAACCTACTCACTTCTCGGGTAGGTAGCGTTAGACAAGGGTACACGAGAACATCACATACACATAAACCTACTCACTTCTCGGGTAGGTAGCGTTAGACAAGGGTACACGAGAACATCACATACACATAAACCTTCTCACTTCTCTAGTGGGTAGCGTTAGATAAGGGTATACGAGAACATCACATACACATAAATCCACTCACTTCTCGGGTAGGTAGCGTTAGACAAGGGTACACGAGAACATCACATACACATAAACCTTCTCACTTCTCTAGTAGGTAGCGTTAGATAAGGGTACACGAGAACATCACAAACACATAAATCTACTCACTTCTCGGGTAGGTAGCGTTAGATAAGGGTACACGAGAACATCACATACACATAAACCTTCTCACTTCTCTAGTAGGTAGCGTTAGATAAGGGTACACGAGAACATCACATACACATAAACTTTCTCACTTCTCGGGTAGGTAGCGTTAGACAAGAGTACACGAGAACATCACAAACACATAAAACCTACTCACTTCTCGGGTAGGTAGCGTTAGACAAGGGTACACGAGAACATCACAAACACATAAAACCTACTCACTTCTCGGGTAGGTAGCGTTAGACAAGGGTACACGAGAACATCACAAACACATAAACCTACTCACTTCTCGGGTAGGTAGCGTTAGACAAGGGTACACGAGAACATCACAAACACATAAACCTACTCACTTCTCGGGTAGGTAGCGTTAGATAAGGGTACACGAGAACATCACATACACATAAACCTACTCACTTCTCTAGTTTGTAGCGTTAGATAAGGGTACAAGAGAACATCACAAACACATAAATCTACTCACTTCTCGGGTAGGTAGCGTTAGACAAGGGTACACGAGAACATCACATACACATAAACCTTCTCACTTCTCTAGAAGGTAGCGTTAGATAAGGGTAAACGAGAACATCACATACACATAAATCCACTCACTTCTCGGGTAGGTAGCGTTAGACAAGGGTACACGAGAACATCACATACACATAAACCTTCTCACTTCTCAAGTAGGTAGCGTTAGATAAGGGTACACGAGAACATCACCTACACATAAATCTACTCACTTCTCGGGTAGGTAGCGTTAGACAAGGGTACACGAGAACATCACAAACACATAAAACCTACTCACTTCTCGGGTAGGTAGCGTTAGATAAGGGTACACGAGAACATCACATACACATAAATCCTCTCACTTCTCGGGTAGGTAGCGTTAGACAAGGGTACACGAGAACATCACCTACACATAAACCTTCTCACTTCTCAAGTAGGTAGCGTTAGACAAGGGTACACGAGAACATCACAAACACATAAATCTACTCACTTCTCGGGTAGGTAGCGTTAGACAAGGGTACACGAGAACATCACATACACATAAACCTTCTCACTTCTCTAGTAGGTAGCGTTAGATAAGGGTACACGAGAACATCACATACACATAAATCCACTCACTTCTCGGGTAGGTAGCGTTAGATAAGGGTACACGAGAACATCACATACACATAAACCTTCTCACTTCTCGGGTAGGTAGCGTTAGACAAGGGTACACGAGAACATCACATACACATAAATCTTCTCACTTCTCTAGTAGGTAGCGTTAGATAAGGGTACACGAGAACATCACAAACACATAAACCTACTCACTTCTCGGGTAGGTAGCGTTAGACAAGGGTACACGAGAACATCACATACACATAAACCTTCTCACTTCTCTAGTAGGTAGCGTTAGATAAGGGTACACGAGAACATCACATACACATAAATCCACTCACTTCTCGGGTAGGTAGCGTTAGATAAGGGTACACGAGAACATCACATACACATAAACCTTCTCACTTCTCGGGTAGGTAGCGTTAGACAAGGGTACACGAGAACATCACATACACATAAATCTTCTCACTTCTCTAGTAGGTAGCGTTAGATAAGGGTACACGAGAACATCACATACACATAAACCTACTCACTTCTCGGGTAGGTAGCGTATGATAAGGGTACACGAGAACATCACATACACATAAAACCTACTCACTTCTCGGGTAGGTAGCGTTAGACAAGGGTACACGAGAACATCACATACACATAAAAGCTACTCACTTCTCGGGTAGGTAGAATTATACACTGGCAGGCTCCACTCTGTTTCTTTCGTCCCTTTCAAAGCCTTCAACGAGAACTCGTACTTGGTGTTTAGACGGAGATTGCCGATGGTTGTCGGAATGCTGGAGAGGTTGGCGAACTGATACTCCGTCTCGTCAAGGGCAGAGAACCGCAGCAGGAAGTAGATATCGCTGTGCAAGTGCTTCTGGATGTCAGGGGTCATGACAAGCCACGTGATCTGTATCTCGCTTTCAGACAAGGCAAGTGCTTTCATCTTCAGCGGGATCTTCACCAACAGTTCCGCAGAGTCAACTTTGAAAACAGAGTGGTTTGTACTGTGAAGGCATCAAACACTAACAAACGTTATGGAGACGAACATCCTACTCATAAACTTAAAATATAGAATTGAGGATAAGACGTTTGCTGAATGTAAATTCATTAACTGTAGGGGCGATATTGCAGAAGAGATCTATCATGAAGGAAGCTTTACTATTTCTTACTTTAAATATATTCTGGTATTATTTGAGGAAAGTGGAAACTATTTCTGCCCTTAAACATACTGGTATATTTTGAGGAAAGTGGACTCTATTTCCGCCTCGCTGAATATGCCACGACGCGCTGAATATGCCACGACGAATGACTCTCTATAATGTACCACGCGCATAAACATTTCACAATAAAAAATATCGAGTTTATTCTTGAAACCCCATACAAATCTATATAAGGTGCAAGTTCTGAGATAGGTTGAGGGTTACTTTAACCACTTTAACTTTGAAATAGATATAAATGTATCATATAAGAAAGACAAAACCACAGAAAAAGCCTATATATGGTTGAAATACTTACTGTCCTTTGTTTTGCCAACAACGAATTTGGGCAAGCTCTCCCCAAAGTGATTGTAGGCTCTCACACTGACGATGTACCCTGTGTTTGGTTCTGTGAATAAAACTCGAGGATGAAGTGATGTCAGATATTCTCAAACCGTCTCCCACTAACGATATGCCTGGTATTGTGAATCTGACATTCAACTCGAGGATGAGGTGATGTCAGATATAACTCAAACCGTCTCCCACTAACGATATGCCTGGTATTGTGAATCTGACATTCAACTCGAGAATGAGGTGATGTCAGATATAACTCAAACCGTCTCCCACTAACGATATGCCTGGTATTGTGAATCTGACATTCAAGGTATGCATCAGCATGTCATAATAAAAGGGAAATCATATGACAGGACTCTTTCAATATGCTTCTGTGAAGCTGACAGGAAGTCTTTCAAGTCAAGTTTCTATAATATTAAGATATTTTATTATTATTGTCTTATTTCCAAAATTATAATCATGAAGTCAATAATGGTAAGGATTATATGCACTGCGTCAATACTTACTAACACAATGGGGATAACAACATTTATTTACCGGGAGAGCTTACAACATATCTCTCTACTTAATATGTCATCTTCTCATTTAGAAATTGAAACTTTTTATTTCCCAAATATCTGCGTTACATTAAAGACAATGCATTCAAGGAAAAGCAAGCCCTTTTGACATGGAGGGGATTTATAACAGCTTTTTGTAGAAGATATTCTAAACTTTTTAGCATAGAAGAAGTTGGCAAGAGATCCTGGAATAAGTTTACACCTTTCATTCACAAATTCAAAGAATTCATTCACTTACCAAAGAAGTATTGAAAATAGATCAACTATTGACACAAAAGGGTATATAAGATACCAATGATGAGACTGATGCAGGAGAAATAATACAACACGCAAGACGTAATTTGCGATAACTGGAGGCTTGAAACAACGAGTGGTAGAACAGCCGCTCATTAGAAGATGTTACTATCTACCTTTTGTACTTATTGAAACCATTCCTTCCCATACAACCTCGCTTACATATTATCCTTACAGTCGTATTTCCACTTTTGCCGCCAAGATAACCTCAGTCATATTTCAGTTGTATATTGGTGCGACATTATCACAAAAAAGTGGAAACATTATTTCACAAGTACTCAAAGTGAGATTCATGTTCGTTCTCACCTAAATCACGAAGTGTAAAGTTGAAGACAGTTGGTCCAAGCACATGCCTGTACACCTCCGGTATGTATCTCCCGTACCCGACAATGTAGCCTAGAACCGGAACTCCAATGTCAGGAGGCGGGGTCCACGTTACTTGGATCGACGATGACGTCACATTGGTTTCCATGGCAGCGGGACTCTCCGGGGCACGAAGCTTGAACTTCTCAGTTGTTGCGATCTGCCATTTTGAGGCTGGGCCGGTTCCTCGGAGGGTCATGGCGGACACTCGAGTCTTGTAAAGCGTGCTTGGTTCCAGGTCTGAAATACATAGTATCTTACCTATAATTCACGTTGTCTGATTATAGAAATATATCAATGGAAGCCGGTGCGGTATGGAAGGGGATGTGTGCCATAAATGAAATCATGTAAACTCGTAATTCGCAAGTTGTAACATGTTGTTCTCAACCATGCACTTCTCGAAAAGACAAGTCCAAGTCTGCAAACCTAACATTTCATTCCTGTAAAACTCAACTTTCTGTTCTCAACTTTACAAAGTTCAAATGTAATTCTAGAAATGTTAAGTCGAAATTCATTTTTGTATTTCAAATACGAGGGATATACACATTTAGCAATGCTACAAATTACGTTTTACAATTGGTGAATGAAAAATGAAGAGTTGTAAAATCACCCTTTGGAAACAGACTTTTGCATCCCGAGTTTTACATGAGTTGCATGGTTATGATTGCAATGTTCCGAAAAACATCTGTACGCGATTTCGCATTGACCATATTTGGAAGTTTAACGAAGTCTGCCGATGATTTCCGAAGATGATCGGTATTTGACAACAACGAGACCTCCCTGATCCAAGCTCCATGCAACGCTTTGTAAGCTTTCCGGATAGTGTTGAGTTGAGTCCACCACAATGCGCGGAGCTTGGGCATGCGACCTTCACCTTTTGTCAAAGTTCTTAGTCAATTATTGATCTAGATAATTTGTTTCTACTGTTTTCGTAAGGGTTACACGAGGTTTATCTCACGAAAGAATATTATGAACTTTAATTCTGGGTTAGACTTTACTGGACACTAAATCTCTGCACAACTTTCTGCATCGAGATGATTCACTATAAAAAAATATCGTTTTAGATATTTAGGTTGGGTTTAAAAAAACTTACCAAATTACGAGACTGGATTTAGAATAATGAAACAACGGCATACTTGTCTCGGAGAGACAAATAGCGGTAGAAAAAATATATCTATATTGTACACCCACGTTACCCTTAAAACACGGGCATGTTATTCTTTCAAATTAATAGTTAGAAAAATAACTACGCAACGTAAAGTAAGGGGAAAGTTCCAAAATCATTGAAAAGAATAATTTTTTTCTTTTGTTAGTCTTTCATTCGGTCGTTTAACCAATAAATATTATTTCGTTAAAAGAAACATTTATTTAATACCGTTTAAAGTCATGTTTTAAAGCTATGAACGTTCTAAACCAGACGTTTTTTTAACAGTTTGAACAAATTTAATTGAAGAACATGTCAAAATCAAATGACTGGCATTTCATGTGACATGTTATTTTTAACTCTCCGCCCGATCAACAGTTATTATAGGGTCTTCTTATAAGCGAACGATCTATCAATTTTTGCCTGGTCTGGCAGGCCGCCAGAGAACATCAGGTCATTGTTCGATACATAGGCTATTTTGCCCATTTTTAAGTCGAAAAGCTCTTGCAAATTCAGATATCAGATCCAATTTAAATCAAAATACCTTTGTTATCATCAAGATGTTAAAATTCTAACAATTATTTGAAATACAAGATTATACATTTCCATACGTATAACTTAGGGGTGTACAACTTAGATTTCTCGCATCAAAACAAGTGGCACAGCAACAAAAACACGACTATTGCATCGTAATTGATAGTTAATTATCGATTCACGTAGTGTATATCTTGAATTTTATCCAGTGTGTTTCAGGCCCGTAGGGTAAAAAAACAACTTTTTTGCTCCTTATTTCAATGTTTGTGTGAAAAATAGAATATCATATGTTTCATGCGCCATCTGACAATAGGCACTAATGACTTTGTGAGTGACGTGAACATTAACTGCCTGTATTTGGTCTCTACGACGTTGTAAGCGGGAGTTTTTCTTAAATAAACATAGCAATTTAAATCCCTAATTTCAGCCCCCCCCCCCCCCCCCCCCCCCCCTCCAAATTGGTGCTACGGGCCTGTGTATAATTACATATCTTACCAACTGTGTTCATCAACTGAAGGTATTATTACGCAAGTGCGGCTTGAGGAGTACATGCATAAAATCAAACTTCACATCAGTTAATTAATGTAAACCATTATTCTCCTAGTGATAAATCATAATTAGGTGATGTCATAAAATATTAATCATTTAAAATTGATTGCCAAGACGACACAAAAGTATGGTGTTGAAAGATTGTCTACAAAGTAATCATGCTTTTCCAAATGCGTCGGAAACGCTCATATTCCATTGTTATACCAATCACTAAACAATGAACATGTACTTTGAAAAAATAATACTTTTCAGTTTTGTAAAAATTTGTTATGCTACGAAATTGATTAAGTATTTTGAACTATTGAAATCGGCCCTCGAAAAGTTAATATGCGTTGACTACGTCACAACATCTGAGGGGCTCGAAAAGAGTTCGGAAATTTTCTTACAATAAACACGGGTATATTTTAGAGAATGACGTATTCACGAAATTTTTTTGGGATAATGGTCAGATAAGAATTAATTGCAAATGATATTTGTTCAATTACAGAGAGAAAAGAAGAAAATTAGTTTATTGAAGTGTCACACTTTGCATTTAGACATATATTATACAATTATCACATCAAATTAAAAAGCAAAGTCCAGCCTACATAGGCTTACGAAACACGATATAACATAAAATAATCCTTTTAAATAAATAGTATTACTAAAACATCTGTAAAACAAGAGCGCACACACGCGTGCACTCACACAAACTCATTATTATATACAAATATATTACATCAGTAAAATGGGTATAACGGGGTATAAAACATTATTGGAGAAGTTTACGCTTATACATTTTGTATAGAGTGGCGGCAAGAGATTGGGAAAATAGGTCATTTAACATTATATAGGTTAGCTTATCAAACGGTGACATGGACAGAAAAGTTACAATTGTTGCTATTTGCCTTAGGGGTCCAAAAACACCGTACGCGAGTTACTGAGAACTTTTACAAAAGGTGACGGCATGCCCAAGCTCCGCGCATTGAGGTGGACTCAACTCAACACTATCCGGAAAGCTTGCACAGCGTTGCATGGAGCTTGGATCAGGGAGGTCTCGTTGTTGTCAAATACCGATCATCTTCGGAAATCATCGGCAGACTTCGTTAAACTTCCAAATGTGGTCAAGCGAAATCGTGTACAGATGTATTTCGGAACATTGCAATCATAACCATGCAACTCATTTAAAACTCCAGATGCAAAAGTCTGTTTCCAAAGGGTGATTTTACAACTTTTCATTTTTCATTCACCAATTGTAAAACGTAATTTGTAGCATTGCTAAATGTGTATATCCCTCGTATTTGAAATACAAAAATGAGTTTCGACTTTAACATTTCTAAAATTACATTTAAACTTTGTAAAGTTGAGAACAGAAAGTTGAGTTTTACAGGAATGAAATGTTAGGTTTGCAGACTTGGACTTGTCTTTTCGAGAATTGCATGGTTGAGAACAACATGTTACAACTTGCGAATTACGAGTTTACAGGATTTCATTTTTGGCACACATACCCTTCCATAGTGCGGTACCTTAAAGTGTCATGGCGGACACTCCTGATTTTGTATGGTGGGCAGAGATCTACGTCTGACATACAATTCTGACATACAATTCATCTTTACTTATGACAGATTTTGTTAGATAAGAAGGACAGACTAATATAAGCTCGTCCAGGGTCGAGTCCGAGATATTCATATCAGGAAAAGCATAAGCAGTTTCCTAATAGTAAAAACAATTAATGCCGTTCCATTTGTGTCTTTTTAAAAAATTAATTACTATATTTCACGTGATCGATATACATTCATTATCATATTTTTTTACAGAACCTTGCCTAAGAAGTATTAAATCGAAAGAATCACGCCGTAGAATTACTTTGCTAAGAATAGGTACCCTATCAATACGTAAAAATACTGGAAGAAGAGAAGGAACACCTAGATTTTTAAGATTTTGTAAGCTTTGTAAAGATGATGTTATTGAAAATAAACTACACTTTTTATTCAAATGTCCTTGTTTTATTGAATTAAGAAGAAAGTATATCCCAATCTTACCTGACAACGTTTATATTTCTTACTTACAAAATGTTTTACAACGTCAAAACTCAAACCTTTTATCCTACTCATGTTTGATTAGAGATGCACTCACTCTGCGTTCAATGACTCTATCATCCAATTAACTTACATTGTATATTTCATTGTTCTCTTAAATATAATATTGTCATGTTTTTTATATATGTTTTGTACGTGGGCCTAAGGCCTTTTTACTGAAATAAAGAATTGATTGATCATTATCATATTTGCAGAAAACTGATTTTGCCTAACGAAAAACTGGGTGATCGGTATTGCAGTTTTATTTGTTAAGAAAGTACGAGCACCTGTTATGCCTCCACTCAACCTTTCTGGTCAGGAATCTTTCGTCATATACAGATCTTTCTATTAGCAGTTCCCTCAACTAAACATTTACATGTAGGTTAACAAGATAGAGACTTACTGACGAATATGTACTTTCTTCTAGTACCATCCACACTGAAACTAGCCAATCGTTTCCCAGCTTTCTTCTTTAATATTATCTTGTAGCCTGTGATTGGACCATTTTGTAGAGGTTTTGGCGGGGATTCCCATGTAACCTGTAATGCCTGGAGAAAAATATCTTACACTAACCATTCGAAACATAATGAAGACAAATTGAAACCCAAGAGGATTCGAACACGAGTCACAGTTTAGTAAGACGCTCCACTCCAGCTTAGGTTCAGGTGAAATCCTTATTTCACTTTGATACTCGTTGGCCTCATTGCTTTATGGTGAAGCAACAAATTTCAAATCTAGTCTTGCTAGCACTTCTACAACCTTAAAACACCTCGAAATATTCCTATATCGCTCACACAAACAAAAATTGAATATGCTGTTGGACATCAAACAGGCATCTCTGTAAAAAGGGCTAATGCTGCAAACATAATTAACGAATATTAGCTATCCGTAGTCCTAGTAACACATCCTGGTACACATTGCTCAAATATGTGGATCAACAGTCACCTGCTCTGAGCGGGTAACTCTGGGTGGCGTATCTGACATCGGGATATTGTCATTATAACTCACCCTTGCATTGACCGTGCTGAATAGGACAGGAAAACATGTCTTAACTCAGATTAGTGTGATTCATAGTGGATGAGACAGGACACTGTGTCACCACAACTCAAAATAGCGTTGACAGTAGAGACTGAAACAGGTCAGCGTGTCACAATAACTCACCGTAGCGTTGACCGCGGTGAATGAAACAGGTCAGCGTGTCACCATAACACCGTAGCGTTGACCATAGAGACTGAAACAGGTCAGCGTGTCACAATAACTCACCGTAGCGTTGACCGTAGAGACTGAAACAGGTCAGGGTGTCACCATAACACCGTAGCGTTGACCGTAGAGACTGAAACAGGTCAGCGTGTCACAATAACTCACCGTAGCGTTGACCGTAGAGACTGAAACAGGTCAGCGTGTCACAATAACTCACTGCAGCGTTGACCGTAGAGACTGAAACAGGTCAGCATGTCACAATAACTCACCGTAGCGTTGACCGTAGAGACTGAAACAGGTCAGCATGTCACAATAACTCACCGTAGCATTGACCGTAGAGACTGAAACAGGTCAGCGTGTCACAATAACTCACCGTAGCGTTGACTGTAGAGACTGAAACAGGTCAGCGTGTCACAATAACTCACCGTAGCGTTGACCGTAGAGACTGAAACAGGTCAGCGTGTCACCATAACACCGTAGCGTTGACCATAGAGACTGAAACAGGTCAGCGTGTCACAATAACTCACCGTAGCGTTGACCGTAGAGACTGAAACAGGTCAGCGTGTCACAATAACTCACCGCAGCGTTGACCGTAGAGACTGAAACAGGTCAGCATGTCACAATAACTCACCGTAGCGTTGACCGTAGAGACTGAAACAGGTCAGCATGTCACAATAACTCACCGTAGCATTGACCGTAGAGACTGAAACAGGTCAGCGTGTCACAATAACTCACCGTAGCGTTGACTGTAGAGACTGAAACAGGTCAGCGTGTCACAATAACTCACCGTAGCGTTGACCGTAGAGACTGAAACAGGTCAGCGTGTCACCATAACACCGTAGCGTTGACCATAGAGACTGAAACAGGTCAGCGTGTCACAATAACTCACCGTAGCGTTGACCGTAGAGACTGAAACAGGTCAGCGTGTCAAAATAACTCGCCGTAGCGTTGACCGCGGTGAATGAAACAGGTCAGCGTAGCGTTGACCGTAGAAACTGAATCATGTCAGCGTGTCACAATAACTCACCATAGCGTTGACTGTAGAGACTGAAACAGGTCAGCGTGTCACAATAACTCACCGTAGCGTTGACTGTAGAGACTGAAACAGGTCAGCATGTCACCATAACTCACCGTAGCGTTGACCGTAGAGACTGAAAAAGGTCAGCTTGTCACAATAACTCACCGCAGCGTTGACCGTAGAGACTGAAACAGGTCAGCATGTCACAATAACTCACCGTAGCATTGACCGTAGAGACTGAAACAGGTCAGCGTGTCACAATAACTCACCGTAGCGTTGACTGTAGAGACTGAAACAGGTCAGCGTGTCACAATAACTCACCGTAGCATTGACTGTAGAGACTGAAACAGGTCTGCATGTCACCATAACTTACCGTAGCGTTGACCGTAGAGACTGAAAAAGGTCAGCGTGTCACAATAACTCACCGCAGCGTTGACCGTAGAGACTGAAAGAGGTCAGCATGTCACAATAACTCACCGTAGCATTGACCGTAGAGACTGAAATGCTCAAAATATGCTCAAATATGTGGATCAACAGTCACCTGCTCTGAGCGGGTAACTCTGGGTGGCGTATCTGACATCGGGATATTGTCATTATAACTCACCCTTGCATTGACCGTGCTGAATAGGACAGGAAAACAGTCTTAACTCAGATTAGTGTGATTCATAGTGGATGAGACAGGACACTGTGTCGCCACAACTCAAAATAGCGTTGACAGTAGAGACTGAAACAGGTCAGCTTGTCACAATAACTCACCGTAGCATTGACCGCAATGCAAACTGGTCAGCGTGTAACAATAACTCACCGTAGCATTGACCGTAGAGACTGAAACAGGTCAGCGTGTAACAATAACTCACCGTAGCGTTAACCGTAGAGACTGAAACTGGTCAGCGTGTAACAATAACTCACCGTAGCGTTGACCGTAGAGACTGAAACTGGTCAGCGTGTAACAATAACTCACCGTAGCGTTGACCGTAGAGACTGAAACTGGTCAGCGTGTAACAATAACTCAACTCACCATTGACCGTAGAGACTGAAACAGGTCAGCGTGTCATAATAACGCACCGTAGCGTTGACCATAGAGATTGAAACAGGTCAGCGTGTCACCATAATTCACCGTAGCGTTGACCATAGAGACTGAAACAGGTCAGCGTGTCACAATAACTCACCGTAGCATTGACCGTGGTGAATGAGACTGTTCTGGGAGGCGCCTCCGGGATGTCTATCATGGTGGCTGCATAGATGACCACCGACTCGCCGGCTCGATCGTTGTTATACGGGATGATGTCGAATCTATACTCGCTGTATTTCCTCAGACTCCCAGCGATATACTGGGAGCTTGGCGAGTAGAGCCAGGCCGACTGCTTGTCACGCTTCCCCGGCCGCCAGTATCTCACATGGTACTTGGTGACCTGGCCTCGCTCGGGACGAAGCCACTGTACCAAGATTTCCGTGGAGGACACGGCGGAGGCGCTAGGACTGTCCACAGGGCCGGGGACCAGGTCTGGAATGGAATATTATATCAGTGGTTATTAAATTCAGTTGATGTACAAATCGTACTGCAAACATTTATAAACAGTAATTGCTCCTTGGTTTAGAGCGGGGAAAGAGATAGTGTGAAATAGGAAGGAATCCCTGTCTACCTGTTAAGAGGCTAAAACATTTTGACTATTTGATTATGAGAGGTGTGTCAGAAATAGAAGGAAATAAGGATCAGTGGTTTGTTGACTGAAAATCGACATTTGACTAAGTATGTGGTAAAATGTTAGGGATGTAAAGCTGCCAGTGTAAGAGAGGACACTGGTTTTAGACTCGGTATGGTTTGTAGTTTGTTGTTTGAGGCCTTACTGTAGTTTCATTCTCTATCTGTGCTGTAAAAGAATCCTTTCTATGTTACGGACCAATGATGAATTGAAAATAAGGTTAACATCAAATGGATAAAACAAAAAAGTATACGGTTCGTTTATTTTTAAAACACCACCCAACTTGCCTTTAGTCCTGATGTCCGCGCTGACCGGCCGACTCCGACCGAAGTCATTGAATGAGAGGACAGCAACTCGGTAAAATCTGCCTGGCGCTGCATAGAAATAAAATGACATGAATGAATAACCATCTATTGAGTGTGTTGAACAACACAATAAATAACAAGCAGAGATTCATTGAGTTTTTCAAGGATTGTACTAAGAATTCAAGATTTGTTGTATTTGCTATCAGTTGTCTCAAACTGAGCATTTAACTATTCACGCAAGAAGACTTGAGATCTTTGACCTGAGCGTTGAGCACATATTTCTTATAAGACAAATGCAGCTAGGGGCGAAACATGAAATGTGACGACACGGATTCCGTGTCGAAACATTTTACCGCTAGGAAGTTTTTATAAGATCCTAGAACATTTTGCTCACTTGTACTCTATGGTTCGAGGATGAAATGCTATATAGTGCCTCTGCTGATCTTTACGGACCGAATGGGTGCATTATTTCCCCCAAAACCTCGTCATCGGCGGGTAAATCATGTCATCCTTTACAAATGAAAGTTGCGGTCATAGTGAAAGAATGTTACTTGCCCTAACTTGTAACCATTCTGTCTGCCCAAAGACCGTTGTGAAGACGAAACGTAACAGCCGGTACGTTTTTTAATAAGAGCCTCTGCAGGGGGAGAATGTTAGAATACTGGACGTTCATTAACTTCCATCAAACAAGCAGCTAAATGACATACCCTTGAGACAAACACACAGATGATAAGCGCTTGTTTCGAAAAGAACTAAACAAAGCAAATCTTCAATCGAAGTACCTACCCAGATCTTTGAGGGTAACAGTCAACTGATGGCCTGGAATGCTACTTTTTTTGACATGCCTCGTTATAGAGTCAGTCAAACTGATGAGATAACCTCTGATTTGTCCCCAAGAATTATCCCCCCTTGCCTGCACGTCAGAGATAGTTCTTCTGGTTTCTATATCATAGTTATCTTGCATTGTATATACATTGGAAGTCTTTTGTGTTTCTGGCATTTCAGAATGTCCTCCCCTCTTGTTGACATCAGGTTTTTCTTCTCTTAATTTCACACCAAATTTATCTCCCCTGATTGGGACATCAGAATTATCTCCCTTGATCTGAACTCGAGAACTCTCCTCCTCGACCTGTACACTTTCCTTATCTGTGATTGACTGTCTCCAGGTAACGGTGATCGTGTCTGCTGTGGACACGGCAAAGAGTCGAGTTGGAGTTGGCGGAGGTTTTCTGTCTGCAGCAAAGATAACAATGTTTGATGCTGAAACAACCATTTACAGATAGAAAAATTAACAAACAGTGATGAATCACTATTTTTTTTATTAAGTACTCTGTTTAGACATACCAACATCATTTTTACGTATTTCTATCCACTGTGAAAGCGCCTCGTCTCCCCAGGTAAGTACAGTGGAAATTCTCAGGTAGAACGTGTCTTCTCCTCCCAAACCTGCAACAAACGGCAACAAACTCGATTAGCCTGATGCACAGTTATCATCGTAAGTTGGGGTAGTTTAGGGTAGGTAAAAAGTATGGTCAGGGTTTGGTGAAAGAAGTTCAGGTAGGTGAAATTGTAACAAGGGGTAGGTGGGGTAGGACAGGAAACCTCTGACTATCGATCACGGTAGACTAGGATAGGTCAGGGTAGATTTAGGTAGGTCAGAGTAGATTGAGGTAGGTCAGGGTGTGCTGAAATAGGTCAGGGTAACTTGAGGTACCGCAGGGTAGGTTTAGGTAGGTCAGGGTAGATTTAGGTAGGTCAAGGTAGGTTGAAGTAGGTCAGGGTAGTTTGAGGTAGATCAGGGTAGGTTGTGGAAGGTCAGGGGAGGTTTAGATAGCTCGCAGTATGACACGGTACAACACGTACGACAGATCAGAGTTGACAGGGTAGGTTACGGTAGGTCATGGAAGTTGAGGGTAGAAAATCGTTAGGGGAAGTCTAGAGAAAGATAAGCAAAGTTTATCCCTGATTTTAGGTCTTCAGTTACATTTTTTTAGGATAAGGATACGATAAGTCAAGTGTTTAGGTTACGGGTTGCTTTTGGTTTAAGGCTAGAATTTAGTATAGGTTTCTATTTTGAATTAGGTTTAAAGGGTTGAGGAGAGTTTGAGCGTTTAGATTAGTTTCATGGGTTTAAGGATAGGTTTAGGTTTAGAATTATGTGTAAGGTGTTCAGGATATTTTAGGATTGTGGTGAAGGTTTTGGGTGGGCGAAGGGGGAAACATATCTTCAATAATTTCATGATACGTCACGAACGTTATACCACAGCTGAAGGAGCGTCAACCAAAGAAAGATCAAAGCATGATTGTATAATTTACTGTTTGAAAAATCAAATAGAATTCTCTAAAAAGGTTCGTTAAGCTTAACCCATATGATCTACCTTCATCAAGTAAAAGTAACAACCAGGTTGACATTTGGACAATTTGATAATGTTATTGATTTTGGAGTTACGCAGGAAGGATAGGGAACAAGTGTTAGCGCACTCGGACTTCAGAATGGAGATCAAGGGTATAAAGTTAGAGGTAGGAGTAATACGTAAATGTCATAGACAAACTTACCAATGAGGAACTGTTTGTTTTTGTTGCCAGTTATGAAGAGTTTCTCATGCTCAGTTGAATTCTCCTTCCGGTAGTAGATGTTGAATCCCCGGATGTAGAGCGGATCTATAGACCTTGGAGGTTCCCAGCCTAACTGAAGCGTCTAGACCAGAAGAGTTAAGAATAACCATTCAAATTGTAAATTCGCCATCGAAAGTTTCAACTGTTCAATAAGTTGACTCCATTCTCGTTCAACAGGCAGCTGCTGCCACCAACATTGTAATGTGGTATAATTGTCAGATTGAATTACGAAGAGAAGGTACTGATAACCCGGGCAATGCGATAGCCATTGATAGCCCAAATGTTTCTCGGCCCAAAACACGTACATGCTGGCGGCCATCAGTGACGTTTTAAAAAAATCATATTTAGTCCGACGAATGGACCTGAAAGCGTCAAATTGCACTCACAATAGGCCAAAAACACTTCAAACACTCTTTTTAATATCTCTGCTTTGCAATACTGATAATATATGTTCAGAGAAAACAATTAAGGTTTATTTTATATGTTAGCTTTTGGAACCTTTGGACTGGGTGTGTATTTTCGGGTGCAAGTAAGTAAGTAAGTACATTATATTACATAAATTATATTTCCTGTTGATCTCATGCTCTTTTTGCCAATCCTGTTCAAGGACAAAATATTCACAATCTGTAAACCATTAAAACATCACATTATCTAAATGGTAGAACAGTTTCACATTTTTTTCAGTTATTGCTTAGCTTATTTCGATAAATGAAATATAGAGCACAGCGGATCTGTAGGCCTTGGGGGCTCAAAGCTTAATTGTAGGGTCTGGACAAGTACAGCTGGGCTGTCAGTTGCCGGGTGGATATAAAGATATTGAAGGATCCCAGCTTGAGTGTCGGGTCAGATGAGCAGTTGAAACATGAAATTTAATCCTGACAAATAAACAACCCTCATATTTATCAAAAAGAATGAAAATTATATCTTAATGCAGAACAAAGAAAACAAACATGTTTTACGACATCGACACATTGTACAAAAATTATCACGTTTGTTGGGACTGTGTCGGGAAGAATTAAGAAAATGTTTACGATAGCATGGCTCTATTTACTTACAGAACTATTGAGGGTAATGGCCGACACGTTCGCTGGTTGAAGACCCGAGTTTGGTAGAGTTTTGACCTTGACTTCGTTGTTGACCTCTCCGTGTCCATGTGTGTTGTAAGCCCTGACCTTGACCTGGTACAGTGTGTCGGGGCGGAGGTGAACGATCTCTACCTGTTGTCTGGTCGTGTTGACTGTGAGGGGAAGTGCAGAAGCTTCACTGCTGTACATGATGTTGTAGGCGGTGATGGGGAACTTGTAGTTGCTCGGAGCGTCCCAGTAAATACCTATCGTATATGGAGAGATGGCGAGAGCCCGGATGTTGGAAACTGGAGGTGGGAGTGGCACTGAAAGGGGACGAAAACTGTTGAATATAGATAACACGTCTGTGTTTGAAATAAAGTAACTGGTATTTTGAGGTAGAAATTAAGGGAACGGCATTGTGCGGTTAAAACACCACGGTGTATCCGATTGACAAACTCATCGACATAAGATAAAGTTATAGAGGTCGTAGAGGTACTCTCGTAAAGGATTGTCTGTCTCAGTCTGTCTGTCTCTATATCTCCTTCTCATAGCGTACAGATGTAGCATTAACGAAAGTAAGTAAATCAGTTTACCCTGCAGTGTGAGAGGAACCACTCTCCATGTAGAGTAATCTCCCGTTCTCGCCTGGCACGTGTAGTTTCCCGCGTCTGACAGCAGCAGGTTTGAGAAATGAAGAGTCGTGTTGATCAAGTGGCTAATTTCATCCTCTGATGACGTCACGTACACTCGAGACTCCGTCTGAAAAGATGCTCATATTAGAGGTGGATGATGGAGGGGGAAACACGGAAATATATTGGGGTGATAAGGTCAATTATTTCTATTTTCTTTCATATCGTTCTCACAATCTCTCTCAGCGTTCCTTCGTCCAATTTCTCCCACTGTTTCTATGAGTGTATCTCCCTCTTAGTTCAGCCCTCTCTCTTATCGTAAACCTCTCTCTATCACTGTTCCTGTGTCTCAATCACTCTATTTGGCGCTCTCTCCCTGTCTCTCTATCACTATTCCTAAGCTCTCTCCCTGTCTCTCTCACTATTCCTTTGCTCTCTCCCTGTTTCTCTATCACCTTTCCTTGCTGTCACACTTTTCGGCACTCTCCCCCTGTTTGTCTATCACTTTGTTCGGCAATCTTTCTGTCATTCAAGATCTATCACTATTCCTATGTCTCAATCAGTTTATTCGGTACTCTCTCTGTCTCTCATTCACTCTTCCTCTGTCTCAATCTCTCGGATCGTTTACTGTCTCTCTTGTCGCTCGTTTTCCCTCTTAGTTCTCCCCAACTTCCCTCTCACCGTTCGATTGAAGACAAGCCCGTCATCCAGCCGTGACCACGTGACATCCGGTAGAGGAATACCCGTGACGAGGCAGGACAGTCTAGTCGAGTCTCCTGCTGCAGCAGGTTCAGTCTCCACACGAACAAAACTTGGTCGCGCTGAAACATTCACGAATGACCTTACTTTCATAATTTACTATATTGAGCCCCTCCCAAAAGTCAAGATTTAACCTCAAACACAGGAGTTGAAACGCTTGTACCAATTTCATAGGCGTATTCCTTTGTGATGGTGTCTGTGCTCTTCAAAGGCTTCTTTGATTTTGTCTCTAGCGTCTTCTTATGAGAAAATACTTAAGTTTCATCATGCAAGTAAATTATTTAGAGTACCATATGTATGAAAATGCCTGTAGTACAAAAACCTGCAATTCTTCACTTCAATGAAAAAGATGACTGAAAAATACAATGACCTAACTAAAATAACAAGGACTTACCATGAACAACAAGTTCCATTGACTTATTTGTTTCAGATGAATTGGAGTTTTTAGCTTTACACGTGTAAATTCCCGCGTCCTCTGGCGTCACTGATCCGATGACGAGGTATGACGTCACCATCTTATCAGTAAGGTGGCGCTCTGAGAGGACCCGTACACCCGCCCTTTTGTGCACAAGCTGAAATGAAAGCGAGCAATACACCAGGACTGTCAGAGAATCAATTGAATGTGAGCAAATAAAGATTGCATTTCCACTACCGATAAATGGGATGCAAGCATTTTGTTTTTAAAGAGCATGACCTATCAGCATTCCGCCATCTTGTTTGAGTGGAAATTGACAGAAAAAGGCGCTGTGATTTTACTATTTTACAACATTATAAAAGTAACCGGTACGTTTGGATAGAATATACATAAAGAACATTAAAACATGATTGACGATAACACTAATCAACAATGGCTTGCAATGTCGAAACAAGCTAAAGACTTTTCACACTCGTAGCGCCAATGAATGGTTACCCTCCTTACTCTTACCTTATAAACCGAGTGTGCGCTCTCATTTATCTAGTTGCAAATCTAAACCAGCCAAAATGTTATCCTCACAGATATGTTTCCACTGGGCTTTGTTATAATCACTCACTTATAACATGCATGTATAAACTGGAATGTCCCCTTGAATTTCGTTTCCACAAAAAGGAATTCTTATATATTCTTCTGGGTTGATTCTTATGTTCGGAGTTTATCAACATAGCTGGTAAGCTTGTGTTTTCTTTATCTTCCCCACAATCCTGAGTTCTGATATAGATCTTTTTAATCTAAACCTGATATTTGTAGTGCTTAGACTTGTTTTTTTTCTAGCTATTTCATTTCATTACTGGTCAAAAGTTATCTGTGATGTGAATAACAATGCACGAATTGCAAATGAAATGATTATGCATATCAATCCTAATAATCCTTATCTAGCAATATATGTAAGGCCAATTCAGTTCTAAACCACTTACAATGCTCAATGAGGAAAAAATTTCGTTTTTGTAACTATATGATATATCTACATTTACAAGGTTCAGGGAAGAATAACAACGTTTTGATCCTATATAATATAGATACAACTTTTAGTAAAGAGGGAAAACGTTCTAACCCTATATGATAAAGCTGTCACATTTTGACTTAAGCGCACATAAAAGGATTCATTGAGTCACACAAAACAATAGCTACACTTACAAGGTTCAGTTTAGAATAAAAAAAATTTTAACTTAACATGATATAGCTACACTCATAAGGTTCACTGAAAAACAACAACGTTTAAACCCTATATGATGTAGCTACACTTACAAGGTTCACTGAAAAACAACAACGTTTAACCCTATATGATATAGCTACACTCACAAGGTTCACTGAAAAACAACAACGTTTAACCCTTTATGATATAGCTACACTCACAAGGTTCACTAAAGAAGAACAACGTTTAACCCTATATGATGTACAGTCAGACCCCGATAATCCGGCCACAGATAATCCGGATCTCGCAGTATCCGAACGGTAGTAAACTGTAACCAAACTAATCTCTATATAAACTCATTAAATGTTGATTCAATAATCCGTTGATTCAGTCTCCGTATCCGAACGCTAATTAGCTGTAACGGATTAGTTAATTACCCAATATGATATAGCTACACTCACAAGGTTCAGTGAAGAATAACAACGAAAAAGAGTTAGGGTTAGGGTTCACTTACAAGGTTAAGCGCCTCCTGCTTGTAGAACGGTTCAGAATGACCTTTTCTGTACCACGTGACGTCTGGAAGCGGAAGTCCAGACACCCGGCACGTGAGGTTAGCTGGGCCGCCTACAAGTTGCTTGTCACCGGTCACGTTCATCGTGGGGGCAACTGTGGTGGCAAAATTCAATTGTAAGTGCTATTGAAGAACATTGAAAATTGTGTCATAAGTTCAAGTCTAGATTATACAATGTGAAATTATCGTTAAAAATCTTTTCAACAAAAATGTCGATTTTGAAAGAAGTAGAAAGACGGCACCGTTGGTTTTGCTTCCTTCCCTGGCCCCATCAGGAGTCGGCAATCAATCTTTTTTCTTCGATTTGGCAGAATCCCAGACTTCAGAAGCATATATTTATTCAGAAGAATTAAAATATAAAGATTCGAGCGTGTCCACGTTTGAACAAAATTTGATCTACAACAGTCTGTTCCCCCATTTGGTAGGTCGTTTTTAAGGTATGACTCCCTTTGCCCTCATTTGGAATCAAAGATTTAGCAAATATAAGTTTTAATCTCCTTTAGTAGACCAGTTACTGCATGCACTTTCTTACTCAGTGTTGACAATGCAGAATAGTTTGAGATGTGCGGGAAATCTAAAAACCGTTAGAGATATGCGTCTGGTATTTGAAGAAGGTAAAATATTATAGATTAATTTCCAGAATGTCTCTTGTTCATCTGGTGAAAACTGTTGAAAACCCCATTTACAAATTATTGCTGTGGTTATGTTGAGGCTATTGTATTGGTCATGACATACTCACTAGCACGTGTGGTTGAGACAAGAATGTTATCTGATTGGTTGCTGGAGCCCTGCGTATTGAAGGCGCTGATGTTGACCCTGTATCCAGTGTTTGGTTTCAGCCAATCAACGTACAGGTTTGTGTTGTCCCCAGTCACGATATCTCGGGAAACCTCACCGGCTGAAGGAAAACAGGTAAAGTTGACTAAAGACTGTAAAAGCATACATAAACATATCTCTTCCCTTTACGAATATTTCATTCAAACATGTTAACGATGCTTAAAATGACATTGCGCTCTAGAATAATTCACAAAGAATTTATGTCGATGTGGAAAATATTATAAAATTAACATTATAACATTAACATTATAACATTAACATTGTAACATTAACTTTATAACATTAACATTATAACATTAACATTAACATTATAAGTTACCAATTCCTCAGATTTGAAGACATGGAGTTTGTTTGTGACAGCAGTAAACCTTTTCAAGATGCAAACCAACGCTCCAGGCTAGGGAATCGAAGACCAGAAGTCTGTTGCGAATACTCGACAGCGCTCTTTCCTCGCATATTGAAGACCAAGAGTCTGTACGCGACTACAGTAAAACACACTTACGTATATTGAGCATCGAAAACAGTTAGTCTGCAGGTGACTTCTGGAGGCATCCCAACCTTGGGTAAAAAAATGCCAAGTGTCTTTAGACGACTTCTGCAGACATTCCTTCCTTGAGTATCGAAGACCAAGAGTCTGTACGCGACTTCTGCAGACATTCCTACCTTGGGTATCGAAGACCAAGAGTCTGTGGTTGACTTCTGGAAACATTCCTACTTTGAGTATCGAAGTACAAGAGTCTGTAGGTGACTTCTGCAGACATTCCTACCTTGAGTATCGAAGACCAAGAGTCTGTAGGTGACTTCTGGAAACATTCCTACCTTGAGTATCAAAGACCAAGAGTCTGTAGGTGACTTCTGAAAACATTCCTACCTTGAGTATCGAAGACCAAGAGTTTGTAGGCGACTTCTGCAGACATCCCTACCTTGAGTATCGAAGACTAAGAGTCTGTAGGTGACTTCTGAAAACATTCCTACCTTGAGTATCGAAGACCAAGAGTCTGTAGGCGACAACAGGACAACACTCTTGTTCAGGCGGCGCAGACCACTGAATCAAGAAACCAGTGCTGGTCACATTCAATACGTGCAGGTTGCCCGGGATACCTGGTAGCTGAGCAGCCGATTCAGTTTCAAGGACACCGCCTCCATGACTAGGTTTGGATCTGTTGTGCTTCTTAAATATGTTCGGGAATTTTTTGCCTTTTTTTCGACCTGACGGTAGATGGTGAACTCGTTAATGGTTGGTGACATGGCAATTTAAGTTTAAGTATATATCTAAAGGATAACGCTATCGCTGTTAAGTAAGCTAAAATCAATGCAATTTTAAAACTTTAAAAACGTGTCTATCATATTCTATTCATTTGAATTCGATACCCAAGTTAATTCTTTATATATTTTGCACATTTTAATTCAAATTTCGTTATCGGCAACAATTTATGTCCGATGGTCAAAACAGATGAGATTCCCTGAGTTTATGATAATTCACTTATCTGGCTGCAAAAAGACTCACTTAACAAACTGGCCTCATGTACGCAAGGCTGTGACAATATTGATTTATATAACAGTGTTTTCAAGAAAGGCGATTAGGGATTGTTTATTTGCTTTACAATATGTCGAGTAATGTGAGCTCTGAAAGCTGACATAGATCAAAACCCTGTGAGAGATACCTTTTCCCGTCATCCGGGACGTGCGATCAGCCTCGCTCCTGGCTGGAATATCTATTGAGTCCCACTTGCTGTATGGACCCGTACCATTCACTGTTTGCGCGGCTATCCGCACGCGGTATGTGGCGCCATCTTCCACGTCTGTAGTTACAAGTTTAAATTAAATCTTAAAACTATATAAGAAAACAACTTAGTGTAATAATACAGTTATTCGTAGCTACAAAAGTCAGTGTGCAGACAATGCCGGCCCAAACCATTGAGAATCTACACACGCTACATCTAGAAAATTCAGTGTGATCAACATCAGCTATATAGTAAGCACTCTATTCATTAAATCATCACTAATGATTGAATGTATTATTAAAGTTTGAGTAAATGTTCAGAGAGCTATTGAGAGACTTTAATGGTTGCCTTAACTGTAAACATTCAAGCAAACGTCTTTCTGTTTATATTAATGTGGAAAAAAACATGAAAAAAATGACATGATGATCATGCGTGATTCTAATTCTAGATGACTCTGACTTAAATTATGATCCTTGCTCTATGACAAAGTGTTGACTCGCGCATCACTAATCATGGTAGACTCTTCAACCCAGCTTGTAGTCTAGTTCAAGAAGACCAATTCTTAAGATAGAGAAAGGGCAGTCGCACCTGTGAGATTGTATTCCCGTGGTTTCTTTGACGTCATCACAGTACAAACGTCGCCACGCCGACTGCCCCTGCGCTTGTACTGGATCTTGTACTGAGTTATCTCCCCATGGCGTCTCCGCACAGGGGGCGGGCTCCATGTAAGGCGCACTGTCTGAAATCATACAAGACCGAGTTTGAAAAACACTCCCTTAAATTAGGATATACTACACATTTATCAGATTCGGTTTCAGATTCAGATTCATTTATTCACTGCTTAATGATGGCAATGCAGCTGCTACTAGTTGACACACTTCTATTTTGTCGGAAAAACTGCCATCAATAGTTTGAAATGAAACACATTGTATTTGAACTTCAGAAAAGCTATTTTCCTGATAAATGTTTTCATTTGTGGTCTCGGAGAATATTGTGGTGCTGTTGCGCAGGATTTCGGGCGGCTTTATGGAAATAGAGTCCCTAACCATTCAGCACTAACCATATATACAGCTCATTGTAACCTCTTCTTCCCTTCACTATCTGCCCAATCACTATCGGTGTCCATCTTTATTCGCTACCCATCGGTTTCTGTCTCTATCAACACCGAAGTATCTACCAAAGAACCACCGCCGTCTGTCTCTACCTATATTCACCATCGGCGTCTCTCTCTACCCGGACAAAATCGGCGTCTGTCTTTACCCAAGCAACAACAGCGTCTGTCTGTACCTATTCCCCTTCTTTTCCGGTAACAACACCTTTTTGTCTTCTCAAGCTGCTAATTTCTGGTTAAGGAGACATTGATTCTTAAACCATAAAAGTAGACACTGAATTTGATTTGAAAGAAACATAATGTATAAATTTGCGGGATTCATTTACCTCTTGTCCAATGACCTTCAACTTGATGTCACGTGGTGGTTTGCTTGGCCTATCACTGTAAGTTGTTGCATACACTGTTGTCGTTGAAACGACCCCTGTGCTGTTTGACCTTGACATTAACTTGAAGCTGTAGACACGTCCTGGAACAAGGCTATGAAACACGTGCGATTTGGCGGTGGCCTTGACTTTTGTAATGCGCACTGCCCGGTCCTCCTCTGACCAGTATATGATGTAATCATCTGATTGGTCGATTGGTTGCCGAGGCAATGTCCAGGCCAGGATAATGGACGTTGAAGTCATGGTCGTTGCCTCGATTTGGATATAAGTATCTACAATAGATTAAATAGCGTTCAACATCCACACCCATTCATATGTAGAAGTTTTTTTTATCAGCCTTGCCATCTGTACAGTTCTAATTTTGTCAAGTATCTTCAAAATGTTAGTTAAAATTTAACTCAAAGTTTTCAGAACAATTAATTTGAAAACTAATTAAATCAAATGTCTGTGATGTAAATCATTATTTCCAAATCTACAAACATTAAAATCAGGCCGAAGCGATGACAAATATATTGAACGATGACAAAACTAAGAACACTAACCAAAGTCCATCACAAATAAGTAAGTGACCGTCGCTGAATCAGATGTCAAATTCTCTGAAAATGTCAACATTCTTGTAGTATACTTCGATTCGGGTACTATCCCTCACCCTGACCTCCGTATCCCACAACCTGACCTCCGTATCCCACAACCTGATCTCTGTATCCCTCACCATTGACCTCCGTATCCCTCAACCTGACCTCCGTATCCCTCTCTCTAATATCCACACCTATCTCCCCCGATCTCAGTGCCCATCTCCCTGACTTCCGTATCCTACTCCCTGATTTCCGTATCCTACTCCCTGACTTCCGTATCCTACTCCCTGATTTCCGTATCGGTCTCCCAGACCTCCGTATCCGTCTGCCAGACCTCCGTATCCGTTTCCCTGACCTCCGTATCCGTTTCCCTGACTTCCGTATCCTACTCCCAGATCTCCGTGTCCGTCTCCCAGACCTCCGCGTCCGTCTCCCAGACCTCTGTTTCCTTCTTCCTGAGCTCTGGACACCTCTCTCTATTCTCCACACCTCTCTCCTCGAACTCCGTGCCCCTTTCCCCAATTTCTCTACTTCTCTCTCTCTAACCACTGTTCCCCTCTTCTGAATTTTCCGTGCCTCTATATCCCTAATCTTTTGTGCCCCTTTCTCCAATCAATGCACCCCTCTCGCTAATCTTTCTTTTCCTCGAATGACCTTTCTCCCTAATGTCCTCTCTGTGTCTGTCTGTCTGTGTCTGTCTGTCTGTCTCTGTCTCTCTCTCTGTGTCTGTATGTCTGTCTCTGCCCATCTGTCTGTCTGTCTCTCTCTCTGTCTGTCTGTCTCCCTCCTCTCTTGCACCTCATTTCTCTCTCTCTCTCTCTCACTGTCTGTCTCTCTCTCTCTGTGTCTCTGTCTCTGTCTCTGTCTCTGTCTCTCTCTCTCTCTCTCTCTCTCACCAGCACTTTCTCCGATCCCATCCCTCCTCTCTTGCACCCCATTTCTCTCTCTCTCTCTCTCTCTCTCTCTCTCTCTCTCTCTCTCTCTCTCTCTCTCTCTCTCTCTCTCTCTCTCTCTCTCTCTCTCTCTCTCACCAGCACTTTCTCCGATCCCCTCCCCCCTCTCTTGCACCCCATTTCTCTCTCTCTCTCACTGTCTGTCTCTCTCGCTCTGTGTGTGTGTCTCTCTCTCCCCCTCTCGTCCCACTCTGCCAAGCACTCCATCCTTCGTATTGACCTTCAACAAAAACATCCAAATAGCGGAAGTTCTTACCGAGAGGATACGTCCGGTTAACCGCAGTGCGGCTCCATGAACTTGACCCTTTACCCTTATTGACCTTCACCCTGAACACATAGGTGGTGTTTGGTAGGAGTCCGCCAACAGTCGCCTCAGTAGAAGGAAGGCTAGAGAGCTCGAACCGCTGGCCTCGCCTCTGATGAACGTAATACTTGATTGAGTATACCCGCCTGTCCTTGACCTTTTGATGCTCACCAAGGTCAGGGTCATGCCATCTTATGTGAATCTGCGAAGGGGAGATAACTTCCGTTGCTACTATTTCCGGTTCGGGAAGTTTTGAGCTGGCTAGGAAAAGGAACATTTGACACGATAAATACCATTCTCAACTTGACATTTCCGACTTTTCATAAAAAAGTTTAGTTTGACATTGGCATTGACAGTTGATTTTGTGCTGACGAGGTCGGGAAGGTTTGAGCTGAAACTATCAATAATCTGCATAAGCAAGAACCAAAACTTGTATAGAGTGCACGCATTCAAACGTCAAGGTGCCTGTAATAACTTATAGCTACGGAGAGAAATAAACTTGTCTGAAAACAGATGGAAACACTTACCTACATGAGGGAATGAGAATACCACACCGCACATGCACAGGAACAAGTCACGTGACCTCAACAGGAAGAACATGCTGAAGTGAATCCAGTTGGAGATTGAATGACGACACCGAAGCTTAAAGGGGTTTTTCTTTGCTTATTATATATAAACAGTGATTTGTTCCTCTACGAAACACTCAAATTGTTGCCACCGTTAAATCAAACTGGACTGGTTACTGATGACTGTGCTATCCATCCAATGGGATACACACGATTTATCCAATGGAGTACACAAACGATGTAGTACACACCCTTAATCCAATGTTCGGCACCCCGTTAATCAAATATTTGGGTTACTAATTATCCGTTGTTTCACTTATGTTTATTGCCATCTTCGTTACGATGTTTATCCAATGTTTTACTCTCGGTTTATCCAGTGTTGCGGTCGCCGTTTATCTAATGTTGTGGTCGCTGTTTAGCAAATATTTGTGTCGCTGCTTATCCAATGTTGTGGTCGCTGTTTAGCAAATATTTGTGTCGCTGCTTATCCAATGTTGTGGTCGCCGTTTAGCCAAATTTTGGTATGCGGCATGTCATTTATCCAATATTTGATTTATCCATTTTCTTACATTCTGACACACAGCCACACAATTTACCCTCTACAGCTCTACTGGAAAGGCAGACAAAGAATAATAAGATTCTTTTGTTCACAGAAACCTCTCCAAAGTAATTCTTACCAAAATATAAACGATACCTCGCGGTACGACTATAACACAGTCATGCCTGTACTGTTGCAAACCTGAAGTTACGATCTGGATACAACTTTATGCAGTCCAATTGGAGATCCCAATTTCCTGAGTTGTTCTACGCTTAGCGATTCTCGACGTGGTATGTGAAGACAAAGGTACCTTGATGAGTCTTGATTACGGAGCTGTTGCATCCCTGAAACGTCAATCCTGCGACGTCTGCCTGTATATGCGGTTCGGCAGTTGATGTGACTTCACTCTCCACTGCTAAACAGTTCAACAGTTTGTCCACTGTTTAATATGCTAACCTAGGGCTGAACCAAGTGCCGTGAGTCGACTTGTGTGTTGAGCGTAGTATAGCCCTGGTAAGAGTGTCACAGTGTTACCGGCCGGCCGGACGTGGGTCATTACCCAGAGGGAAGCCTGGCGAGAAGTGGGGGAAGGGGGAGGGGGACGAGAGAATGGAGGTGGGAGGGGGAGAGGCAGTTTGAGGGACAAATGAGAGGGGAAGATTAATTGCGGGAGCGGGATAAACCATGTGAGCGCTAAGTTAGTTTAGCATGACATTAAACTGTTGTCGTTGTACACGTTGATTTAACATGACAATCAATTGACAGCGTTAAAGACGATGGTCTTAAGTGGAAATCAATTGTGGGCGTTGGTTTAGCATGACAACCATCTGCGAGCGTTATACATGTTTGAAGCGATGTCTGTGTGTGCCTTATTATAAACTTAATTAATAACTAGTTTTCAACGAAGCAAAATATAAGAGAGATTCGACTACTGGTATTTAATTCCAAAAAATAAAAATAAAAGCGACATTTACGTGTCCCGTCCAAACGAAAATATCCCAAAGGTACATCTTGATGCGTCTTAGCCTCCGTTATAAGATTGTTTATAACAGCCCGAGTTGTTATCAGAGATTATGGTGTTTGCTGTGCTCCCCTTCACTTTTACAAACTGGGTGATATTTTGTAAGGGATAATGGTATTATGTTGTGTGTGTTGGGTCATTGAGTTGTGCCTCTTTGCCCTTTGCATATTGTGTGGCATGTTATAGAGGATTATGATACTATGTTGGAGGGGGGGGAGGGGGGGGGGGGATTGTTTGTGCTTCCTTACTGTTTACACTCTAATTGCCCTGTTATATATGCTATATATGGGGGGGAGGGGGGGGGGGGGGTTGTACTGTCTATCCCGTGGACAACTTTGGACGCGCTGTACCAATCTGGTGAGAAGTTACATCATCACTTGTCAATGTAGAGTTAGCCCACTTGTATGTGAACATTCAGATTACTTGAACTAGTTAGCAATAAGGCGTGTTCAAGAAACCAGTTTCAAGAGTGCAGTTATTTGTCGATCGGGAAATTAATATTAGAAAGGATGGAATTAGTTCTTATATTCAACAATCGGTTGTTTAAGCTGATCAAACGCTGAACTACATTTATTAAATTATCCCACAGTTATTAGTCTATCATCTATTAGTCTGTGTCATTGTGTGGTCTGTGTATTGGTCACTTACTGTCCGGCACCTTGTCTAGCCTGTATTCGATGTATGGCCTGTGTTATATTTGTCACTTACTGACTGGTACATTCTCCACCCTGCCTATCGGTCTGCAGCTGACCGGTACATTGTCTAGCCTGCGTATCGGTCTATAATTTGATGATACATTGTATGGCCTGCGTATCGGTCTGCAGCTGACCGATACATTGTCTAGCCTGTGTATTGATCTATAATTAGCAATAGAATTGTCTAGCCTTTGAGTATTTGCCACCTGCTTGCTGTTACATTGCCTCGCATGTGTGTCAGTCTGCAGCTGGTCGGTAACTTGTTTTGCCTTGAGTATTTGTCACTTACTGGCCGGAACATTGTCTCGCCTGTGTATTGGTCTGCAGCTGTGCAGCTGCAGCCTGTGTATTTGTTTGTAACTGGCCAGTTCATTGTTTAGCCTGTGAATATGTCACTTACTGGTCAGGACATTGTCTAGCCCTGTGTATCGGCCAGTAGCTTGCCGGTAAATTGTCTAGACTGTGTATGCAGCTGGCTGGTAGAGTGTCTAGCCTGTGTTCTGGTCTGCAGGACCTGTGTTGGTCTAGAGACTGACCTTGCTGGGGTATGGGCACTGTTTTGCAACTGGTCTAGTCATTTCGTGGAGACTGGGTAATGACTGGATCTAACTGTACGCGTCAGTCATAGTTCTATGCACAACCAATATGAAGCATGGAGAATGTTGACCTTGTGACGGGCACTTTGTACATCATGATATTACCGCATGTCCGAACAATCAAGCTTATGTGTATTCAAGATGCATCTTTTAATGTTTATGTTAATTCCTGCTATACAGGTATTTGAGGTGATGTGGTCACGACCAAATTTACAAACTTCAAATATATTGGAATCAGGTGCCCTCCAAATAAATTTTACCACCAGCACTGCACGTGGATATTCGACAGGTAAACAACGGTAGTTGGCTGGAGCTAAACAGTGACTTGAGCTCCTCCAGCCTTACAGGCGTGGTGAGTAAAAACAAGATAATTTCTTGAGGTCAATAAATAGTTTAATCGCACAACTGCCTGCCGGGTGAGTGAGCCAAGATGATTAGTTACAGTGGAGATGTATATACAGTTGTCATGGAAACGATGATGAGGAATATGTACATATATAGACAACTCAGCAGCAGAACAGAGAACAAACACATATTGCACAGAGCATGCCCGTAGGGTTGGTGGACAGTCTTTCTATGTACCATAATCAACTAAATTGGTGTAATCAATTAATTAGTATGATCAAATAATGAAAGAAAGGAAATAATTTGTCATGACAGTGAACTTCTCCTGTAAGAAAACCTCTTAATACAGAACACCTTTAGTAGTGAGCATGGAGAAAGAGGAGGAAGTAGATGGGGGGGGAGAGGAGAGGAGAGGGAGAGGGAGAGGGAGAGGGAGAGGGAGGGAGGGAGGGAGGGAGAGAGAGAGAGAGAGAGAGAGAGAGAGAGAGAGAGAGAGAGAGAGAGAGAGAGAGAGAGAGAGAGAGAGAGAGAGAGAGAGAGAGAGAGAGACGGAGGAGAGAGAGAGAGAGAGAGAGAGAGAGAGAGGATGAGAGGGAGAGAGAGAGAGAGAGAGAGAGAGAGAGAGAGAGAGAGAGAGAGAGAGAGATAGAGAGAGAGAGAGAAATGGGATGCAAGAGGGGAGGGAGGGGATGGGAGAAAGTGCTGGTGGGGATATTGATGGATAAGGGGATATCAAACCGAGAGGGCAGGGGAGAGGAAATGAGTGGTGAAGGTATGGGGAGGGGGATGAAGATGGTCTGATATAGAGGGTTGGGGGAGCAAGGGAAGGAAAGGTGATGTGTTGAGGAGGGTGGCGACTCCATATGCTGAAAGGGGATGAAGAAGGTCTGATATAGAGGGTTGGGGGAGGGAAGGAAAGGTGATGTGTTGAGGAGGGTGGCGACTTCATATGCTTAATAGTATGATGGAATTATGTAAGCCACTGGGGAGGGACACCAAATATTAGCTTTTCTGCATGAGTTTAAAAAAGAGAGATGGTCTTTGTGACTAGCAAAGTACTAGAATGAACTGCTGGTAGTTACACAGGAGAGCACTCAATAAGGAGGAATGTGAAGTAAGGAGTATTTGTTGAAAGTCAACTACTAAAAGAGAATTGTGTGATGTCTGATTAAGGAGGGCATATTTACCGACAAAGTTTACAATGTTTTTACGTTGATTATGGTGCTTAAAACGTTGATTTTTATAAAACCAATCCTTTTCATCTTAATCTGTCTTAAGTATTGTGTCAGAGTAGATGAGGATACAGGCATGCAATCAGATGGTTTGAAGACTAGATTAAAAGTTGACATGCATTTCACTATCATAATCTTAATGACATAAACAAACTGAACACATGTTAGTTATGAGAGCCCAAATTCTCAAAGCTTTCATACATTAAGATATTTGTAAGTCAGAGTCTAAAAGCTCTCATTGGGCAAAGCCCTTGAAAATGCAAGTTAGCTTCTATTCAGTTGTCCCAATGACTAACGTCCTAAAGGACTAATGCTACAACAATGCTGCAACCATATAAATGCACATCAGGGTACAGTCCAACACTGATCCACTTCCACACAAACTGGTGTCAAGTACACTGTACACGTACAGTAGAAAAAACAATGAGTTGTAAAGTCTGATAATGTACATTTACAAAAGGAAATCTTGTAAAAATTCTTACAATATATGTCACAGAGATTCTGTAAAAATGAATTGTATAATTAAAGGTGCTTGTCACTGATAAAAGCTGAGGCTATATCATAGAGTGTTGAAAAGAGTCATCAAAATTTAAAGTGTTTTGTAATTTACAGGAGTAATAAATCACATTGACAATGTATACTATTTTTAAACTGATAAAAGAAAATACAAACATTATAAATCATATAGTTTCATATGATCAAATTTGTTAATGTTGTCCAGTCCAAAAAGAGAGATATTTCATAAATCAAAAATGTCATGATATTTCATAAGTGGGTTCCCCCTCCTAATTCAAAAGATGCTATTTTTCTAAGCCTTTCTCTGCCTTCAAACCAGTTGTCTAACAAAGAAACAGAGTCCAACAAGAATCCTTTACATAACCATTTCAGTAAGGGAGAAGAAGAATAGCACAGTAGAATCTAAGCTAGTGACTTATGGGTGAACCGGGTGAAGCTGTGTGTGATAACCCCCAGCATACAAAACAACGTGCACCTCAGCATACAAGTAAACAACGGGGCTCTGGCAGTAAATGTGAACACTTAGGCAGAGCAGGAAAATGCACAGCTTTGACTATGATAAAAGTTCTTGATGGAAGAAAGCACGGTTATTTAATACAGGGCTCCACCAGTCCATGTCACAACACTGACCGAGCACAACACTTGAAGCTTAAAGCACGAAGTGGCGATTCCACAAATATCTCACCACATCAAGGTAGTGGCGAGTCCACAAATATCTCACCACATCAAGGTGTGTTATGTTGCAGGAACATTACAGCACTATCTACAATTAGTCTCACATATATAAAATCAAACTAGTCCCTTTATTCAAACAAAATGACCAAAGACCAGAACCAAGCTTCAATGGAAGATGCTTTAACTTTCATGAAAATATTGTTTAATGCCTTAAAGTGGCAGTAGCACAGTTTTTAAGATATAATAAACCGGTCTCGTGAAAGTGAAAATGAATGTTTCAAATCGCAAGACAATGTCTCTTCATCCAAAAAAGCAATTCTAAATCCAAATAACCATGACCAGTAAATTTATGCCGATTCATTTTTCTACCTCAAATGGTTAAAAGGTGTTCACTCTAAAGTGGCAAAATGATATGTGGTTACTGTACATGTACTAATAATCTCTTCTATAATTACTGATGGCCGGGTTGAGAGATGATTTAACCATCTGAAAATAATACATTTGACATAAACTAATGTATTATGAGGAAAATCTAAGAAATATATCTACAATAAAATGTGCTACTACCCCTTTAAGTAAACTTCAGCTTTCATCGAAGATCTGCTCAAGCTAAAAAGTTAATTTTTGGATATGTTCAACCCTTTAGGTAAATTTTGTGCTCTCATCAAAGATTTGTGGAACCATTTTAAGTTACTTTTGGCTTCATAAAGACCTGCTCAACCACTTCATTTATCTTATGCTTACAAAGATTTGCTTATCCTCAAAACTATTTTATAAAGTGATTGTCATCTTGTTTTTCATTTAAATGCTTACAACTCCCAACCTTTTCAAAGATGAGCATATTGCTAAATAATATTGGTGAATTAACATCCCATGAAATCAGCAGAACATAAAATCAATGTTCTAGGACAGTCTTGTTTAGACCTTGTTCTTATGATACGACAGCATAAACATCCTTTACACAATATAATCTGCAAATTTCACAATAGTCCTTTACACAACGCAATCTGCCGTCACAATAATCTTTGCACAACACAATCCGATAATGTCCCAAGTCTTTTACACAACACGATGTTAACGACACAAAAAGGTTTTTAAAGCTTGTATGTTCAGCGTGGTTATATGTTCAAATGTATCACAAGATTTGCATCTCTCTCTAATAAAGGTTCATGGTTTATGTCAAGCATACAGACCACACCTCTCCATTCTATGGAGACCACAATGATGTCTCATAAGTGTAAAGAGTCTCTGTCTTGATTCTAGACCAGCTAAAGTTTTAAAAAAATTACTGGAATCAACATCTCTTCTATGTATTGAGATGTCTCACAAGGTAAATGATGTAAGGTCTCTGTCGCCCCCTTGTCTTCCTGCTGTCTGTCTGCTGTAAATAAATGCCAGACAATATCTTTTATTCTTCCACAGGGATTTAAAACTTTTCGTTCTAGTGTCATCTTTTGTTGACCATGTGCTGAACATTTGTCATAGTCTCTGGGGAGAAAATGTCTGTTGACGGCAGCAGTGGCCACCTGATATGGCATCTTAGTATGTTGAATTTCCTCATCTTACAGATTCCTGTTGTCTGGGCCAGACACGGCTCCTCTGAGCACCATACCTTCACAGATCTTCTGTGGCACAGATGAAGAGGCACAGTCTAGAGGCTATGAGAGTCACTGAGGTAAAGACCTGTCATACAGTCTGGACATCAAATCATCAGGTCTCTTTGTACTCAAGACTCTTTCAGTCTCTTTGGTCACATAAGATGTTAATAAAAGGAAGAGGGATAACAGTTTTCAAACAGTCTCTGACCATACACTGTATCTCACATAATGTTCATATCTGCACAAACATCATAACAGCACTAAACAGAGTCCCTCACATGTCTCTGTGTCACACAGTTGTCACCATACACGGCCTCTTGCTCTCGTCCTCCAGGCTGCTCTCATCTAACTTCATTGAGTTGTTCAGGTAGGACTGTCTCCTACGAGCCAGTAGCATCTCTGTCTTGGTCGCATGTTTGGACGTCGAAGTTGGTTGCGGCACTTTCTTGTTGTCAGTGTTGATGATGTCAGAGCTTGTGTTGAGCTCTGGTCTGGTTGTGATGATGACAGGTTCAGGCTTTGGAGTTGTGTTGGCTGGAGGGCTGTAGTTGAAGGGAGGAACAATGGCCGATGGGCTGGTACGGGATTCCTGCCACAGAGTTCCCGCTTTAGGGTTTGCAAGGAGGTTCCGGCAGTTCTCAGCTGACTTCAGATCCTCCTTGTTCTTCTTGTCTTTGCTGCCTGACTTTTGTGATCCAAAGATTTTACTGAAGCCAGGTTTCTTACCAAACAATGTTGACTTGATGCTCTGTGCGACAGACTTAGATTCTTTCTTGGAACCCTTTGATTTGTTCTTGCTGTCCTTTTTGCTGTCCCTTTTCACCCAGATCTGCGGCTCTCCAGTTGGGGCAAGACCAGACTCATCATACCTCCTCCAAATGTTGGGCCCAGTCGACGTATTCATGCTGATCATTGAGTCGTCACAAGACTGATTCACAATGGTAGACAGTGAACTGGGGACAGACCGGCAGGTTTCATCTGCATTGGGAAGGGTCAGTGATCCCTCTGCCCTTTTCTTTTTCCACGTCCCACTGTTGACAGGCAGGGAGTGCATCGAGATATCGTCCAGTGAGTCAACGGAGCAGGACAGACTTGACATGTTGTCTCCTACTGTCCTTGAATGGAGGTCGCTTGTTCCAAATGTTGATCCATTAGTCATGAAGACAGCCTCATCTGCACTGCTGGCAGCAATATTGTCGCCCTCAAGGACAGTGACTGAAGGACTCTCTTGGAAGGCTGTGTTCAGGTCATCTTCGGGATCCACTGCCACATCTGATTCACCATTTGTATCGGAGTTGGGGACGCTGTTCGCATCCAGGTCAGCACTTATCTTGTCATACGTACTGCTCTTTGGAAGCCCTTCTTTCGGAGAGTTATCTCTTGCTAGAGAGTCTGTTCGTTTTGGTGGGGGAGGTCTAGCTTTTGCTTTTGAAGCAGTTGGCACACTGGTTTGTTTTGGTGGAGTCGGAAGACCACTTGGTTTAGGAGATCGTTTTGTCTTGGGGGCTGATGCTGCAACTGGAAGTCTTGAGGCCGAGTTGGATGGAGGTGAGTCCCCGTCTTCCTTCTTCCAGAGAGTTGCTATCTTGCTGGGAACTTGCTTCTTCCCTCCAACTGGTGGCTTCTTGTCAGCTGGAGTCACAGTCTTCTTGTCAGATAATGCTGGTTTGTTGGGTGAAGCTCCCTCCACTTTCCGCCCGCTGATACTGGTGTTTGATGACCTCCTCCCCACTGGAGTTGTTGGTCTGGAGTTGTTCTTTAAACTTGCATTACTGTCAGACTTCTTCAGCTCTGACTTGACTTCCATACGCTTTAGGTTTGATGCAGACCCGCCGCGGTTGAGAGAAGTCCCACTGCTAGTCTTATTTAGGCTAGATCCACTCTGAGTTTTCGTCAGACTTGTCCCACTGCTTGTTTTCCTCAAATTGCTTCCACTGCCAGACTTGTTCAGGTTTGTTTTGCTGTTACTTCTGGGAGGAGTGCATTGGCCTTGAACTGGTCTGGCGATGTTTGATGGTTTTTTGCCAGGCGTTGTATTTGGTCTTTTCAAAGCGCCAGGTGCATCTTTAGCATTTTTCTGCATCTGGATCTGCTTGTATGGAGCATTGTATCCATTCTCCTGAGATGTATCGACTATGAAGTTGAAACCGTCCAATGCTTTACTCCAAGCTTCTGGTGGACTTCCACTAGAGTTTCTTCCTGAACTACCCGAGTTCCTCTGACTCTGAGAGGGTGAGGATTTCTTCTCCCTGAGCTTGACACCTTCTGTGGTGACAGCATCTGATGAATTTTGATCAATTGTTGGAGCAATAACTGATGAAGAATCTTTTGTGAATGTGCCTTGCTTAATAGGTGGCTTAGGTCGATCAGTTTTGGCTTTTGCATTGTTTTCCTTTGGTGATGTACCCTTGCTTGGTGGACTTGTTTTTGATAGAGGAGATCTGGGAATACCTGAAGTAGAATTGCTTCTGTTGGTGGGTGCTGGGCTTTTGGACAATCTACGGTTATTTGGTGTGGCTTTGTTGGGTGTGCTTGTTGCACTGGGAGCCTGAGCTCGAGGGGATGTTCTCTTGACCCCAGTGTTTGGTCCAACTCTGCCGGTCGGGCCCCGAGTACTGGGAGTAGATCGAGTTGTGCGGACCGACACGTCTGATTTAGAGGTTGAAGAAGACCTAACTGATGAAGAAGATGACTTGTTGCTGTAAAGTGGCTTCCTTCTGCCTCGAACTGCTGCAGGGTCAGACTTGTTGACTTGGTTCATGTTCTTCTTATCTGGTTTAACAATCTTAGCACCTTTCTGTGAGGTGACAGATCCGTCTGCCTGGGAGAGGGTAGAGCCGGAGTACTCACTCAGCTTCTCCGAAGTATTCGACCACGAGACAGATATCTCCGAGGCTGTGTCTGATGTGTAGTCATTGGATACAAGGGAGAGAGTTTCGTTCTCAATAAACATATCGTCATCACACCCACTACTCGACATCTGGTTGGTCGAAAGCTCAGAAACAATCAAACTGGCATTCTCTTCAAGAAGTAAAATGTCCTCTGGAGAAATTTCTTCTTCAAATGATTCTGAATTCTCCTGCTTGTCTGGTTCGTTATACAGCACAGTGTTATCCCCAGCCATCACTACAGTGGTATCAGCATCACTGTCTTCCAGATCTTTTGGGAAGGAAGAGTCCATGCTATCTGTACACTGGGACTGAGTCAGAGCCATCTTCTGAATGAAGCTGTCGTTCAGGTGCGACTTCTCACTGTCCATCTTCTCTGTCACAGAGTCTGTTGCGGCCGAGCTGAAGCTTGCACTTAGGATCTTCTCACGCAGGAAGCGGGCCTCCTCCAACATGCGGTTATCAAATGACGTAGTCGTCTCCTCAAGCGCGTCAGCAGAGCCACGAAAGGGACGTAGATTTGCAATTTCGATGTTGGAGTTTTCTTTCTTTTCCTTTTGGAAGTATTCACTGTCCTGAGATTGGGATCTCTTCCAGGTAAAGCGAGAATCATCTGATGACTTTGATGAGCTTGACGTTGTTTTCCACGTTTCATCTCTAGCCACCCTCTGCATGTCCTGAGCGTCGGAGCAGCTGTAGGTCATGAGCTCAGGTTTCTTGAACACATACTCATCCATCGAAGCTGCACCCTCAGAACTCATCTCTAGTGACGTGCTTTTGGACAATTTCTTCCCTCTCTTGTCAACTTTGGTTCGACCCCCAACAGACCTCCGTGAGCGATCGTCTCCCCGACAGATCCGACTTTTGGGCATGGCTGAGCTGATGCACTCATCCAATAGGGCTTGTTCTGTAGCATCAAAGGCAGTGGATTCTACACTCAACTCACTCAGTGAGCTATTCCGGGAAAAGACAGTGGGCGTGTCCTCTACTTTGTAAGGCACGTGTTGATCAATCACATCCCTGACCTCAGTCTCATGCTTGCTGGGTTCTGGTTCTGGGCTGTGCAGGGAACTGAGAGAGGAGTTCCGAGAGAAGCACATAGGTGTGTCCTCCATGGCGTACTTCTTACACTTGTCTTCTGATCTTGTCTGGTCTAGTATGACGCTACTCTCTTCACTAGACTGTCCAACCACATGTCTCTCCTTGGGCACAGAGCTCGAGCTGGAACTTACAGTGTCTGACACTTCAGCTTGCTTGCTGCTTCCCATATGGACCTCCTCACTCAGGATGCTCAGCTCACTGAGCGAATCATTCCTGGAGAAAGTGATGGGGGTGTCCTCAGTCTGATACACTTGTGGAGAATCTACAGAGTCTGTTCCATAAAAGACCGAATCATCACCTTGGGTTGGATACACTGGATGACGTGCCGGTGACGTAACAGAAAACTTAGCGTTGCCGCCCTCTGACTGCTTGAATCTCGAAATTTCATCAACAGAATCTATTGTCAGATCACTTAGAGAAGTTGCATTCGAAAAGTTAAGGGGCGTCCCTTCTTCATTGTAAGTTTTCACGGTATCGGCAGCATCACAGGGTCGTCCATGTTGATGTGGGGCAGGGGCAGCTAGGCTGGAGGTCCTCTGAGGTTGGAACAATTGGGGGACAGTTTGCTGAGATTGGAAAACTGGGGGGACAGCTTGCTGAGGTTGAAACACTGGGGGGACAGCTTGCTGAGGTTGGAAAACTGGGGGACCAGCTTGCTTGGGTTGGAAGACAG
This sequence comes from Phorcus lineatus, assembly GCA_921293015.1. Lineage (NCBI taxonomy): Eukaryota > Metazoa > Mollusca > Gastropoda > Trochida > Trochidae > Phorcus > Phorcus lineatus. The sequence continues at coordinate 99,358 of OV121093.1, read as the reverse complement.
GAGTAATGGCCTGTTGAGGTTTTACCATAGCTGACACAAGGGGTTGTTTTTGAGTCACAGGGGGTTGTTCAGCTCCTTCAGCCTCTCTGTCTACGTCAGTACGATTGTCCATGTCAAGGCGACGAGCAACTTTACTCTTGGGCATGGCAGCCTGGATGACTTGTGAGACCAGCAGTTCCTCTGTCTCCTCACAAAGGGAGCTGTTATCAGACTTGACATCGTCTGGGGGAGGAGCCTGTATGGGGGAGTCCTTGAAGTGGATTGAAGCCTCATCAAAGGAGAGCGAGCTGAGGTCACTCACTGAATTAGCATTTGAAAAGTTTAGAGGAGTTCCCTCAGTGGCATATGTCCTAACAGTGTCTGACCCAAAGTCAGGAGAATAGCTGTTGATGTCCTGAACTGGTCTTGAGTTTGGCACATACTGTCCGGTAATCTGACTCGGTGTAGACTGTTGCTGAGTAAAGACAGTGTTGGGCACTGTCTGTCTTGGTGTAGATTGTTGCAAATTGTTTGGGAAATGGCTTGGTCCCTTGCTTGGAGTGTATGTTGGTCTAACTGCCCCAGTTGGAACATGCTTAGGACTACCTCTCTGTGGTGTTTGCTGGGTACGACCATTTTGGATGTGTTGGTTGGATCGTGGAGTCTGGGGCTGAACTATCTGAGTAGTTCTTGGGGTCTGTGGTGATCTGGGTACACTCTGGGCAATGCGTGATGGAGATTTGATACCATTGCTCTGGGCTATCTTAGAAGCTGGTCGTGTTCTGCCTGGACTTTGAGGTATTTGAGACATTTGATTGTTTGGTGGCATGACTTGTTCTTGTTTGGAAGGAGTCTTAGGAATCTTAGTAGCTAACATATTTCCGTCCTGCTTGCTCGATGGAGACTTTTGATCCTTGCTTGGAAGTTTGTTGAAACTAGTCTTGGAAGCTTCAGCTGTGATATTGTTGACTTTGGTGGGTAATTTTGATTTTGTTGCTGACCCCAGATTGTCTATTCTGGGCAAACTTGATTTCTTTTTGATTGCATTATCAGAGGAGCTCTTCCTCATCTTGCGGCTGGAGTTGTTTGGCACCGGCATCGCTGAGCTGATACACTGGGCAAGGATGTCTTCTTCTCCTTCCGATACTTCAGACATGGATGAGTTCTCCTCATTCAGTGGTGCCTTGGACTCGTCAGTCAAACTGTCATCCTTCCCGGTCTCCACCTTCATGCTACCCTCGTCATCTATTGTCAGGGCACTGAGGATACTCTGTGTTTCTGACATCGTGGGCGGAGTTCCTTCATCTGCATAAACCACCGGGGCTTCCATCTTGCTCCCAACTGACAGCGTCTCTGCAGCAATCAGAGCAGCCAGGTTCTTGACAGGAGTGATGACATCTGCATCAGACAGGATGGCCTGGGTGAAGTCCTTGGGCTTGTCTGTATCCTGCTCCTCAACTTTCTCCTCTGGTTCAGGTTTGGGACTTGTTGGCATTGTCTCGCTTGGTGAATCAGGCAGCTCGCTCGGCGAAACTACCTCGCTAGCCCGCCGACTGTACTCGCTGACAACAGAGCTGTGGACGGATTGGGTGTCGAAGCTGCTGAGGGAGCCAAGAGAGCTGCACCGTGAGAACATGAGGGGTGTCTCCTCGACGTGGTGATGATCGTCAAACGTCACCGTCTTGTGCTCCTTCTCTGCTACATCCGACGTGCCTGGTGTTGTAGAACCTTCCTTGCGAGCTTTCCTGGCATCGGCGTTCTCAATGACTGAAACTGACATGCTCTCTCCCTTGTCAGACTCCTCAATGCTGGATAGCACAAGCTGATGTCGCCCATGTTGCTCAGAAACTTCCCTGGCCTCACTGCTATGCAGACTGCTGAGTGAACTGACTCTTGAGAAACAGACTGGCGTTCCCTCCTCACAGTAAGTCTTAGGCTGGTCAAGCTGAGCATTGAGATCATTTGAGGAGTGAAAGGACTGACTGGCTTCAACTGCTGCTTCCTCTGACATCTCATCGGACATGTTTGAGTGTTTCACCGGTGCATCGACTTTTCCAATCACAGTCGACCCTGTACCGGGATCAGTGGTTCTGCTGCCTGAGCCGCTGGTTTCATCTTCATAAGTGTTACTGAAGTGTCCATTACTGGAGCTGGTCTCTTCCTCCTTCTTCTCCTCCTCTTCCTCCTTGTATTGGATCTTCCCTGTCAGGTCCGTCAGTGAGGTCGCAGTGGACAGATAAGGCGTGCCCTCAGTGCAGAATGTCTTCACTTGGTCATCAAGGAAAAAGCTTGGCATGTATTCGTCCATTATCTCATTAGTCCGCCGAGCAGCTTCAAGTTTACAGTCTGCACAGTGGGGATCTGTCTCCTCCCCGGACTGGGTCTGTTGTTGGTATGTCTCGGGTTCACTCTCATCCTCAGCTGGGTACACTCCCCCAGTCTGCTTGAACCTTTGGTCTGCAGGGGTGTACCCAGATTCTGTTGCTTGATATCTAGGATCTGCTGTGGGGTAGCTCTGGTCTCTGTTCTGGTATCGTGGGTCAGCAGCTGGGTAGCCTGCCTCGGTTTCATGGTAGACATTGTTGCTCTGTTTGTAACGCGAATCATCCTCGTGGTAACGTACACTGTAATTTATAGGCTGATCTTGGAAGTTTTCTTCAACATTTTCAGCATATCTAAGGCTGAAGTTTGTTGGCTGGTCGTCCATGTCAATGTCTGTTTCTGCATAGGCACCGAACTGTGAAGGGATGCCCTGGTGTGAGCCCACATTCCTGTGCCGAGGTTCGTACACAGCCCGTGAGTTCTGGGGAGCTGGGAATCTGTTGTGTACCATATTGGGCATTGCTCTAGGCATCATTGCCGGTCCTACAAAATTGCCAACTTTCACTTGAGGTCGATTGTTGAGTTGGCCAGCACGCCCTGTAGCAACATCCTGGTACTTGAGGCTGTAGTTGATTGGCTGTTCATCTCCCTCAACACTTGCTCCCCCTAAATCAACATTGTTTCTCTTCTGTTCATGGAACATTTCTTTGCCGTTCGGGAGGTAGTTAAAGGTTTTCTTGCCAAACTGGTCAACCAGACATTTCTGTGGGTTACCCAAGTTGTTTCCCTTCAACTGTGCTGACTGGTAGGCGAGAGCTCTTGCATTCCTCTGGCCTGGCTGATTATCTGCATCATTTGTAGAAGTAGCCGGAAGACCAGCATGCATTGCAACTTCTTGCATTACTTGCAGAATACGACTATTAGGTGGAATTCTTGTTCTATCCACTGAGCACCCATCTGAGTTGAACCTCTGCAAACCTGTCTTCCTGTCCAAACTACTGGCTTGTCTCTCGTGTAGGAGTCTTGAACTCTTGGCCAGCATGGTGTGAGCCCGAGAACGGTCGTGTGAGATGTCTGAGTGAGTGCTTCCTACACTGTCCTGACTCCCTGACCGAGCAACTCTTTGTGGTGAGCGCATCTTACCCTCTGGGCCGGCACTGTCAGAGCTCCCGGATCGTGGGTACATGTGTCCTCTCATCATGGGCCGTCGTGGCTCTGGTTCCGTGACAGGGAACACCACAATGTTGTCACCAGAGAAGCGTCTGGTGTAGCCATTTTCCTTCTTGGTCTCAGTGGGGCTGCTCCGAGGACTCTCGACATTCTCACATGTCTCTGCTAGGTTCTCATCTAGCTCCTGTTCAAGAGCTCGCACCTTCCTAGCATGTAGGCCAGGTCGGTTTGATCCAGAGATTCGATCCATGTCCAAGTTCTTCATGGACGGTCGGGCAGACAGGAGGTTCTTGAGGGCGGCAGCACTGCCCATGGATATCATCTTGTGCTTGGAGTGCACCAGATTGCGCAGCATACTGACTGCCCCCATCTCCCACAGAGCTTGTTGGTCCACCTGACACCGAGCCGACAGGTTCCACAACGTCCCGCATGCATTGCTGACGATAGTGAGGCTGGTTGAGCGGAGGTGCTTCAGGAGCAGCTGCAGACATTGGTGTTGTCTCAGCACCTTCCGGTAATCTTCCCGAACTGCAATGTGGCTCGACACGTTCCGTAGGATACCGCCACCGTTCTCAATGATTGCTAAAGTCTTGGATGGACTTTTGTACGTTAGAGTCCCTACTAGGAACTCCAATGACCCCGGAACAGCACAAATGTCAGCCTTGTTTTCTGTACAGTGGGCCGAGAGATTCCATAACGCACTCAGAATGCTCTTCAATGTGGACTCCTTCTTGACCTGCATGGACGCCGACATCAGTGTGGTCACTGCATTCACTTCTCTCAGAGTCTTCTTGCTGGCCAGATCCGCTCGCCAGGACAGATTTCGCAGAACGCTGGCTGCAACTTGTGAGAGATCTTCATTAGGAGAGGCTAGCTGGGCGACAAGGCCGCTCATAGAACCCTTCATAGAGCAGAGAAGAGCCTTGTTCGTTCCGTCTCCAAACGTCAGGTTGGTGAGGGCCATGCAAGCGTACCTCCTCATCGTGATGTTGTACTGCTCCGTTGTCGGGCCATTCGCCTCATGGTCAACTTCCAGCAACTCGGCAATAGCTTGCAGACCGCCTGGAACAGAAGGAGAGAGTGTTGTACACATGGTCTAACAGGGATGCATGAATCATAGTAGATACAGGCAATACTTAACAACATTATGGTAACTAACATTTAATGAAATGACTGAGTAGTTTGGTATTTAAAGAGAGAAACAAGTTGGCTTCCAAAACCATTCAAGAGTTTCACAAAAATGTTATTAAAAGGAACTAACTTAGATATTTTATTCATAATTATTACTGTGCTGATAATAAAATAAGAAGACACTTGGAAAGCACATAGGCAAATGTGTGTCAAAGAATTGGTTATGACATGACATTACAATGAAAAAGTGATATTTTACCCTTGGGCTTTATATATATGTGGGCACCTCAATATGATTGCTCTCATAGATAATGAAATCTTTCCTCGACTACTCACCAAGTGTGCAGATAGCATGTCGATGTTCTTCGTCAAACGATAGTTTCATCAGAGCTGCGATAGCCGGCCCAGGGTGATGGTCGATGTCCGACGCACGCGACGCTGAAACACAGAACGACATTCTTAACAAACATAACTACACACAATATGGCAAGATATTTATCTTGCTGGGATATATAGGTGTGAATGAGTTAGCACCTCAAACATTACTACACACAATATGGCAAGTGATTTATCTTGCTGGGATCTATAGGTGTGAATGAGTTAGCACATCAAACATTACTACACACAATATGGCAAGTGATTTATCTTGCTGGGATCTATAGGTGTGAATGAGTTAGCACATTTATCTTGCTGGGATCTTTAGGTGTGAATGAGTTAGCACATTTATCTTGCTGGGATCTATAGGTGTGAATGAGTTAGCACATCAAACATTACTACGCACAATATGGCAAGATATTTAGCACATCGAGCATTCAGTAAGAACAAGAGTCGTCAGAAAATAACATATAGAGAATCTCATCCCAAGTGTCTTCTGATATCAAAGATATCAACATGAGTTGTAACAAATATCCAATAATTGCTGAGATTATTTCTACTTTTATCCATGAGTGTTGATATATTTGATATCAGAAGACGCGAGGGTGAGATTCTTTTATCATCCAAAATCATTTTCCTTTTCGATTCCGTGAAAAAAATGTATATTTCTGAACACTTCACTACTCTAAGACTCTCAGTGCAGTGATGTCATAGCACTGTGATGTCGTCATGTTTAAAAAACATCGTCAAAATCAAGCAATATGTGATGAAAATGATAGTGTCATTTTTACTCTGCATAACCCGTGAGATCCCTTTTCATGATGCCAATAAACTCTCACCTCCATTCCCACACTTGGAGTTCTTTGGCTCTTCTTCCTCTTCAGAGTTATCTCCCCTGAGCTGGTCGCAGTGAGCTCGGATCTGTTCCAGCAGGCGCAGAACCCGTGCCTCACGCCGTCCACGCTTGTCATCCGGGTGGGAGTGAACGATATTGTGCAGGGCCGCAGATGCTCTCGCTCGCGCAGCTTTACTTCCTCTTGTGTTGCCTAGCAACCCAGAGTCCTTGTCACTCCCATGAAGCAGTTGGATAAGAAGCGGGAGGCAGCCTGGGGAAGAGGCAATCATTTCAAATACAAACTAATTGCTGTGCACCAAGCCTCTCAAGGGAGGTTGTTTCATTTACAAAGATTTGGCTCTGTTGCTCATAAATTTTTAGATGGCTAGAATTTTAAGATGCAAGAAACAACAGGGACATAGGTATCAAATATCATTAGGGTGGCTTTGTGTATTGAAGAACTGAGAAGAGATGTCCTATCTGCCCGAGCTCATGAAATTAAACTGCTCAGCCTTGTGTGTAGCATTTTGGAGCATATTCTGAAAAATGAGCTTCCTATGCAAACAAGTGCAAACATTTGGTTAACCACCCTAAAGTTGAAACCCTGCAAAACCATCCTACAGAGAAGATATTTTCTTATTTGGGATTCCTAGCTAACTGGTATTGGGGGACTAGTCGAAAGAAGTTTCGAGGTTGAACACTATGCCACAAACACATCTGAAGGCAGGTCACTACCAAATCTACAAACTGGAGTCTCCATGTTACAAAGATAATATGCTGAATGTTTGGGCTCCCTACACCAACTGGTGTCTGAGGCTTGTGGGATAATGTCAGCCATTCCAATATGTGAGGCGGAGTCATTCCAAAATGTAGAAATTAGGATTCCCTAAGGCACAAGGTACTTCCACACAAAATTTCAGTTTTCTATGTGTAGCAATTCTGGAGGAGAAATGAAAAATATGAAAAGTTCGGGATGACGTTCGATAGGTCATGCCACAAGCCAATCTGGCCTTGCGGGTGAGAACAGCTCAATATGTGCCACTTGGTGTGGTGTGGGACTTATGGGTAAAGTTAAGTTACCCAAGAATGGTCCTTGACCCACCTATGAAGTAGAAAGACGACAGAATTTTTGCTACCACTTAATTGTTGTCAAGCGCTTTGAGCATGATATGTATCCTGGAAAGGCGCTCCTTACGTGAACTATTATTATTATTATTATTACAAGTTTGATCATTCTAGAATCCCTTCGTTAAAAACATAAAGGGAGTTACCTCCCCTTCACTTGCAAAACCTTTTTAACTTTATACCTCTTTAAATTTGGCTAACTATAACTAATTAAAATGGAATAATTTTTACTGATATCAATATTAACGCTATAGTAAAAGTAATGTGTTCTTCAAATACCTGACTGTCTCATGGCTATACAGCTGTCCTGAGAACTAGACATGGCCAGGAGGGTGCGGCTCATGTCGTCCTTGTCGTGCGTCCCCAGCATGGACAGCAGAGAATACACCATCTCCACCTATGGATAAGGAGAACGTGTACACTGTGAATCATCAGTCAGAAGGTGGAGAGAACATTGAATGTTAGATGAGAAATACATGTGTGCCTCAGAGATGTATACACATGATAGCTTCAATTGAGATGAACATGGAATCCGTGCTGAAGTACATCTAATATCCTTTACAAGATAAACATGATATCCTCAATGAGTTAAACCTTATATCCTCTATTGAAGCATATCCACTGACATTAAAACATTTCCTATATGTGACAAACCTAATATCGTCTGTGATAAGCAGTATATCTTCTGATAGTCTGAACAAGTACATTGTGGTATAATGGTCTGATAAAACGGTCATTGTTTTCTCTAAATGACCTTTACCTTGGTGCCAAGTTGCTGCTGTGGAGGATGGGGGTGTGACCTGTCATCACCGGGGGCAACCGAGCTGTTGGTGCTACTGGTGTTCGTGGAGTTGAAGCTCATCACACTGGCCAGGTCCTGGCCTCGCAGGTCTGGGATCCCGCCCAGGTCAGAGGTTGGCAACCCTGCAAAAGGAGGTCAGGAGTTACATAGTGACTGACAGATGATGCCAACTGTTGATGGTGGTTAACCATTCTAACAGGTTGGTTCCTAAACAAAACCATCCTCAGCAAAGCTAACAGAGCAAAAAACATGTACTGACACTGGTCTCAACTTCTGAGGTTTGCAGGTCAAGATGATAAGAACTTCATTACCCTACTGTATGAAAAGCCTTGTGTTGGTGCATGTTATTTTGACTTTATGACTGATGAAATTTGTTGTAACTGGATTTCCATACCCTACCCCTAATTTCTCTGTGGAAGTACAGACAGGGTGAAGCCCCTCCCTACTCACCCTTGCCTATGGGCCAGGAGCCGTGGTAGATGGAAGACAGCGTGTTGTTCTGTGCAATGTTGGCCTGTAGAATGTCGGGATTCTCTTGTATAATCACATCCGCAGTCTGCGCAGCAATACTGACCATCACTTTGCCCCCAGTCACTGTGAACAACATGCGGTCACTTGTCCGTGCATTGTCCGCACCGGGCTTTGGGACAAATATCTGCAACAAGCATATTTTTTACTTGATATTTGTCAGACACTAGGGTCTAATGAATATAACAGATGATGCTTTGTACACCTATCTGCCGTATGCAAATTTGTAACTTTTTTAGTCAAAAGTCACAAGCAGGGATAATTGTGAAAAATATTTTTATGTGATTGACTTTCATTTATGCACTAGTGCATAGATACAACTGTCTGTGAATATGTTGCTTATGTAGTGAAACTTTTCCAGTAGCTGTTATATATGCACTAGTGCTTTGATGGTAGTCCTCCAATAGGCAATGAGACAACCCACTTTGACCAAGCAATGGTCATGATCAGCTATCAAATACATGAAGAGAAGTTCTATTCAAAAATATTGACAAGTTTAATAAGATCCTTTGGAGAACATCAACCTCGCAATCTTTACAAACCATGTTCACTAGAACAACCAAAGTTAATCAAATCCTCACCTCGCCGCACAGAGCTGTGTTGGTGCCACTGTTGATGCTGCTGCTCGACCTTCCAGAGCTGGAGTTGAGAACCGGACTCCCTGACACATCCACTCCATTCTGTCTCTGCTTCATCAGCTGGGGGCAGAGATAAGTCATAGAGATTTCAAGAAGTGAAATGTTATATGAAGACATCCGTGACAATTAGCCAGAGGCTCAGATGTAGTCATAACAATTTAGATGTGGATGTAAAGATAAATGTAAACCTAATGTCTGTAAGTGTTTCTATGAAGAATTCTAAAACTATACAACCCAGGTATAGATATTCAACTCAGATAAAGCAGGAAACTCAGCTAAATGAAGGCAACTCAGATAAATCTAATTAAACTATGCACCCCAGGTATAGATATTCAACTCAGATAAAGCAGAAATCTCAGCTAAATGAAGGCAACTCAGATAAATCTAATTAAACTATGCACCCCAGGTAAAGGTAGACAACTAAGCTTGAGGCAGGCAAACCAGATAAAGGGAGGCAACTCACTTGCTGCTCCCTGTGTCTTTGCTGAAGAAGCAGCATCTCTGCCTCAATGTTTCGGATCCGCTGCAGTCTCGCTTCTTGCCTCTGAGCGATGTGCTCGCTGGTCCCGAACTTCTCTGTCATGGCTTCCTCAAGCTTCTTTGCCTCGTACTCAACCTGCCGGCGCATCATGTCAGTCTGAAGGTTGTACTGAAACACAAAGGTTTTTAGTTAACACCATGTCTATAGGTTGTACCGAACACCAAACGTGCATGTTAACAAAACATCTATAGGTTATACTGAAATCTCAAAGGTGTATATCAACAATACTTCTATAGGTTGTAGTGAAACACCATACGTGTATGTTAGAATCATTTCATAGGTTGTACTGAAACCCTATAGGTGCAAGTTAGCATCAAGTCTAAAGTTGTACAGAAACCCCATCAGTTAACATCAGGTATATCTACAGATTGTACTGAAACATGAGAGGGTCTCTGAAAGAGGGATGACTGTTGGTTGAACTAGAGGTGTCATATATCTGTATCTCCATGACGATGCAGGATCAAGACCATCAAGTAAAAACATTGGGCACACAGTAACTCCCAGACTGATGATGCTTATGTCTGTAGGAGAGAACTTATTTCAATGCAATTGTATCCTCTACTACTCACGTTCTCGGAGAGCGGCAGCGTCTCCAGTTTCTGAGAGAGGACCTCAAGCTGCTGGTAGAAGCATTCCCTCAACTCATCCTCGGTCTGGATCTCTCGCATCAACGCGTTCCTGCAGCACAAAGCAATCATTCAAGTAACAAGTGCTTGCTATTAGCATAAACAAGTCAACCTCTGGTTCTTGAGATGATATCCTTGTTATGATCGTTACAATAATGAATATTCAAAATGGACATATGAGCCTGATCACATATGGCTGTCGTTGGCCCTATGCAGTGTGCACAGCTAATTTGACCAATATAAGTTTGTTCAGCCACAGTTGATGTGATCTACTTGGGTATGGGATCTGCATCAGTGCCTTTGTAATTCCAAACTCTACTTCATATGAATGCCCTAAACAAGATGATTGAAGCACCAGGCAAAAAAGAATTCACTTATCTCCTACCAAAAATTTTCATTCATTTGTTTAACAAGATTCACGGGCAGTTATTGGAGTATGAATTTCAAAAATGAAAATGACTAAGATTATCTTTATGTGAAGAATATTGTACCATTACACCAGAGAGGATGCTAATGTACATTATTGTCTTTATTTGAACTCTCACCTTTCAAGGTCAAGGTCGTTGAGCAGCATGTACAGTTCATGTTCAACATCGCTGATCTGGCTGGGTGAGCTGACCTCTGACTTGTGACAGGTCACGTGATCCACTCCCTCCGCCCAACTCTCGTTGTCAACTCGCTCACCCAGCTCATCCGTGCTTAAATCTGATTGGATAGAAAATTATAGGTTTAATTCTTATTTGTTGATAGGGCTACATTAACAGATTGACACTGTCATTTCGTTATCATTGGGTTTGATAAAATACCACACTATAATTTCGATTGGTTAGGAAACAATGATTGGAATTTATGCGCATTGCTACACTGTGATGCGATTTCATTTGTAATCGGGCCGTTTCGCTGCTTTCCGATGCGAGTTGATATGTTCTTTGGAAGGCCTGAACAAAAAACCTTGTCTCCTGGTTATGAAATGTTTGTTAAGATTCTCAACAGTCTCAAGGAATCTCCTAATCTGACATCACTTCAGGTGCCTCATTTGCTAATTAACATTGGAAAGTAGTTCCCAGTACAAAACCATACTACCGCCACTCTTTGGAACTCATTACAATCAGATCTGAAACCCTCTCCATCGCCAACAGAGGCAGTTGCACATTTCTGAAAAATTTATTTCTGTAGATTTCCCAATTGAACATTAGTCTATGCCAACTATTTTATATTCATAGGTTCAAATAATCTCATTTATCAACCCAGTCATCCATAGAGGAAATAATCTCATTTATCAACCCAGTCATCCATAGAAGAAATAATCTCATTTATCAACCCAGTCATCCATAGAGGAAATAATCTCATTTATCAACCCAGTCATCCATAGAAGAAATAATCTCATTTATCAACCCAGTCATCCATAGAAGAAATAATCTCATTTATCAACCCAGTCATCCATAGAAGAAATAATCTCATTTATCAACCCAGTCATCCATAGAAGAAATAATCTCATTTATCAACCCAATCATCCATAGAAGAAATAATCAAGCATCAAGCAAAAGTCATTGGCGGCCATTTTTGTGTGAAAACCTCAAAGATTTGAGGTAGGGAAATGGATTTGCAAAGCTTAGCCGATCATGTTACGTTCTTTTAAAAACTGCCTCTTTTGATTATACAATATTCTTTTGTGATTGGAAACATCTATTTTCGTTTTTCTTGAGATCCCTTTACACATCTGAAAAAAAACATGCCACTGAACGGCTAAGCACAAAACTCATATCTTCAGGAAATATTTGAGAATACCAATTGAGTCTTGAGTGATGTGGATGAGCATTCAGCACGATAAATGTACTTCATACTCATAAGGTGAAACAAAGTAGTGACATATTTTCCGTATGTTCACTCAGGTCATGATTGTTTCAGGGTGTGTTCCCGTATTTCCTTGCTGGTGCTTCATGAAATTTTTTTTTACGACGTCACTTTAGTTGGGTTGTCGCAAGGGAAGCAGTCTGGATGAATTGTGATTCAAACAGATAAAGATTCCAGAAATTATGACACATCAATGTGTCCCATATGATAAAAAACTCATGCAAATTGGTGTACCACAATTTAAAAATATTATCACCATTCCTGGGAGTCAAATAGCAGGAAGCAGATCAATAGAGGAGGCTGCACATTATTGATTATTGATATAATACAGATTGCACCAAGCAACTGACTTGTTCAGTCTCCCACTAGCTAATTACTCGATCAATAACCAGTTATGTCAGGGGTAACTATTGAAATAATGAAATCAGAGAGGTTTTATAGATCCAGGCACCATCTGCTCCTGAATAAAAGTCGAAACTCCATCAGTTTTTCATGGGTTGAATCTAACTCTGAATCAGTTTCTAGATGGGTGAGGGCTGTCCCTAAAAGAGTTTATAGATGTTTTGAAGGCAAAAACTGAATCAGTTTCTAGATGGGTTGAATCCAACCCTGAATCAGTTTCTCGATGGGTTAGAATCTAACCCTGAATCAGTTTCTAGATGGGTTGAATCCAACCCTGAATCAGTTTCTATATGGGTTGAATCCAACACTATCATAACAGTTACTCTCTATATCTCACACTTGAGTACAACACTATTATAACAGTTACTCTCTATATCTCATACTTGAGTACAACACTATTATAAGTTACTCTCTATATCTTACACTTAAGTACAACACTATGATCAACAGTTACTCTCTATATCTAACACTTGAGTACAACACTATTATAACAGTTACTCTCTATATCTGACACTTGAGTACAACACTATTATAACAGTTACTCTCTATATCTGACACTTGAGTACAACACTATTATAACAGTTACTCTCTATCTCACATTTGAGTACAACACTATTATCAACAGTTACTCTCTATATCTCACACTTGACTACAACGCTATGATCAACACTTACTCTCTATATCTCACACTTGAGTACAACACTATTATAACAGTTACTCTCTATATCTCACACTTGAGTACAACACTATTATAACAGTTACTCTCTATATCTGACACTTGATTACAACACTATTATAACAGTAACTCTCTCTATCTCACATTTGAGTACAACACTATGATCAACAGTTACTCTCTATATCTCACACTTGACTACAACGCTATGATCAACAGTTACTCTCTATATCTAACACTTGAGTACAACACTATTATAACAGTTACTCTCTATATCTCACACTTGAGTACAACACTATTATAAGTTACTCTCTCTATCTCACATTTGAGTACAACACTATTATAACAGTTACTCTCTATATCTCACTTGAGTACAACACTATTATAACAGTTACTCTCTATATCTCCAACTTGAGTACAACACTATTATAACAGTTACTCTCTATATCTCACACTTAAGTACAACACTTTGATCAATGTTAGTTACTATATCTCACACTTGAGTATCAACAGTGGCTATATCAGTGAATACTATGATATATTACTCTATAATTGCATATAAAATTATAATAACAGTTACTTTATATATCCTATACTTGTGAACACTATGATAAACGCAACTCTCTGTACTTTTGCAAAACACTATGATAACAGTTACTCTCTATATCTCATACTTGTGAACAACACTATGATAACAGCTAGTTTCTATATCTCATACTTGTAAACAACACTATGATAACAGTTAGTTTCTATATCTCATACTTGTGAACAACACTATGATAACAGTTAGTTTCTATCTCTCATACTTGTGAACAACACTATGATAACAGTTAGTTTCTATATCTCATACTTGTAAAAAACACTATGATAACAGTTAGTTTCTATATCTCATACTTGTGAACAACACTATGATAACAGCTAGTTTCTATATCTCATAGTTGTGAACAACACTATAATAGTTTCTCTGATTTTCTTACTTGCAAGAACTAACAACTTGTTATCCAACTGACAAGCATTAACATATTATAATACCGCCAGCACTACACTTCAATCAGGGTAATAACTGCAATATACCTGTAGTAGATTTCATTAAGCCTCCCTGCTTTCCTTTATCTCACATTCCTAAACTAAGTTTTTCTCATGTATCCAACACTTAGTTTCTCTGCATCCACGCTATTCTTCTATATCCAACACTTGGTTCTTCTATGTTCCATACTTGGATCTTCCATATTCTACCACTCTTTTCTCCAGTGCTTCTCTCTTCACCAATATCACAGAGCAGCATTCCTCTCAGATTAACTGACCTTGACCTTCATTAAAAGAATGCTTACAGTGAGCAGATGTTTCAACAGACTCCAGTGAAATAAAACATATATTCCCTTCAGATAGATAATATATTGGAGCAAGGTGACCCGGTGCTCAGTATTGGTGATATCATCTCGTATTGTCCTCGTCTGGTGTTGGATATATCCCTATCACCCACTCACAGCTCCTGCAGGAGAGGAGCATCTGTGTTATTACACTATTACTTGTTATAAACACATTCCTCAATATAAGGCAATGTTAACAGCTCACTTGCTTTGCTGTAGTTAATTTTTCATGGTACTCCACATAAATGATAGTCCTCATTATAAAGCTGTCCTGTACTGAATCAATGAACCAGGCTGGTATTGATCTCCTGATACTACAGTAAACACAAGCCCTCCTCACTATAACACACCAGCACTGCCAGCTGGCTGGGTGGGAAATAACGGCTCTTGCAGCATTGGCACAGAGGCATTTCCATCTTCCATCTTCCTGCCAAACACCTTATAATAGGACAGGCAAAGGATATTCAAAACATTATTTCCTTGTCAAATTCTTCACTATAGCACAGGCAGAGGAGATACAAGATTATATCACACTGGCACAAATCTCACTACAAAACAGATACAGAAAATACAAGACTATATTATGCTTCCACAGACATCACTATAGCGCTGGATGAGGAGATACAAGACTATATCATTTTGGGACACACCAAGTACCTGACTACAAAACAGATACAGAAAATACAAGACTATATTATGCTTCCACACACCTCACTATAGCGCTGGATGAGGAGATACAAGACTATATCATTTTGGGACACACCAAGTACCTGACTACAAAACAGATACAGAAAATACAAGACTATATTATGCTTCCACACACCTCACTATAGCGCTGGATGAGGAGATACAACACTATATCATTTTGGGACACACCCGACTACAAAACAGATACAGAAAATACAAGACTATATTATGCTTCCACACACGTCACTATAGCGCTGGATGAGGAGATACAAGACTATATCATTTTGGGACACACCTGAGTACAAAACAGATACAGAAAATACAAGACTAAATCATTTTGGGACACACCTGACTACAAAACAGATACAGAAAATACAAGACTATATCATTTTGGGACACACCTGACTACAAAACAGATACAGAAAATACAAGACTATATTATGCTTCCACACACGTCACTATAGCGCTGGATGAGGAGATACAAGACTATATCATTTTGGGACACACCAAGTACCTGACTACAAAACAGATACAGAAAATACAAGACTATATTATGCTTCCACACACCTCACTATAGCGCTGGATGAGGAGATACAAGACTATATCATTTTGGGACACACCTGACTACAAAACAGATACAGAAAATACAAGACTATATTATGCTTCCACACACCTCACTATAGCGCTGGATGAGGAGATACAAGACTATATCATTTTGGGACACACCAAGTACCTGACTACAAAACAGATACAGAAAATACAAGACTATATTATGCTTCCACACACCTCACTATAGCGCTGGATGAGGAGATACAAGACTATATCATTTTGGGACACACCTGACTACAAAACAGATACAGAAAATACAAGACTAAATCATTTTGGGACACACCTGAAGTCCTACAAAACAGATACAGAAAATACAAGGCTATATCATCCTACCACACACCTGACTACAAAACAGATACAGAAAATACAAGACTATATCATTTTGGGACACACCTGACTACAAAACAGATATAGAAAATACAAGGCAACATCATCCTAAAACACACCATACTATAGCACTGTTAGAGGAAAACCTAGCCAATATTATGGCTTCATTCAGAAGATACAAGACTATTTATATCATCCTACCACACCTCACTATAGCACTGGAAGAGGAAAACCTAGCCAATACCATCCTGGCTTCATTGTGAAGACCTGATGGAGATCAATTCCTGACTGATTGTCTTAGTACAGGGAGAGATCAGTGGGAGCTTGTGAGATTCATTATTCATACCTGACACATGTACAGTGACACATCTGAGGCTATGACACATGACACCCACTGACTCTCGTCCCTTGATTGTAATTAGGCCCAGGTTAAGAGAAAGGGTGTCCTTCCCTCCATTGTAATAAGGGTTAGGGTTTGGAGTTGGGACTAGATGTGGTCCCTTCCCTCCATTGTAGTAAGGGTAAGGGCTAGCTGTTTGGGTTCGGCTTAATTGATTATATGCTATTAGCATTTTCTACACAGAATATAGAACATTGAATCGTTTTTAAAAACTATTATGGCGTTCATTGAAATAAGCCAATGTTGAGTCAGAATGATAATATGACATTCCTTCAACTTTGAACTGATAAGAACTGAACTGAACTGACGAAATAAAAGGAAAGTGAAGCTCGTCTTCTATTTGGAAAGTTAACAATGGATTAATTACAAACAAAAGTCTTTTATTTATTTTCCTTATATACAAAAGTGGCACAGAATATACTTTAACAAATTTGATTTTGTTTTGATGTGTGGCAAAATACATAACGTCCTGCTTTAAGTCCAAATTCTCTCACTGGAGGTGCATATTCTTCTCAAAATGCCAAACACAACAGTAACTTGTTTCCAGCACAAATTGAAAAACAGTATTATAGTGTGCTTACACTAAAATACAATGTCCATATTACATAAACTACTATCTATAAACAATCCTCTTCTCTGATATGATAAGCTTAAAGCATAATGTGTAAATTTTCTGGTTTTCAATCTTAAATGGAGACTTGACATCTTTCTACTGTTAAAATACTGAACTGACTAGTAGAAGAATGCTGCTTTCAGCATCAGACAATACTCTTAAAATACTCTCATCGTACAAGAGCATAACATAAGCTGCGTGTGATAAGCAAAATAGCAGATGAAAACTTTTATATATGCCTGCATATCAAACATTCACTAAAAAGTTCCATATAAGCTAGAAAAATAACAAGGCGCATTTAACCAATCTTGAAAAACATCATGTGTATCAAATCACATAGATATTACCAGAACAGTGATACATGAGAAAATTTAAACATGGAAAGTATTCAATCATTTTGTACTCTGATAAAACTTGTAAATATTCCATTATGGTTGTATAAGGAGTTTGAAGACCTTAATGTTATCTGATTTTGAGTTTCTCAATTTATGTGTACATGCATGAATAATGATCTATATTTTACTAAAATTTCTTTTCTGTTCTAAAAAATAACTTTTCTGTTAATGAAAGAGTTGCAAACAGACAAGAAGCAAATATAAATTATCAATTGCCATAGATAACTATACACTTATTATTTAACTAGTGTATCAGTGAATAAAATTTGCATGCATACATTTTACGTATTTTCTTATTCATTTTGAATTATGACATATTTTGTATATCAACTTTCAAAACTACTTACTGATTGATCTGGTATAAAGTCAAACAAATTTTTTACAGTGGATTAATTTT
Source organism: Phorcus lineatus (assembly GCA_921293015.1). Classification (NCBI taxonomy): domain Eukaryota; kingdom Metazoa; phylum Mollusca; class Gastropoda; order Trochida; family Trochidae; genus Phorcus; species Phorcus lineatus. The sequence continues at coordinate 81,559 of OV121093.1, read as the reverse complement.
GGAAATATATTTTCCTTGTAAACCTCAAATGACAAACTAAAAGATATAGTGGGTATCAGAAAGTGTGACTATGCACTTGCAATTTGAAATACCAACTGAACATTTCAAATGAGATTATTATACCTCAATTGGAAAAAACTTATCAGGAAGTCGGAAAGTAGCTGATTATGTTTGACTTTTTTGACAAAGCATTCAGAAACAAACTCAATTTCACTTTCCAGTTCCAGTTCTTAACGCATTGCATGGTTTCTTATCTAGGGTATTGAAATAGATATATGAATATAATGAACATATACACAACGAACCTTATTAAGCCCCCACTATTGCATAAACTGAAATACAGTACAGATAAATTAATTTGACTTAATTTCCACATATATATATAACAGTTGCTTTGTCATTGACCAATTCTTTGAATTAAAATCAACCATTTGGAAATTCATTGAAAATATGAGCAAAAATGTTATGGTAATGATTTTTTGACAGAAAATAACTATTGATCATTGGGAAAAACTACACATTAAATCTAAGAATTCATTAATCACTAGGAACATCTTTTAATGTCAACTTGACATTCATACATAAAAAAATCTTTGACCATGCATGATGGGATAGCCCAACACGTTACTTTGAACTTTAACTTGACGGATCAGTCCAAAGAATTTCCCCATGGTATACAATAAGTAGTTAATAATGGTTAGTAAATGGTTCTCAATACCTTTTTCTTGTTCAAAAATTTGAATACAGGGTGAATATGGCCATAACCCATATCTCGTGACATTCAAGGTCACACAATCAACGATAACTTGTCATTGACAAGAACATGTCGTGTGTAATGTGAAGTGTTACTAGTTAGAATAAAGCATTTAAACAAAATATTACGCAAGTTGTGTCCTCGGTATGACCTTGACCTTTGCAAATTGTAACGAAAACCTTTTCAAACTTCTCCATAGTTGATATATACCAAATTAATTAGAATCTCAGATCACCAAAACTTTTCAATTTACTGTTTACTAGGATTTTTTTAATGAATTTCTAAACCCACAACCTTTGACATTTGACCTTGAATAGGAACATGTAAAAAGAATATCTTGTTGGATATAAACACTATTGACTGGTTAAAATGAGTTCTCAATAACTATTTCTTACCATTACCCTAGTGACCTTGAACTTTGATACTAGGGGTGCAATCATGCAGGTAGGTCACGATATGATACGTATCTATATACAGCAGCCACGATACGATACATATCGCGATACACAAAATAAAAATCACAAAAGAAAATTATATGAAAAAATGGTCAAATACCTTCTGTTTGAAAAGAATCAATTTGAACACAAAATCGAAGATCTACACTTCACATTGGAGGAGTGTCTAACATTTGAGACAACTGACAAATACATAGAAATTCAGGTTAAACAGAAATTCACTTTCAATTGTTTAAACTTTCTAGAAAACAATATGTCTATAAAAAAGATTTGTGTGATTTAATTAATTGTGGTTTTTTATCAGTTGATAAAAATAAATAATCATTAAAATTTAAGTTGAAACATTATTAAAAAAATTCAAGTGATCAATGATCATGCCAGATTATACGGCCATTCTTAAGCTGTTTTGAAACTTCCTGTATAGGCTAAATGATGTTTAGATGGCGACAGTATCAAACTTGAAGTTGAAAAAGCCCCTGCTTTGCTTAAATCTTCCATTTGGCAAACATTTGTTTTTCCAGTGGAATACATTGACGGAAAACCTGTCAAAAAGGATTAGATGATATATCGTCTTTGTCAACAAAGAATGAAGTAGGCTGACATTGAAATCGAACTTGACCTTACCGATCAAGCGAATTGATTTGATTGGCCATTCACTTAACTTTCAACCAATGAGTAAACAGCATAGCGAGGTACTTTCGCTTTAGATCGTTTTCCAAGAAAGCTGTATTTGTGTGAAGCGCTTTGAGTTTGAGAACACGTTATCATTTAGATATTATGAAATTATTTTTAAAAAATAAATAAAGCTTGATTGTCTTAATTGTATCTAGTACAATTAGGATTAATGTTAATTTATTTTGGTTAAAATTTACATTATATATATACATATACGCTTTGTATTTGAAAGTTTTGGAACAATATTCATTGACAATCACAGAACCAACATTGAAAACATTTGAGCAAATACAACAGTTTGTTTAATAACGACGATCTCATATTGCATTGCAGAGAAATTTTTAAGTATTAAAGGCAAGTTACGAGCTTAACACAAACCACATGATAAGTCTACTGGGGAAATGTGAAGATTTGATATGTTTGAAAAGGATTAAATTTCATTACATTTTGTGCAAATTGTATCATAGTGTATCGATTCACTAGCAAAATTGTATCGCGTATCGTATCGTATGTCAACAATCGCGATGCACCGGTGTATCGTTGCACCCTTATCTGATACTCAAGATCAAACACTCTATGATCACTTTTCATTGAATATAACAATAATGCAATGATTAATAATGCAATCGATTAAGTGTTGATAATAAAAATAAAGCATTTTAGCAAAATGATGCATAAGCCGTGACCGTGATATAAGATATAACACTTTGAATAGATACACCAAGAATTAGACAACAACAATAGCCAATGAAGATATCAAACTTAGAATATGTAACATCCAGCATTACACAATAATAACAACCAGTGAAGATATAACACTTAGTTTACATTACACCAAATATTACACAATGAGTTTATTACACAATAATAATAAGAACTAGAAATATGTGCTTGTGATGCACAGTGATGTCCCCCTTCCAAACTTTTAATCCAACCTAATCATCTTATTGCCACTCATACCAGAAACAATCCATACCAAACATATAATAAAAAGGTTTATATATTAGCATATTATACAAGTTCAATGGTGCATAAGGAAGATTTTTATATATTTGTCAACTTCTTTATTGTGACATTTGATACTCACACAGTAATCAAATATTATAATTAGCATCTACAGCCCCCAAATATGCACTAAGTTCAAATTGTTTCCATGGAAACCAAGTAAAATGAAAAATTAAGAATAACTTAAGTAGCAAAAAGCACCACCCAAGCACTTGATCTAAGCACATACAAAATTTAGTAAAATAATACTCATTTCATTTTTACATATAGGTTGGAAAATTACCCTATCCCCACATGCACAAAGTTCAAATTGTTTCCATGGAAACCAGAAAAATATTTAAAAATTGAGTAACCAAAGAAGCAAAAGGCACCACTCCATCACTAGATCTAACCACATACCAAGTTTACGGAATTAAGGAATTACAGAATAACGGACGCTTTTTGAGGGGGACATAACAAGTGAAGATGAAAATCAGAACATATAACATCACACAATAATAACAACCAGTAAAGACATAACACTAAGAATACATTACACCAAGTATTACACCATAATGACTACCAGTAAAGACATAACGCTTAGAATGTATAACACACAGAATTTACATGATCCAAAATTTCAGATATGATAAGTAAAGATGAGTAAATAACACCCAGCATTACACAATTATAAGGACTAGTGAAGATATAACTAATAAATACCAGCCAGAGCTGTAACATCATTAGCCCTCTACTTCAGTAGCTGATATATACCACACTATGCTATTACACTTTTACAGTATAATCAGACTTATATGACTTCCACTGGGCTGAATGCATCACAAAAAAAAATTAACAGAAAACCGAGGAGCAAATCAAATTACCAATTAGATATTTGTTTGTCAGCCAACCTTGTGTCATTATATAATAACATCATAAGTACAAAATAATATCAGTACTGTTGGCAAGTTGAAAACAAGATATATAACAAAATTTAACCCCTGACCAAATTTTTCAATTTTTTTTCCGAATTGTGTACATTGTTGCATTTCCTACTGTAAATGTTGAATAAGTGAGGTAAAACAATTTTATTTATCCTCTCCCCCACCCTCCTGCTAGCCCCCTCCCCCATGTCCTCCTAACCTTTTCCCTACACACTGTCCCCACTCCTCTTGTCTTACCCCTACCACACTGCCCCACCCCTGTAAACACATCCTCTACCAGCCCTTTAAATACCCTTTGTAGATAGCATTGTGTTTCACATCTCATTCCAAATGTGGAATAATTAAGTTAATACATCAGTACATACAGAGCATAACATCTTAACAGTCTCTACACAGGCACCCCCTCCCTCCTGACTCAACCACCCCCCTGACTCTCAACCCCCTCCCCCCTCCCTCCACCAAGACATAATCATAACACTGTTACATCCCTTATTCCAAATGTGGAATAATTAAGTTAATATATCAGTACATACTGAGCATAACATCTGACCAGTCAAAAGGCACCAACCCCCACCCCCACTCGACTGTCCCCCCATCCCTCCCAGCCACCCACCGTTGCGGTACTGTTCCTCATTCTCCAGCTCCCCGTCTTCGTCCAGAGAGTCCGAGGAGGTCGAGGAATTATCCGTGGAAGACTCTGAGTCGGACATAGCTGAGCTGAGGATCTACATCACCTTCAACCAATCAGATCTTTCTTTACAAACAGCAACCAATCAGAGGGTCTATTACAAGGCAGCTTGATCAATATTATTACTGAAGCAAGGCCGTTATCTTCTTGAATGAGCCGAGACGGAAATTAAAGCCCAGCCTGTTGAGTAGAGTAGCATTTTATCCCGCGAGTGAATACACGAAGGAGGTGGCAGGGTGACACTGGTTCTGGGCCGGGGACAGATGGCGGGATCAGTCTGGGCAGCAACAGGCCGGGCAGCTCAATACATCAGACTAGTCACTGCTGCAGAGCAGACTGGCTCACTGCTCTGTTATAATCAGAGATGAGTCTCTTGGTGCTGCTTGTAACATTACACTTGAAAGTAGCCTTGTGTTACACTGGCTTTAGGGTTTCCGTGGTGGGCTCTGTTATATTCAGGATTCTTTCTATCTGTGGGGCTCCGTTACGTCACTCATAGAACTAGTCCTGTCTTACACTTGCTGTGTATTCCATATCGAGCTCTTATAATCAGAACACCTTCAGTGCTGAGAAGTTATGCAATTGTCGGTACTGGCCTAGTCTTTCACTTGCTGTGTATTCCATGAACTTGCCGAGTCATTGCCTGGGATTGGCTCTGTTACCATCAAGACTCTCTGTCTGTCTGTCTCTCTGTGATGCTAGTAATATCACAATGAGAACTAGCAGTGCCGCCTCATTTGGCAGACCGGCTCTGTTACCAACAAAACTCTGCCTTTCTCTTTCTGTTTCTGTGTTACAGTCAGGTTATGGCCTTTTCTGACACTGCTGTGTCCTACATGGAGTAGAACGACTACACTCAGTGCTGTACATACAAGACAGAGCTGCCAAAACAGCAGAAGACAGCCAGGCAAGGCTAGCCGGCCCTCGTGTTACATTCAGCCCCGCGTGTATAACATTTGGGTTGGGCTAGATGATGTGTAACACCGGAAGACTTCCTGTAGTATGAGCTGTAATTGGTTCATTGCAGCTGTCAATATGATATTCACTGCCGTTGTCAGTATCGTGATCACTGCAGCTGTCAGTATTATGTTCACTGCAGCTGTCAGTATTATGTTCACCGCAGCTGTCAGTATTATATTCACCGCAGCTGTCAGTATTATGTTCACTGCAGCTGTCAGTATTATGTTCACTGTAGCTGTCAGTATTATGATCACTGCAGCTGTCAGTATTATGTTCATGATAGAGTTATGATCATTGCAGCTGTCAGTATTATGTTCACTGCAGCTGTCAGTATTATGTTCACTGTAGCTGTCAGTATTATGATCACTGCAGCTGTCAGTATTATGTTCATGATAGAGTTATGATCATTGCAGCTGTCAGTATTATATTCAATGCAGCTGTCAGTATTATGTTCACTGCAGCTGTCAGTATTATATTCACTGCAGCTGTCAGTATTATGATCACTGCAGCTGTCAGTATGATGTTAACTGCAGTTGTCAGTATTATGTTCACTGCAGCTGTTAGTATTATGTTCACTGCAGCTGTCAGTATTATATTCACTGCAGCTGTCAGTATTATGATCACTGCAGCTGTCAGTATGATGTAACTGCAGTTGTCAGTATTATGTTCACTGCAGCTGTTAGTATTATGTTCACTGCAGCTGTTAGTATTATGTTCACTGCAGCTGTCAGTATTGTATTCACTGCAGCTGTCAGTATTATGTTCACTGCAGCTGTCAGTATTACGTTCACGTCAGTTGTCAGTATTATGTTCACTGCAGCTGTCAGTATTACGTTCACGTCAGTTGTCAGTATTATGTTCACTGCAGCTGTCAGTATTATGTTCACTGCAGCTGTCAGTAATATGTTCACTGCAGCTGTCAGTATTATATTCACTGCAGCTGTCACTATCATTTTCATGATAGAATTATGATCATTTCAGCTGTCAGTATTATATTCACTGCAGCTTTCAGTATTATGTTCACTGCAGCTGAGAGAGCCAGGCTTATTCATTGCAAGTTAATGACACACCATCTTCCTAAGACAGGAACTGGCAACCCGCCAATGATCGCTTCCTGAGTTATTACTCAGCCTGCTTTCTGTTTCTTCCATTCACACCATTGATTGAGAACCTTATATGTTTTGTTGAGAAAAGCTATCCCTATATATATATATATATATATATATATATACAGCCATTCTTATTGAAATTAAGACAATGATGCGTGTCAGTGAGTCCATTATAATTATGAAATCTGATCTAAAGTAGGGAGAAGACTAGGTAGAAGAAATTTGATTTTTATAGGTTTTGAAGGGCTAAATATCGAATATTTATGTAAATGCTTAGTATGATTTCGACTTTGGCATTCAAGTATTCATGAGCGTTGGCCTACTTTCATTGAAAACTAATTGTTGCCATGTGATTGGCTTCTTCGGCTGAATATGTGAGATATATTTGGGCTGAATATGTGAGATATTTTTAATAAACAACCTCTTAAGTGGTGTTCTGACAGGTATACATAAGAGCCAAGTAGGTACACTGAAAATCTACGAGTCCCTTTTTAATTCAAACAACAAAAAATCTTAAAAACACCTCTCTGACAGACTGAGAGTAACACAAAAGAAACACAGATTCCTGTACATGAGGACATTTAGTTTCATGCCTCAGCACTCTCCACCGCTATGTGATATCCCATCACTCAGTTTGTTCCGCTGCCAGCAGTGTTCCTGTACTCAGCAGCTGAGCTTGCTACTACATGAATACTGTGAGCTGTGGACCAGAGCTCTATGAGTCAGTGGGTCAGTGGTCTGATTTCACAGATTTCACAGATTTCAGATTTCACAAAGCATCAAGTTGCCTCATACTGGTATTAGTCGTATCACACAGCCCACTATTGAGTTAACTCACATCGTCTGTCATAAAGTGATACAATACAAAATTTGTTAACAGAAAGTATCTGCTGTTGACATAATTCACAAGAAGAGTTATAAAGTTGAACAAAGTTGTAAAGTTAATACAGTTATACATTGATGATGATAGTAATACCTCATTTCATATATCTGAGAAAAAGAAAATTGTCTGAGCAAGAAGTCTTAGGTCAAAATTGTTTCTTGAGTTCATAAAAACAGCATCTAATTCACCCGTTATCTTTATTTTACTATCCAATTGTGAAGAATGTCAAGATATTCAAAATGCCTTGATTCCTTGATTTTCATAAAGCTATTGTCAATTGGAGGTGCTTGGATTGTATAACAACCTCTTCTTGGCGTCAAAGCTGTCATTTGACTAAGTTGGCCAATCAGAAAGACATAAATAATCCAATCAAACAAAAAATAAAATAAAAATGAAGATGTACTCAACTCTGACAGTGGAGTTGACCAACACTTACGATTACAGCAAAAAATACAAGCTACGATATTCTTACCCATAGTTGAGTTGAAGGACCACAGATGCATTGATGTAGATTAACCCTACATTAATGACCCTACCTACTCACTGGCTTGGGTAAAAATATAACCAGCGATGATGATGTACTCACACCCTAGAGTGCAGTTGACTGACCCGTAGAATATTTCCCTATATCCCCACCCCCCAGCCCTCATCGTGAATACATTTTCTAATTCTCTTGGATAATGACGATAAAACCAGTCACAATATACTCACCACCGATGGTGGAGTTGACCGACCCCAGGTACGCCTCCCCACCCTCCTGATACTCGCACTCGCCATCTTGGAGCGCCCCCTGGATGTGGGTGAGCACATCCTTCATGTTGCACGCCTCATTCTCTAGTTTGGTGAGGTGTGAGGAGTTGTCTTGGAGCTCCCTGCGCAGGTGCGAGTTCTCTGACTTGAGACATTCCACCTGCTTCAGCAGCTCGTCGTACGAGGACGTCGACATCTCACTCACCTGGAGGAAATAACCAATTATCAATCAGCCACATCAGATATCACTCAAAACATACACCCAAATGAAATATCAATGTATGACATGTTTAAGATATCACTGTTTATTACACACCCGTATGAGATATTAAATTTTTATTAATCACCTGCATAAGATGTCACCAATTTCAATCATCTGTGTAAGATATCATTGTTTATTAGACACCTGTATGAGATAACAATGTTTTTACTCACCCTTAGAATATTATAGAATATATAGAATGGTGAATTGGTCGATATGTGTTTTTGTTGACTCACATAAAACAACTTGTACTGAGGGCGGAGTTTGAGAACAATACTTATTTCCCGTGGGTCTATAAAAACAGGATTTGGTCGAATTTGCAAAGTCCATTGTAATTGGTACGATGGTGAAATATACGATTGTTTTACTAAGCTGAGGGCAACATTTTGGTTGGTTTAGAATGACAGTTTAATAAATGAGAGTGATTTTGAAAGAGCGAAGTGTATAAGATTGTTTGATTGGGATGAGAGAGTTGACCAAAAATTCTAGGTCTATCTTTAAGCCTCATAGAAGTATCAAGTCATTGAAGGCCTTAGATTTAACTCAGATCTTTTTCCTTGATTACCAGTGAAGGATTTCTCAGTTGCTATTGGTCACATTTCAAAATGGAAAAGACTAGATGAATGCTCTACCTTACAGAATTCAAATACAAGAGTTTCATAATCTATTTTCTTTAACCTTAAGTAACAAGGAAGAGTTCAGTGACAGAAATGTGACAGCGATGAGTCAGCACTGGACACAGGGTAATTAACTGTCACCCTGACCAATCACTCCAACAGCCAATCAGGGACGAGGATACATAACTGCCTTGGGACCGGTGACTACTGTAAGAGAGATCAGGTCAACTCCCAAGGGAGACAACTTGTGGAATTGGTTCCACTGATAAACCAATCAAATTGTTGTTCTCCTAGAGGTAACCAAACAGAATATTGAACGGAGGGGTCAGAGGTCAGCAACTCTCAAGGGTGCAACCTGTAGCAGGAATGTCACTTCACCAAGAAGAGCAACTTGTGGTTTGATGTATGTGGATGCAAAGTGTGTGAGCTTCAGGACTGAGTCACTGAACACAAGCCTTAAACTAGTCGGTCATTCAGACCCTATGGCAAAATATTAAAGGAGCCTTCTTAAGTCTAGAAGATGTTGGCAAGTCTAGTTGCCTAAGCCATAGGGTTCCTTCTATATTATCATATCATGTTCTCAAACATTTACATCCCTTTCTTCTCTTAAGTTTCAAGAAAATACTTTTACAAAAAATGTTTTTTGCAATTTCAAGGGACTGTAGCTACTTTTTTAGGGAATTAATGGGAATTCTTGTAAAGAAAAACAAATTAAATGAATTGAAACTGAACATGGCCCTACGACTGTCTTAGCACTAAGAGAGCTTCGAAAATCCAGGCCCAGGGGGGGAAATGATGCAAAGGCTCTTACCTGTGTTGTTTTCCCTTTATATCTAAATTACCCTAATAGAGGGGGGGACGTCATAATTTGTGTTTTGTCAAGCAGGGTTAAAGATGCCTGTTTTGGGCTTCTGGGCCCCCCCTCCATTATCATACACTCTCACTGAAATTGTCTTAAAGGGGGAATGAATGATGAGGCTTTATTATGTGTCTTGATTTCAATTTTGTTGCCTTACACAAATTTCAGCTTGTAAAAAAAAGTGGTCAGTTCCCTGCCCTTAGTTCCCACGCCTATGCTGATATCCCAAGGTTATATTCCCTGGTACCACACTGTAGCACAGACCATCCTGGTGCTGTTCAAATCAATACTGACTCACTGTGGTCATGTGACTTGGTCATGTGATCACTCAACACAGAAATTCAATACTTGAGCTAGGAAAGGAAGAGTTGCCTCCCTTCTTTGTAGCAGATACAAGACTTTTTGATACAAGACGTATTGCAATCCTGCAATAAGAAGTTGTAAATCCATATAACTTGTTCTTTATTCATCTCACCAACTTCTAAATGCCTCTCAAAGAAGACAAGACTTTTAGTTCAGTGAAGCATATCAAATACATTAATTTTTATATATGACTTAGTAAAATCAATTGTATCATCGCTCTGGAATTAATGGCTCTGTAGCTCATCAATCTTTTTATTCTCTGATGTTGATGTTTTGTCTCTCTACTTTTAAATCTGTAAAACATTTTCTCCCAAACAGCCAAAGAGGAGCAGTGACTATTCTTCAGACCAGCATCTGTACGTTAAAGTCATAGTCTAATTTTTAGGCAAATTATAATGCATGCCGGACAAATAGTTCACAACTCACAGAAATCTTTCCCCTGACGTTTGCAACAATTTTCAGAACTCTGCAGGCATTCTAGCCCTCAATAATGAAGTTCAAACTACCCTACCCTACCCTAATATTATGTCTTTGGCGAACGTTAGTCTTTACCACGTCATTTTGCTAAGGCCGTGATGAAGAACACAAAAAATTTCCCAGCTGAATATCCAGTGAAAATAGCTACTAGCTTACGTTTTTTCAAATACAGAAATAACAAAAAGGTGCTAAACTCAATGAAGAATGCGTCTGTTATAAGTATCGACGATGCAATTATTTGATTTCCGGTGTTTCGCAATCACGATATGATTGCACTTGATTCGGTACCTCATCGGTCTGAAACGGCATACGCCAATAAGCTGCTTCATCCAAAATTGTAAAACGGGCATAAAAATGAAAATCTTTGCAAATGCGACAGGAAATATTTGTGTTAGTGATCAGATTTTGTTCATGAAGAATAAATAGTTCAGTTTAGTTGCCTTACAAAAATGAGACTATGACTTTAAAGAGCCATTCCGTGAGTTGTTGGAGTCATACATGCCAAACTTAACCAATAGTGTAATTTGATCGCTAAGTATCGACTGTTACCACAATGACACATTTTAAAGCTCATTGGTTTTTTTACAGTGACAATATGCAGGTAAAAATTCACAATTATGATCGAAAACTGGACAGTGGCGCGCGTCAAATAGTCAAATGTAACTTTGGAGACTTATCTAAAACAGCCAGGAGGGCAGTTAGGAGTTGATAGTGTTTGTTAGGTCATATAACTAGTATCCATATATATATTGGACATGATATCTAAACCTCTGTGCATTTGTTTGGATGTTTTTATATTTTCATGGAAAACCAGTATTTGTTACATATATGTCTTTTGGACAGGAAAAGTTAAGATGCTTTGATTTTATATCACCACATATGACATTTATGTTCGTATCAAAGGTAAACCAAATTTGCTGCTGTTCACCCAGCTATTGGGCATCTGGTGAAAGTTGTGTTTGAGCTGATTTTTTAGAAGTGTAATTGGCAGCTGTCACCTGTGGTTATATATCAGGGTAAAGGTGCACTATTACTACTCATGTCGCTCACCTAGGCATGTAGAGCTTCTGCAGTATTCATATATCCTTTCAGGAAACAAACAGAAAGAAGCTTTGTTAGCAAACTTGAAAGGAACACACTGTATAATCTGCATAAATTTTTTAATGACACCACTTCATAGTTAGAGCGTGCTCGTGAATTGTGATGTCATTTTGCAGGTTTCCTTTTCATGTGTACTACGTGAGTTATCAGCTTAGAACAAACAAATCACACATCTACTCTTAATTTTCATATTCTATCTATACACTTTAAATTTGTGACGAGAATTAACCATAAGTATGTCAACACAAGTAGATGATCAAAACAGACACAAAAACAAGGTGAGGTGAGGTTAGTTGGGGTTTAACCCCGCTTTATAAAGTATTTCATTTACACCGCAACTGCTAGCATTATTGCAGAGAGAAAGCCCGCAACATCATTGTGGCAATGCATTGCAGTGAAACCTGCGAGCATTGGCTGGAACTAGCAAACTATGGGAGGGATTGGGAAAGACACCTTTGACAATTGGCCATTCCCCTCGGATGCAATGGTATAATTTCTAATTTGAGTGGGCCATTTTCTCAAATGTGCAAAATGGCCCTTGGCCCCTACCTTTGCTGCATAGGTGGTACTGCACTGAAATTCAGTGTAGCATTGCACCCAAGACACGAAAACAAAGAACATTTTTAACGTTGATTTAAACTCAGACATATTGGAAGTAAATATGAATATTAAAAAGCTCTATTTCCATCAAAGACTGAGAAATGTTTGAATTGTGTTGGAGTGGACATAAGCAAATTACCTCTACTCTCTCTGTGAACAATTGAACAATTATATCATTTACTTCTCCGTCAATAATTAAGATCATATGACAAAAAGGTCAATTAGGCAAAAGTGAACACACAAACTAGGCTCCTAGTTTGTTTTCACATAATGCAGTGCCATGAAGCCTCAGGGTATCATGCAAATACAAAGTAGCTGATATTGCAAAAACTATCTTTTTCACAAATATAAAAAAAAATTGCCAATTTTTCTACCTCACTCAAGCCAACATATTGAATTAAAAGTGTTTCCCCAAGTCTTTATATAGATCAAGTTTATTAGTTTGTTATGCTAGAGTAAGTGAGTTATTGTTTAACGCCGCTTGGGCAATATTTCAGCCATTAGCGGCGATGTTATGCTAGACATTGTGATGAAATGATGAAACGACATGACAGGTTATCTTTTGTTATTTTGTTATTATTTTTGTTACACAAAACAGAAATCACCATTTCAAAATATTGATTTAATAACTGACGATTACCATTTATTTGCTGTACGACTTACATGTTAACACCATAAAGGCTAAAGTCATCATTTTTTAAATAAAAAAGAACAATGTCCCGAATTGGAAGGGTGCTGATCAATCAAAGATATGTTACTCAACTAGTAAACATGTAAATTTCATGTGTGATATGATATCAGCTTCGACACATATCCTAAAACTGTTTATTGATATCTATTCAGTATTCAAAGCAAGTAATTATTGACTTGTGAATTCTTTTTTCACAATCTTGCTTTCTTCAAGCATCTAGGTGTCAAAGAAAATACAGCCATTGGCATTGTAGCTCATTAGGCTTTGTGATATTCAATATATTAGACATGCCACAGATAACTCTTTGGTTTGGGGTGCATGCACACCTTATGTATTTGAGTAGAGGGATGCTCAAGATTTTGAAGGATTAGTGGCATAGTTTAAGTGTCTGCATTTTGATTGTTATTCAAGTTGTTGCATTTTGAGGAAATAAAGAGAAAGATTTTCAATTTGCTGTATGTGTTGTTCATTTCCCACATGGGATAGTTTGGGTCTTATCTTCTATCATAACATGCTTTGTCACGTGCTTCATGAATGAAACTATAACGACAGTCACATACCACGGTGATGAATGTTAATCATGTAACATCTGTAACATGACACCCATGAATTATTTTCTTTGTACATTATGCATGTACTTCCCTTAACTATGACCCTGTCACCATATCTATTAACTATTTATTAACAACATAAATCAAGGAGTCTGTACAAAATATTCTCACTCTGCAGACTGTGGAAATCCTGAAATGGAGGTACAATAACCACTCAACATTTCAAAAAAGAAAATAGTGCTCCCATATGTTTATCTATTTAAGATTTCAATCATGTTCTTGTGTTAAATACGTAAATACACAGCATATCTGGAGCAACTAGGTAGAAAACCATAATAAGATTGACATATAACTAATAACAAATTTTATTACACTCTCGTTTGAGATACTACAGTTGTGAAACAATGACATGTTATTCAACACTGTTGTGAAACATTGCACGTGACGCGATCGCATCCGGAACTATTTTCCTGTAGTCACATGACAAGTTATCACGTGATGATGTAAATGAAAATGGCGACTGTCAAAAATATTGTTCTCTAAACTTTGATAAAATACGAGATAAAAGTACAATTATTTTTAAAAACATGTTTAGCTGTTTATTAATAAATTTGATGAAATAAAACCATCAGATTTCATCTTTTTTTGTATTTTATTTAGCTAGAAAATTCCCGTTAATTTATAGCAGAATGGCAAAATAGTAACATTCCTCCCAATCAACTCACGCAAATATATGGTCACAAAAATATGCAAAGCTTAAATAATTACTCTCAGTTGTCCGAGAAACAGCACAGAGATATCAGCACAATCATTAATCAACGTCCATCTTCTTCAAATGTAAACATGACCTCCGAATCCGGGTCAAACGGGCTTTCGTTAGTAGATCGGGCAAGTTCATCCCTGCCGATTTCGGTTGACTCTAGAAATGTCAGCGTCAGTGCTACCGAATTTCAATCAATTAACTCAATCTTTGGTGGTTCCGTTAGCAACTGTCATCAATGTTAACTTCATCGGCAACAACAAGGACAGTGTTCCTCCCACTGACACTAACTCAAACTAAATGATCCGCGCTTCAAAACTCACATTCTAATGACGTCACGATCACGTGACATTCATTCACACAACTCAGTAACATTCCTTCAAGTAATTCAGTGACTGATGTTATGTTATGTTTACTCGCCAATTTGTGTTCGTAGTGACCAAAACACGAATGAGTGCCTTCCATGTGTATTGTTCAAAATTAAAGCTGTTATAAACGGACTTACTCTTGACCTATTTCTCCAATGCAGTCTAATGACGTTATGCGTCGATTGTAAGAATTGTATTCCTACGCACAACTACGAGATGAGAGTAAACATGATTTTCATTTTATATTATCAATTCAAAGAGTGTAATAAATAAAATACTAAACTTCGTCCAGTTTAATAACACCTTTCGCTCGTTAAATACGAATACCATCCACTCGTTTCATAAATATGTTATTAAACTGAACGTCTAGTATTCTCTATTGGTCAGATAATTGTTTTCTGAGTATTCAACAGTTATCTAATCAAACATTTATCACCTAGCCAATTATGTACATGGAGTTCATAACTTGAAACCTTTAACGTAAACTTTGAAGGCAATAATTTTCCCATAAAGTTCTGTTTGTACTGTAAAAGGAGCTTTTTTTCTTAAAAGGGTTTGAGTGTTATCCCCAACATTTTCAAGTCATTTAATTTTACATCTATCATAACAATATTTATTAAATTTTGAAACAAAGGTTACAGGTGGCAGTCTAACCATTAAGACGAGACCAGGATATTTCTTATATTTTCTACGTCCTCACTTCAACGACAACATTTCAAACATTATCGCCTATTGCCACAGCAACACCGTTTCTTCGCGACGTGGTCAGACTCGTCATCTGTGAAAGATGAAACACAACACACATCATGCACTTGATCAAACTTATCCCTGACGACAAATCTCCACATTATGTCATGCAACGAAACAACGATATCACCAAGATGCACCCCAACCCAGACGAGGATTGCACGTTTCGTTTGTTCAGTTGTTGTGGCGGTGAAAACACTTTCATTGTTTTCGAGAACCCTGCATCTCTTTGTGAATAATTTACGATGCGCGAAACGTTGTCTAAGCTTTCAAACAATTGTTCAAGTGCACGTGCATGCAATTAACGTGTAAACAGACGAACACATTCAGAACGACTGCATCTATATCGCAATCTAACATTTCATACCTGAATTTTGGTTACATCGCTTCCGCCATTCACATGTGACGTCACACTCAGCTTTCTGTGGATTTCCGTTAAACGAGCACCTGCTATATAGAGTTAGCTCCCTTGGAGCAAAATATTCGTTTTGAGTTAGTTGGAGCAAAGAAAATTGTTTTGAGTTAGTTGTGTGCGCATTTTATGAAAATCAATTGATCTTACATTTTTTTAATGTAAATAAATTTAGAGGGAAAGAAATAAGAATTATCTATAGACTTTCTACGGGTTTGATAAAAGACGAATTAAGAAGAAGTAGTACAGACTCAGAGTAGGACCAAGAGAACATAAATATATATATATGTATATATATATATATACATTAAAGTTATTTTTTTAAATCCATCAATTAAACGGGCAAGGCAACTTTCACATCATACATGCAAGTCATTTTGAAGATAATTGGTAATATTTGTGCATTGTTACATATATTGTAAAAAATGACTCATTTTAATTGAACTTATCGGATATCAAATGTAAAAACGATAAAGTGAAAATGTGATCACGAATGTTCATTGACCACTGCTTTGAGTGAATTGACCAAATGTTATCTTTTCATGGAGCAAATTTATTGTTTATTTTAAACATTTTTATTCATGAGAATAGTATGCGCATGTTCAATATACATTCTTTATACAAGATGGACAGAAGAGAAGCGAGAGAAGGAAAACAATGTTACAACGATAAGAAGAACCTCCTAGTTTGACTGATGTAAGTTTAAGAAATCTTAAATATGTTCTCCGTTAACAGTATATCACATTCGATGTTTGTTTTGGTAACACATCCTTTATTTTACACCATGACAGTTCTTTTCAAGTTACATGATTTACATTCGAATAAATAGAGATACGAAATCTCACAAGTATTTCCACATGAGAAACTTGGTTCATCAATACCGATATGGAACACATTTTGATTTTATGGGCATGTAACGTAATTTTGTGAGAATGATATAAGCGTTTCTTGGTCCAAATGAAAAAATATGGGTTACACGAATTATGGTAACATTAGATTTAAAAGAATTTACTGATGCGATATTTCCCCGAAATTAAACATTTCATATTTCAAAATGGTCAAGGAGTCAACAAACACGATTTTCGTTTTGTCCAGGAGCAAAATATACAATAAAGTTACTTACATGCACATGTGAATGGTATACTACTGGTATAAATGAGGAACACTTGATATATGATAATACTTCTTCCTTTATTACTCTTCGAATCCTAATTGAAGCTATTTACATACTATCAGTAAATAAAGCGCCTTGGAGCTTTGTGCCCTAGAAACACTGTAAGAGCGGAATATTAATCAATTAACAGTAACAAATATAAGCTGCATGATTTATATTTGTTTCCTCATTTTTTTTCTTAAGTCTTAATTGAAATTGGAACCTTTATCTGTCCAGAATGTTTCAATGTACTATACTTCCGGCCCGTGGCCTTTCAGTGTGGAAATAAACTATTTGACAAATAAGACTTTAAATTCACATTGTGGGAAGTAATTGTAATTGTTCTATTTTTCCCCTGCTCCAGTATACATCATTTGACATACGTACGATTGCGGTGCAAGCAGAAACTGCTCATAGAAAACGGCATTTGGCACAAACGGACCACCTGCGATTACGGTAGATGAGCGGATCTTCGATGAGGCCGAATTTCAGAATTTAAGATCTCTGCTATGTACATGTTTAGGCAACCCGCCGAAATCAAGCTCATATTTAGTTTTCTATTATTGATATCATAAGGCACTGTTTTCGCAAATTTAACGCCGCCTTCTCAGAAAAATTTGGTTCCGTTTTAGCTTTAACCTAGAAATTTGAGTACTGCCGATTTCATGGTTCCGGTAATTTAGAATAGTGATTACGTTCATATTTTCTAAATAACGTACATGGTATCTTTTCTGAGTGTGGGTCTTTAGTGAAACATTTTTTGCGCTATTGCCATTAACCATTCCGACAACTGTTCGCTTCTTAAATAATTATCTAGATTTAGAAAAAAGCTCTGTGTAAAACACAACCCAATGCGTCTGTTACATTGAAAGATGCGATTAGCAAATCATATGAAAAATTTCAAATTATAGAAATAAATAAACAACTCTTTAAAGTACATAACAAAATGCAGCTAATTAGATATATTGGTCAATAGCTTAAAACTAAAGTTGGATCACCTTCTTCTGAATAGGCATTGGAAATTTTACATTCAACTGGGTACACACAAAATTGTAAACACAAAGATAAGAAAAAACATAAAAAGTTTTTTTAATTTGAAAACAAAATTAATTTTTTTTATGTGACATGGGTCTATTTCAGAACAGTCAAACCCGGCAAAAGCTACTTGAGGTAAGCGAATTGACATTTACGTAACAGTCTATTAAGTAAAGCCAGTGAAAATTCCATTGATCCAAGATGATATTTGATGTATCATATTTACGTCTTTATTACCCTCGACATTGGAACCATTTGAAGGATTTCCGCTGCTAGCGAATTTAGATTACTTTCAGCGCGTTTCACACTGCGACCGAAAGTTTTGTGTCGGTTCCCTACGCGAATTTCAATTCATAACACACGTGTCTGAAGATTTGCGAAACATACCAATTTACAGGAAGCTCACATTTTCAGAATAGCATTTATAGAATGCACTTTTGGACGCAATTTATAACGCAACGCAAGGAAAATCGGTCGTAGTGTGAAAGGCACATTGCCAAACACAATACAAAACAAGAGTGAAAATTGACATTTTAATGCTGGTCAGTTCAGTATAGTGAGAAAAAGCAGCTGAACTTATTTACAGCAGGCACAGCGACAAATATGGTATGGTAGTGATCACCATATCACATAAGTTGCATACAAGAAAAGGGGACGTAGAATTTCGGGAACCAGTGATTTCGTAGACAAAAAGTTTTCGTAGACGGGGTGATTTCGTAGACACGGTGTTTTCGTAGACAGATTAAACGGTGGATTCGTAGACACATTATAAACTTTGCATTTATTATTATTTTCAGTTATATTATACATTATCCATGTTAGAATACTTATATTTTATCATTTTAATCATTATTTTGTTTGAAGAGATACGAAATTGGTGCATTAGCTCCACGTCAATGGCCGTTACGAAGATCGATTTCCTTGTTCTGTTTTTGTTCACCTACATCAGTAGTTCGTAATTTTTGGGGTTTATTTCTTTTCCAACTCACTTTTTCTTCATATGTCCTCTTTACAGCACTATAAGACACAAAATGTTTTACTTTCATAGAGGTTTTGATGTAAAATCAGTTTTATTCGGAAACATAAATTGTTCCGCTACCAAAAATATGAAAATTTTAACATCAGTGCACAAATTTATAAATTTAACAGGTAGATTTGCAAAATGACTCATTGCGTTTGTTGTATTTATAATTAACTGTCGTGTCTGTATATACGTATATTGTAAAATCACCATGACATGTATCACAAGCTGTCTGTATGTTCCTATATCTATGCCGGTGTCACAGATTCGGATGTCACAGGATGTATTAGTGTATAGTGAGATGTTTTGATTGTAAATTGCTTTGTCGGCGACTCATCTTTTTCATCTTCCCGTGAGTTGTTAATCTGCTAATCGTCGCTGATTGATGGTAAATCTTATATATTATCATACTTACCTAATTTGTTTATTTATTCACAAAGAAATAAAATAAAACAAACAACAACGATTATGGGCTTCCTTTATTAAAACATCGTATTTCAACAATCGTATATATACACCTAAATGCATCGATCTGTTAATTTGGTTACAGATTTTGTTAAATCTAAGATACAAATATAATATCCCATCATTAATGATGTTTAATGTTGATTAAAATTTATAATATTACCATTTTTCCAAGTGTCTACGAAACCACCGTCAATCTGTCTACGAATCCACCGATATTTTTGTCTACGAAACCACAGTGTCTACGAAATCACCTACACCCAGAATTTCAACCTCGGAACATTAATGTTGTTTTTGTCCATAATTATTTAAAATAATTAAATTTAATGTCATAATTTTTGCATCTAAGTGATGAAAATGCAATTATTTCGACATGACTCGAACTTCACGCAGGGCACATGGTATATTAGTTACTCTTAAGCGACATACACAATTTTGAAACATACTCTGTGTCTAGAATTTCCCGTTGACGTACATTGTAGCCCTGCTCACAGCCTACACATTTTAAAAATAGAATGAAGACACTTCCGGGAATTCCCCTTGAGTAAAGGGAGGTAACTCCAATGTGGTCACCTAAATTCATCTGCGATCAAGTGAATGAACTCCATCTCAAAGTCGATTCATCTGCTAGCGATGATTTTTTGACGATACCTGATGGCGTGGCGATATGGACGAGCGTCAGGGTACCTAGGAGCTGTAGTGCTGTGCGGGGGATGTGTTGCGCGCACTTGTCTCGGCGAGGGGAGACGAGAGGGGAGCGGCCTACCGGAGGAGTTTAGCGATCCGAGTACGAGTGGACTGAAGCTAAAACAAGTTCAGGTGTTCTTCCGACATGGGGCCCGTACACCAGTCCGTCTCATACCAAACATTGATCAGGTGAACCCATGTCTGCTGAACAATCTCATAAAAAGGAGATCATAATTTTGATGCACACAGATTAAACATCTCACAAGAGCCTATTAAGTATTACTCAAGCAATAAGGTTCATCTTTGACCTCTTGAATGACATGAAGCAGATTACTTTGACCAATCACAATGCACGTTCTTAACGGGCTTATTTAGCAAAAATGTCTAATCTAACCCAAATCTTATAAACTTTTGATTAAAAGATGTTTGCATATTCCATACCATATGATAAACCAATGACAAATTCACTAACAATGTATATCTGTCTTTTTACAGAACAGGTTCTTTCTAATTTTCATTTGCCCTTTTAATATATGTTATATAATATGTTATCAACAAGAAAATTTTTCTAAGGCTTTGTTAACAAATAGTCTTTATTTCCTATCGATGTTTTTAAAAATTATTTTTCAAACTCCATACGAGACAAGACAAAATTGTCTGTAGTGACAATTTGAATATGGTTTCATATGATTGCATGGCTACACAGAGTATATATCTCATGTAACATTTAAAAGAGAAAACGTTTATGCAACGGATCTATTTCCAATTATAAAAGTTAGCTATTTGACTATTATCCTTGCAATAAGCATCACAGCATGTAAGACAGTTTTAATATCAGATATTTGGAACTAGGGGCGGGTAAATGCATCATTTGTGGAGATTTATTCATGAGTGCATTGAGGCATATATTTGTAATCGACATTAAAGTAGTCAGACATTTTCGTATTTTTAGTACTAAAGATCATACACGATTTCACAAAATCAAGGTTGCAATAGTCATAGCATTTTGGATTGTGTTGGTGATTGGCCACTTTGAACTTTGTAAAAGGTTAACCTGACAGTTTTAGTTTCTGAGCCTGAATAATCTGCATAGTTTAACTGAGACATACCTAATCTGTTTTAGGTGTCTTATGATTCCAAACACCTGGACAGACAGGTGCCGCATACAATGTTCGATGTCCGTCTGAAGTGTGTAGACAGCGACAAACTAGAAGTGTCACCGTATGAGAAACATTATAAGGAGAACCCACTCAAGGTAGGTATGTAGATATGTATGAATTTAGATTATCAAGGGTCCAAAGTGGGCTTCACAAAAGGCTTAGCTTTTTCAATGGTTCGATATTTAGACTTTAGAAAAACAAGGACAGACCTGTCCATTGTTTTCCACCAATGGCTCAATTTGAAGGAAAAAGTATCTTAATTATTATGATGTATTTGTGTATAGGAATACATGTGATATTTTTCAAATAAATAATTTTCAAATTGACAGGGCATGTTGTAAAAAATTATAGTTATAAGTTCTTAATTGTAACTCGAGTTGTTTTGTAGGCTCTTGTTTTCAGCAACAGACTTCCCAATGTTGAAATTATGTTATAACCGACATATTTGTTTACTTTAATTACAAATGGATTTTCTCTTTTATCATTGATAAAAATGTTTGTTATAAAGTGTTTGAAATTATGAAATGAAAAATGCAGAAATGAGGTGGCATCATGGTCATTCAAAAAGGTTAATTATATTTTGTATTGTTCACTTTAAAGGGAGATAACTCTTTCAGAACTTGTAATTAAAACAATGATTTATGTTCACAAATGAAGACATAAACTTTCAAGTTAAAGAGACAGTCAATGAGTCATATGCCAGACTTCTTGAATTGTGTTGAGAAGTTCTGACTGTTACTGAAAAGTATCACTTTAATGGGAATCGGTTCAGTAGAGTGACAGCATAATTGAAATCTTGACAATGGTGCGCATAAAATAGTCAAAAGTAATTTTGGAAACTAACTACGTGGCTGAAGACAAATTTATATTTCTGTCAATGGCTCGCAGCTTCTTTACACACCTAAGAGTGTTGTTCAAATTTCATTGAAAATCAGAAATTATTCACCTAGGAGGCATTGCTTAGCAATGCAAACATAGATATGATAAAGGGGGTCAAACAACCTCAGAAACGTAACAATTTTTAAAATTATAGTTCTTCTTTAATTCATTTGGTTTTGACCGTACCATTCCCTCTATTATAAACTAGAAATTGTTTTGTATCTGGCCTTTCCAGGTGGATATGTGAGATGTTTTGAAAGAATTATGTCCTAATAAGCCAAAAATACTACCATAAAAATGATGGAATAAGTAATTTTTACAAATTTGTAATTGCGCATTTGTTACAATAATCATCTTTGATTATACTCTGTTCTAAATCTTTGCATTAGCATATGACTATTCTAATTTTACCTCCTATTATCCAATCCATACCTGTTAAATGGCAGTACAATGTACATTTTTACCTATATGCAATTTTCTTTTGAGGCAGCTACTAAGAGCTTTGCGTGAGCATATTAGTCCATATAAACATTTAACACCAACAGTGAGACTAATTTCCATTAAGTGGAAGACTAGCAACATTTGTTAGTTAAGCAATCAGCACCGCCTAATGTATTATTCTACTGCAAAACTATACATCAAAACACACCGTTAGGACACCTGTAACTATCTCAAAGTCAGAATGTCTTTCTGAAATCTTTTCAATTTTGAGACGTTATGTCTTGACCTTTAAACCAATGTTAGAATGACGTTGGATTTCAACCTCATTGCAAATGAATTCCAAACCTTATTCAATATCAACATTGACACAAGCTGTCTTTTCAATGTTGATGAAACATCAAATTGCCTGCTAGGCATCAGAAATTGATTGGTAACACAACAATATATATATGGTACTGTGATATAACTTGGAATTGAAATTAGAAAATATTTATTTTTTGCTTGCAGGGTGGCTGTTACTTTGGGATGTTGACGCCCCTCGGCCAGCAGCAGATGTATGAAGTGGGCCGTAAGCTGCGCCACGACTACATGGAGGGACACGCTCTTCTAGATCCAGTCTTCTCTCCTCAGCACATATAGTAAGTAGAGCATAGTATAGGAGCGTCCTTGGCATATGGTTGGATCTGAATTTGCAGTCTTCTCACCTCAGCACATGCAGTAAGTAGAGCATATTATAGGAGCGTCCTTGGCATATGGTTTAATCTGAATTTGCAGTCTTCTCAACTCAGCACATATAGTAAGTAGAGCATATTATAGGAGCGTCCTTGGCATATGGTTGGATCTGAATTTGCAGTCTTCTCACCTCAGCGCATGCAGTAAGTAGAGCATTTTATAGGAGCGTCCTTGGCATATGGTTGGATCTGAATTTGCAGTCTTCTCACCTCAGCACATGCAGTAAGTAGAGCATATTATAGGAGCGTCCTTGGCATATGGTTGGATCTGAATTTGCAGTCTTCTCTCCTCAGCACATATAGTAAGTAGAGCATTTTATAGGAGCGTCCTTGGCATATGGTTGGATCTGAATTTGCAGTCTTCTCACCTCAGCACATGCAGTAAGTAGAGCATATTATAGGAGCGTCCTTGGCATATGGTTGGATCTGAATTTGCAGTCTTCTCACCTCAGCACATGCAGTAAGTAGAGCATATTATAGGAGCGTCCTTGGCATATGGTTGGATCTGAATTTGCAGTCTTCTCACCTCAGCACATGCAGTAAGTAGAGCATATTATAGGAGCGTCCTTGGCATATGGTTGGATCTGAATTTGCAGTCTTCTCACCTCAGCACATGCAGTAAGTAGAGCATATTATAGGAGCGTCCTTGGCATATGGTTGGATCTGAATTTGCAGTCTTCTCACCTCAGCACATGCAGTAAGTAGAGCATATTATAGGAGCGTCCTTGGCATATGGTTGGATCTGAATTTGCAGTCTTCTCACCTCAGCACATGCAGTAAGTAGAGCATATTATAGGAGCGTCCTTGGCATATGGTTAGATCTGAATTTGCAGTCTTCTCACCTCAGCACATGCAGTAAGTAGAGCATATTATAGGAGCGTCCTTGGCATATGGTTGGATCTGAATTTGCAGTCTTCTCACCTCAGCACATGCAGTAAGTAGAGCATATTATAGGAGCGTCCTTGGCATATGGTTGGATCTGAATTTGCAGTCTTCTCACCTCAGCACATGCAGTAAGTAGAGCATATTATAGGAGCGTCCTTGGCATATGGTTGGATCTGAATTTGCAGTCTTCTCACCTCAGCACATGCAGTAAGTAGAGCATATTATAGGAGCGTCCTTGGCATATGGTTGGATCTGAATTTGCAGTCTTCTCACCTCAGCACATGCAGTAAGTAGAGCATATTATAGGAGCGTCCTTGGCATATGGTTGGATCTGAATTTGCAGTCTTCTCACCTCAGCACATGCAGTAAGTAGAGCATATTATAGGAGCGTCCTTGGCATATGGTTGGATCTGAATTTGCGGTCTTCTCAACTCAGCACATATAGTAAGTAGAGCATATTATAGGAGCGTCCTTGGCATATGGTTTAATCTGAATTTGCAGTCTTCTCACCTCAGCACATGCAGTAAGTAGAGCATATTATAGGAGCGTCCTTGGCATATGGTTGGATCTGAATTTGCAGTCTTCTCAACTCAGCACATATAGTAAGTAGAGCATATTATAGGAGCGTCCTTGGCATATGGTTTAATCTGAATTTGCGGTCTTCTCAACTCAGCACATATAGTAAGTAGAGCATATTATAGGAGCGTCCTTGGCATATGGTTTAATCTGAATTTGCAGTCTTCTCAACTCAGCACATATAGTAAGTAGAGCATATTATAGGAGCGTCCTTGGCATATGGTTGGATCTGAATTTGCAGTCTTCTCACCTCAGCACATGCAGTAAGTAGAGCATATTATAGGAGCGTCCTTGGCATATGGTTGGATCTGAATTTGCAGTCTTCTCACCTCAGCACATGCAGTAAGTAGAGCATATTATAGGAGCGTCCTTGGCATATGGTTGGATCTGAATTTGCGGTCTTCTCACCTCAGCACATGCAGTAAGTAGAGCATATTATAGGAGCGTCCTTGGCATATGGTTGGATCTGAATTTGCAGTCTTCTCACCTCAGCACATGCAGTAAGTAGAGCATATTATAGGAGCGTCCTTGGCATATGGTTGGATCTGAATTTGCGGTCTTCTCAACTCAGCACATATAGTAAGTAGAGCATATTATAGGAGCGTCCTTGGCATATGGTTGGATCTGAATTTGCGGTCTTCTCAACTCAGCACATATAGTAAGTAGAGCATATTATAGGAGCGTCCTTGGCATATGGTTGGATCTGAATTTGCGGTCTTCTCAACTCAGCACATATAGTAAGTAGAGCATTTTATAGGAGCGTCCTTGGCATATGGTTTGATATGAATTTGCAGTCTTCTCTCCTCAGCACATATAGTAAGTAGAGCATATTATAGGAGCGTCCTTGGCATATGGTTGGATCTGAATTTGCGGTCTTCTCAACTCAGCACATATAGTAAGTAGAGCATATTATAGGAGCGTCCTTGGCATATGGTTGGATCTGAATTTGCGGTCTTCTCAACTCAGCACATATAGTAAGTAGAGCATATTATAGGAGCGTCCTTGGCATATGGTTGGATCTGAATTTGCGGTCTTCTCAACTCAGCACATATAGTAAGTAGAGCATTTTATAGGAGCGTCCTTGGCATATGGTTTGATATGAATTTGCAGTCTTCTCTCCTCAGCACATATAGTAAGTAGAGCATATTATAGGAGCGTCCTTGGCATATGGTTGGATCTGAATTTGCAGTCTTCTCTCCTCAGCACATGCAGTAAGTAGAGCATATTATAGGAGCGTCCTTGGCATATGGTTTAATCTGAATTTGCAGTCTTCTCTCCTCAACTGATATAGAGAATAGAGGATATTAGAGTAGTGCCCTTGTAATATGGTTGAATCTGATCAGTCGGTCTTCTCTCCTCAGCAATGTTCTAAGTGTAAATATTAGAGGAGTGGCTTTGTCATATGGTTTTATCTGATCCGGCGGTCTTCTCACCTCAGCAATGTTCTAAGTGTAAATATTAGAGGAGTGGCTTTGTCATATGGTTTTATCTGATCTGGTAGCCTTTTCATCTCAGTAGATATAGTAAATAGTGGATATTATAGGAGTGTCCTTGTCATATGGTTAAACTGAATAATAATGAAATAATTCCAGTGAAAGACCTTGATTGTCAAATAACATCATCTAAATTTATTCCACTGTTATACCGTGGTTCTCAAATGGCATCATCTTTGATACTTTCAGCGTACGATCCACTAATATCAACCGAACCATCGCATCAGCTCGTTGTGTGATGTCAGGACTCTACGGTGCTGAGCAGCTTAATGGGGCAGGCAGAAAAGGTCAAGCTGAAGGTCATGCCAAAGGTCAAGGGGTCATCCATGTGTCAAATTTAGACTCTGAGGTACTGTTGCCAAACCCTCACAACTGCACGGTTGTCCGAACCATCAACCATGCTGCACTGATTCACTTTGACAACATCCCTGGCATAAAATCTGACAGACTCTTCATCGAGGACATTCTTGGTGAGTATATGTGAGTATGTGAGTATGGGAGTATGTGAGTATGGGAGTATGTGAGTAGTAGTATGTGAATAAGTTAGTATGTGAGTAAGTTAGTATATATGAGTAAGTTAGTATGTGAGTGAGTATGTGAGTGAGTGAGTATGTGAGTATATATAAATATGTGTGTAAGTTCATATGTAAGTTAGTATGTAAGTATGTAGTATGTGAGTGAGAATGAGTGTGTGGGTGAGTGAGTATTTGAGTGTGAGTAAGATAGTATGTGAGTAAGTTAGTATGTGAGTTAGTTTTTTTCTTTTAGTATATTTTTATTCAGTTCAAAAATCATTGTCATCATGTCGTTACATACATGCAACTAAACCTTAATTTGTATCATTTCTACATGGCATATTACTACTTGTCATTCATAATGTACACATAGACTGGTATTACAGATCTTTCTCATTCTTATTATTTATGGTCTATAATAATATAAAGATACAGGTGCTACCTAAGCAAATCTTTAACCAATGGTCTCCATTTTTTTCAAATATAAAGTATTTGTTGTTTTTTGTTGCAATATATTTTTCTACTTTTATTATCTCTTTTAGAGATTTGTAAAAATTTTGAAATGTAGGTATTTCCCTTCTTATACTCATGTTATGTATGTATTTCTTAGCCAGTAGGGTAATATGGTTAAAAAGGTAATTGGAGTCTTGAGAGCCAAAAAAAACACATGTTCTACATTTTCTTTCTCTTCCATACAAAACGAACATATATCGTCGTCAACAATTTTCATGTACAACAACTCACGCTTAGTGTAAATCTTCTTATGAATGAATCTGTATTGGAAATCACATCTTTTGTACATTTTCTAAATCTAGTAAATACATCTTTCCGGTTAATACCTTCAGGAAATTGGGTTTGCCATTTAACACAGACCTTTGGTAGATTGTCTTTCTTTATCAAGATGTCATAAAAGTATCTACAACCATGAGGTATTAGCATATTTCTTAATGCTTCTGAAATATTAATATTTTCTTTGATAAAATGTTCTTCAGAAATGACTTTTCTCCATTTGATAGGAATATTTAATAACATTTTATTGTAATGTAGTATAGTGCCCTTCAAATCATATTTATTTTTTAATTATTCAAAAGACAATATACCTTTAGAATCACATATATCTCTAATATTACAGACTCCTTTAGAAAACCAAGACTTGATAATAAAATCTGGATGAACAAACTGATGATTTAGCCAAAATATCCCTTATTTTATTTCCATCACATTTATACAGCCTGTAAAAAGTGTTCCAGGATTCCAGTACATTTCGCCAAAAAGGGTTTTCTAAAGTAACAAATTTATCAATATTAGCTCCAAGCTTGAATATATAATCTACTGGAAAGTTTTCTTGTTGTTTATCATTTCTAATGTGTCTCTGTAGATATGACAATTTTAAGGAAGTGACAAATGAATCTATATGTATCATTCTTAACCCTCCCTCATCATAGTTTCGCATAATATTTTCCCGTTTGATTTTATCTTTTTTACCGTTCCATAAAAATTCAAAAAATAATTTATTAAGATCTTTGATGAAAGACTTTGGCGGATTAGGTAAAGCTGTAAATATATGTACTAGTGTTGACATTGCCAAAGATTTGATTACTACTATTTTGCCAATTAACGTTAAATTGCGTTTTCGCCAATTCCCTAATATTTTTTTAATATTGTCTAGCTTTTTGCGCGTGTTTATCACCCATAAGTCTTCCAGCATTGCATTAAGTGTGACTCCCAAAACTTCACAGTTCCCCTCTTCCCAGTCCAATTGAAGATTGTTACATAGTTTAAGGCCACTTCCTGCCATAGAGCCCAGCCATACAACCTTTGTTTTTTGCTTGTTCATTTTCAGTCCAGACATGTTATAAAAAGTTTCTAGAGTATTCATTGCTGCCCGTAAACTATTTTCAGATCCATCTAAAAACAATTCTGTATCGTCAGCATATTGTCCTATTTTGTGTTCAGTGTCATGTAAAACAATACCCTTGATTTCCTTATTTTGCCTTATCATTATCCCTAATATTTCTACCACTAACAAGATAGTATGTGAGTAAGTTAGTATGTGAGTGAGAATGTGAGTGTGTGAGTGAGTGAGTATGTGAGTAAGTTAGTATGTGAGTAGGTGAGTATGTGAGTTAGTTAGTATATGAGTAAGTTAGTATGTGAGTGAGAATGTAAGTTAGTATGTAAGTATGTAGTATGTGAGTGAGAATGAGTGTGTGGGTGAGTGTGTATGTGAGTATATGAGTAAGTTAGTATGTGATTATGTGGGTGAGTATGTGAGTATATATGAGTATGTGGGTGAGTGAGTGAGAGTCTTCTGTAAGAACCATAACAGGAATCACTGATCTTACTGTTGTATTTATGCACTATGAATTTGTGTTCTCAATTTAACCCAGAGCATGCTCCAGTCATGTTTTCCCACATGAACCTCTGTTATGGGTGGACCATCTTTATCATTTATTTATGAACACAACCTTGATGGCAAATTTAGAATTTTTTGGAATACAGATATTAAGAAGGATATTTTTCTCTAATCAACTAACCATGCTTTTTCCCTAAATAACGTGTAAACATAATATCCCCTACTGAACTGTGTCTTGATGGAAACATGTGCACATTTCGTAGGTGGGTGAATTCATCTTGTAAACAGTTAAGTGAACAGTTTTGAAGGTCGGTTTGAAACAAAGTGGCTTATTGTTCAACTTACTTATGTGTTATCCATTCAGGATCTGGCACAGAAAGCACTTGTAACAGTGACTACTTGGGAAGAAAAGACTTCAGTAATCTTCAGAGAACTCACTGTGATATAAACTTCCTTAGTTTGGACTTCATTTAGAGATAGACAGATAGTATTTAGTTCCAAACTGTGAGATGGAAGTTTGGTTGTACATCAAACTTAAGTCAGAAAGATATTCCCAACCCAAAACTGCAATATAATCTTCTTCTCGTTTGAACATTTACTTTTAAAGGCAGAAATATATTTCCTTAGTACCCCAAAACTGCATCAACTTCCTCATTTGTGATGTCTTTATTTGAAAGTAGATAGATATTCCCAATCTTAACACCGGAAGATTGAACTCTATTTCTCCCTTACTGTGGTTTCATATGATCTGGTGCTAATAATTTGTTTGCTGACACCTGAAGTGGGATGTTCTTCAAATCCACAGGAGTTTCCTCTGACAAGCCCAACAATAAGGTCAACTTTATCGATATCCGAGATGATTTGGTGGCTCGACAGGTAGGTTTATTTTACATTCTGCTCTGTTCCTCCTCAACTTCAACCCCTTTTGTAACTGATTCTGCTCTTCTTTCAGGGCATCTTAGAAGCTAGATTGATGAAGAAGAAGTTCTTATCAATAGCCAACTTCTTTATTACAAGAAATGCAAGGTTTCCGTGAAGGCAAATATATACATTCATAAGGAGTTTACAGTGGAAAGTAGTTCATACAAGAAACAAGGTTGATGTAGAGGATATCATCAATTCCAACCTCTTCTGTTTCTAAATTCTGCTCTTTTACTCCTAAACTCCAACCCCTTTTGTATCTGATTGTGCTCTGTTTCACTTCATTTCCTACCTTTGCTGTTTTTAATTCTGCTCTGTTACTAATCAACTCCAGCCTCTTTTGTTTCAGATTCCGCTCCATTAGTCTTTTACTCCAACCTCTTTTAAATTCTGATATATTATTGTGTTGATGCTAAGTGTTTTCTAAGAGTTAATGTTATATATTATCATCATAAGGCCCACGGACTGCCACTGCCAGACAAACTGGTTCCCCATCTGGAGATGATTAACCGCAACGCAACCAGAATCATGTACCACGCAGGGGCCGGACTCCACAGGTGAGACAAGATAACAGGTTGAGATTGTAGATAACAGGTCAGATGAGATTGTATATATATCTCTATGTGTGACACCATTCATGACACACCAGACAGGTATATATCTCCATGTGTGACGCCATTCATGACACACCAGACAGGTATATATCCTAGGTGTGACACCATTTATGACACACCCGACCGGTATGTTGACCAAAGTTTTAAAAGAATAAAATACATTATAGAAACCTTGGTAACATCACTGACAGTAAAAAGTCATACTCATTAAGTGTACTCACCTTCTATGTATCTGCTGAGCTCAATTTCATGTTGACGCAACTAAGTCCACATGCATCATTTAGAACAAGAAGTGCTTGAAAAGGAGACATCATTATTTCCTCTTCATCATAGAGAGACAACTCTTGGATTCATCAAAATTGTACATGGTAACATCACTGACACAAATCTGTGTTACCGTGTTCTTTTTCATATATCTTGATAAGAACCTACTGAACATCATTGAAATACTTTTTTTTTGCATTAATGAGTAAATCCTTTCAGACTTCACCCATAACATCTGCCTTTTTTTCATGTAGAGTATTATATTTATAGATGTAAATAGTGACCTATGACCATTGTTAGTTACGTAACGTGCATAATATCATGTTTTTATAGATATTAAAAACACCAATATTGAAGATATAAAAGAGATTGTTGTTCTACTCTTTGCAATCATGAGAGATACACCTGGAGAAATCACAAATGGGGTAAAAAAATCATCAAATTGTAAAAATAATTCTTTGTTAGCATAATTGCTCCATTTTTTGAGAATGACCCATATATCCTATGTGTGACACCATTTATGACACACCCGACCGGTATATATCTCTATGTGTGACACCATTCATGACACACCAGACAGGTATATATCTCTATGTGTGACACCATTCATGACACACCCGACCGGTATATATCCTATGTGTGACACCATTCATGACACACCAGACAGGTATATATCCTATGTGTGACACCATTTATGACACACCCGACCGGTATATATCCTATGTGTGACACCATTCATGACACACCAGACCGGTATATATATCTCTATGTGTGACACCATTCATGACACACCAGACGGGTATATATCTCTATGTGTGATTAATAACCATACTGAGTAAACAGATGTAAACACTTTCTATGACAGGGCAGAGCGGACCCTGGCTCTCAGGATGAATGCGGGACCTGCACTGACACTGGCGGTTGAAGAGATGAAGGCCTTTGTACAAGGAAAAAGGTAACTAAAAAACCTCCCCCATTTCCCCTACATACAGCCTCTTTACACTTGCCATGGGGTAGTTATTGGCCTTCATAGGCCCGCCTTAAGGATCCCACACTAAATCAGCACAACTGAATTTTTTACCTAAACTGTATCGATACATTAATTTTGCGATATCAATCTTTTCTCAATGACAACTCATATTGGTATTGTTCAATTGCGACTGTTATCTTTTAGATGTTGACACGTGACCACATCTCATTCTTTTTATCTTATTTCATTTAACAAATAACCTTTGTTTATTCTATTTCTTTACTTAAGATAAAGGTTATCACCTTGACTTGTTATTGCAAGTTTCTTGTTGTAAAAGTAAAAAATTTAACCTGCAAACGCTGTCTCTTCCGAAATTTGAACGAAAACTATGTATCACGATGCGTATCGTAACGTCACCCTGGTATCATGATGCGTATCATATCAGCAGGGTTATGTATAGTGACACCCCAAGTATGTTCCCATGATGACATATTTCGACATTACCTAATAATGGAACATAGTGTAGTTTACAAGTTTGGTTCAATTTACTCTATAAAACCATGGAAATGTTGATCTATTATGTATGTAAATTCTTTAATTTTTGTTATATGATAGAAAATAAAACATGTAAACTAGCTTTATATGATGTTTGTGATCATTTTGATTGCATATTTTAGTTATAACCCATGGATCACTTTGCCACTCTGTGTAAGATATTTCTATGGTCAATTAGAAATATTTCATTTGTACAAGATGTTTGTATGAACACTTCTCCCTCTATTCCAGTAAACACAAGATGTGCCTGTACTCAGCTCATGACTCCCTTGTGCTTCCTCTTACCGTCATTCTCGGAATTTCGGATCACAAATGGCCGCCATTTGCCGCTGATATTCGCCTTGAATTGTATGAGGATGAATCTGGAGAACATTGGGTCAGAGCCTTGTACTTAGGGAAGGTAGGTTGATGGAGAGTGAACAATAGGTTGATGGAGAGTGAACAATAGGTTGATAGAGAGTGAACAATAGGTTGATGGAGAGTGAACAATAGGTTGATGGAGAGTGAACAATTTGATGGAGAGTGAACAATAGGTTGATGGAGAGTGAACAATATCTGTCCTTCTTATTCAGTTTGTGTGTCTATCTGTATGTCAGAGCCTTGTACTTAGGAAAGGTAGGTTCATTATTTTTGTGTTGGTGTTGCCAGGTAAAGAACATTGGAGGAGGTGAAGAAAGCCTCTGCAGACTGTCAAAGTTCTTGGCCCAGATGGAACCATACTTGATAGACTCGGACCAATATAGGAAGATCTGTAGATCAAACATACTTCAGAAGATAGCCAAAGGTGAGTCCCTTCACATAGATCTATGAATATGTCCCAGGAATTGGTCACTTGACTGATATAGAGTTCAGGGTTAGCATTTAAAGCAGTACTTTTTCAGTACCATATATGACAGTGTATAAGTCGAGTTTTTTACACCAGAAATTGAGGGGTCAAGGAGGGGGGTCGACTTATAAACAAGGTCTATGTTTGAGACCTAAAAATTCTGAGGTCAAGTGACGATCTGCCGGTAGGAGACGAACAGACGAGATTCAAACCGGAAGCCATGATGTCAACTCATTGTCAAAATATTGAAATACAATTACTTTTATAAATATTACATATTTTTCTGTTTTTTTATTACATTTAATTCCTAAAAATAAATAAATTACTACGATTGGGAATCCAGTTTGATCGGTTTGAAATTGATCCGTTTGTAAATAATCTTATCGATCGATGCCATTTTGAATTTTTAATGTTCGGCGAAGAAAATTACTGTCGAAGTTGAACATTAGCTAAGACTTATTTCCCCGATCTAACGTTATTTCTATCATAACTTTTAGTTATGAAAATGAATTAAATAAAAGACGTACTGTAAAATCATTATATTTCGCCGATATGCACGTTCGATGGATATACGGTTCAATGACTGTCAACAAAACGTAACATGGACGTAACAATTACACGAGAACCGATAGGTAATTACTATTAGTATCACTGTTTTTTTCTGCACAGTACATGCAGTTTTTCTCACCAATTGCTTTGTCGATATGCTCAAAAATTAAACCCTGCGAATCAGTCGTTTTTTATGTTATCGCGAAAATAACACCCGCGATTTGTCACATGTTATACTGAAGTGTAGTCACATCGGAAATGTTATCGGGCCGAATATCATCTTGTACCCCTTCCTCATCAGTAGACGTATATTACCTCGCTCCCGTGAAAAAATCAATTACTCTTCTAGCTTTCTTTGAATTTAATGAAAACATTTGGTTTGTTTTTCACCGCGTATAATACTCGGAATTCACGACTCCGACTATCAATTTCCGAGAAAAGCAGAGCGAGAGGTTATGACAGAATTATCCAATGAAATGTATCCTTACATTCAAATCACATACAGGCATTCTGAATTAACCAATTAAATTTATCCTTTTGTCTGAGGTCACTTACGGGTATGAGTTCTTGGTAATGTGCTATAAATAGTTAAGGGAATTTCCAAATTTCGTTATGAAAACCGTAACATTTAAATTGAGTTAGAAACCGAATGCTACGCACGATATGCATATAAATGCGTACTTAATGTATATTGCGTATGGTGTGGCCCAGTATTTATTATTATGCGTTATTTACTAATTACACAAATACGCACTCTAGGTGCAACACTGCTCATGTACCGAGAAGTAAATGACATAAAATTCTTTTTAAAAAAAGAACAAACACCAGCACACACGTATGTATTTTTTATTATTAATATTTATATATAATATATTTATTACAACAATCTCCTATTAAACAAATGCTTACTGTATTACAACTCACTTTGAAAATTACCGATACATCAACTTACCGTAACTAAATCTCTCAACATGCCGCGTGTTTCATGTCGACCTGCCTCCAACACACGCTATTAGGGGGGTCGACTTATATTCAAGGTATATGGTTTTGACAGCAATTTGGGGGCCTGAGAAAGGGGGTCGACTTATACACAGGGTCGACTTATACACTGTAATATACGGTATATTTTGGCAAGGTTTTGATGATATGGTGAATGTTCTTTCTTTCAGATCTCTTGGTCCATGATGAGGGTGAAGAGAAGGAAGATCGTTCAGATGTACCGGCTGGACTATGATCTTACCAGCTGGACTCGGATCTGATGTACTGTCTGGACTGTGATCTGTTGTACCGGCTGGACTCTGATCTTACCAGCTTGACTGTGATCTGATGTACCGTCTGGACTCTGATCTAATGTACTAGCTGGAATCTCTTCTGATGTGCTGCTGGACTCTGATCTAATCTACTGGGTGGACTCTGATCTCATGTACCGCCTGGGCTCTGATCTCATGTACCGGCTGTACTGTGATCTGTTGTACCAGCTGGACTCTGATAACTTCTACCGGCTGGACTCTGATCTCATGTACCGGCTGGACTGTGATCGCATGTACCGGCTGGACTGTGATCTGTTGTACCAGCTGGACTCTGATATCTTCTACCAGCTTGACTGTGATCTGATGTACCGTCTGGACTCTGATCTAATGTACTAGCTGGAATCTCTTCTGATGTGCTGCTGGACTCTGATCTAATCTACTGGGTGGACTCTGATCTCATGTACCGCCTGGGCTCTGATTTCATGTACCGGCTGTACTGTGATCTGTTGTACCAGCTGGACTCTGATAACTTCTACCGGCTGGACTCTGATCTCATGTACCGGCTGGACTGTGATCGCATGTACCGGCTGGACTGTGATCTGTTGTACCAGCTGGACTCTGATATCTTCTACCGGCTGGACTCTGATCTCATGTACCAGCTGGACTGTGATCGCATGTACCGGCTGGACTGTGATCGGATGTACCGGCTGGACTGGGATCTGATGTACCGGCTGGACTGTGATCTGATGTACCGGCTGGACTGTGATCGGATGTAACGGCTGGACTTTGATCGGATGTACCGGCTGGACTGTGATCGGATGTAACGGCTGGACTTTGATCTGTTGTACCGGCTGGACTGTGATCTGATATACCGGCTGGACTGTGATCTGTTGTACCGGCTGGACTGTGATCTGATGGACCGACTGGACTGTCATGTGATTATCGGGAGAACTTATGTAAATAAATGTTATAATAAACAATTGTTTATTTTAGTATTTTGGTTGTATTTTTTTAGTTTGAAAGAAATGAAATAAGAGAAAATTGTGATAGTTTTACTTTACATGCAACTTCCAAACTCCCAAAGTGAGTGATGATATGGTCTACCAAGGAAATTTCATAGAAGTGGATATTAAACAGAAGCAAATGGTTGTGGTTTCTTAATATAACCTGTACCTCAATGCAATTTGTCATTGAGACTTTATATGTCCTTGCGGTAGAAGTTTTCTGTCACATCAGCGTCGACTCAGTAGCTGCCGCGAGTTCATCATCATCGTCAAATCTTGTACTGTGCAAGTGTTATTTCAAATTGCAAAAGAGGAAGAAGTCCCTTAAGGCCAGATCTTGACTGTAGGGGGGATAGTTAAGTTGTTCAAAGCCAAATTGTACAAAAGTACAGCGGGTGCGATGAGAGGGCATTGGAGCGTTGTCTGAATTGATTCAACATATCAGCATAGTAGGCTCCTGTTATTGTAGTTTTAAGTGGTAATTAGTCTAAGTATCACGCCCATTTAATCCTAGAAAATTGCCAGCAGAAGGCTGAGTTCTGAACTTCTGAAGGTATGAACAATATTTTAGTTGTTTAATTTGTGCTGTTGTCCAAATGTTATAAGTGGACATGCTGACCGTAAAACCCGTAATTGATCAGAAATGAGCTTCTTTCCACGCCAGAAACTTTAAAATTCTATTTTCGGGGCTAGAAACTACCTAAACTATCCTCACTTTACTTAGTGTAGTACCTCACCTTATCATGTTTATATACTGCCTTTTGGGTTGTGAGATTTTTCAATTTAATTTCTTAAAAATACATCTCCTTATTTTGTAAAAATCCCTTTAAAACTTTTTTGACACGGATTTGTATATGGGCCTGTGGCCTATAGACAAATAAAACCTACTTGACTTGACTTGACGCTCTCTATTGCAGCAATTGGAACTAGTTTGTTTATTATTTTGAAAACTGAGAAAACTGTAGGAACAAAAAAGGCAAATAGACAACTCATAATATAGTCAGAAAGATAACCTAGTATTACAGCCAGACGGATTCACTAAGCATATAGTCAGAAAGATAACCTAGTATTACAGCCAGAAGGATTCACTAAGAATAGTCAGAAAGATAACCTAGTATTACAGCCAGAAGGATTCACTAAGCATATAGTCAGAAAGATAACCTAGTATTACAGCCAGAAGGATTCACTAAGAATAGTCAGAAAGATAACCTAGTATTACAGCCAGACGGATTCACTAAGCATATAGTCAGGAAGATAACCTAGTATTACAGCCAGAAGGATTCACTAAGAATAGTCAGAAAGATAACCTAGTATTACAGCCAGAAGGATTCACTAAGCATATAGTCAGAAAGATAACCTAGTATTACAGCCAGAAGGATTCACTAAGAATAGTCAGAAAGATAACCTAGTATTCGGCCAGAAGGATTCACTAAGCATATAGTCAGAAAGATAACCTAGTATTACAGCCAGAAGGATTCACTAAGAATAGTCAGAAAGATAACCTAGTATTCGGCCAGAAGGATTCACTAAGCATATAGTCAGAAAGATAACCTAGTATTACAGCCAGAAGGATTCACTAAGAATAGTCAGAAAGATAACCTAGTATTCGGCCAGAAGGATTCACTAAGCATATAGTCAGAAAGATAACCTAGTATTACAGCCAGAAGGATTCACTAAGAATAGTCAGAAAGATAACCTAGTATTCGGCCAGAAGGATTCACTAAGAATAGTCAGAAAGATAACCTAGTATTCGGCCAGAAGGATTCACTAAGCATATAGTCAGAAAGATAACCTAGTATTCGGCCAGAAGGATTCACTAAGAATAGTCAGAAAGATAACCTAGTATTACAGCCAGAAGGATTCACTAAGCATATAGTCAGAAAGAAAACCTAGTATTACAGCCAGAAGGATTCACTAAGAATAGTCAGAAAGATAACCTAGTATTCGGCCAGAAGGATTCACTAAGCATATAGTCAGAAAGATAACCTAGTATTACAGCCAGAAGGATTCACTAAGAATAGTCAGAAAGATAACCTAGTATTCGGCCAGAATGATTCACTAAGCATATAGTCAGAAAGATAACCTAGTATTCGGCCAGAAGGATTCACTAAGCATATAGTCAGAAAGATAACCTAGTATTCGGCCAGAAGGATTCACTAAGCAAATAGTCAGAAAGATAACCTAGTATTCGGCCAGAAGGATTCACTAAGCATATAGTCAGAAAGATAACCTAGTATTACAGCCAGAAGGATTCACTAAGCATATATTCAGGAGAATTCCATGGTATCATAGACTGAAGGAATCGCTAGTCCTTGCTCAACGCATCAGTTAATATAAATATAGTCTTGTCATCGGTTTCAATGTGGAACTTGTGACGTCATCAGTATGTTCGGCGCCATTCTTATGTGGTTTAATTTTATCCCAGCCAATACAAAAATAGTTCGTAGCCGTATGCGACAATTGAACCTCGTGCTGAGAAAACTGATTGTTGTTGTTTCAAATATGACAGCTCGAAAACAACATAACGAAAAGCCTTCAAATTTGGCATGAAGTTAGTTTGATAAATATTCTTAATGTTGGTGTGTTTAGATTTTTCTTTATTTATCAAAGATACCTAAAAGTTCGTAAAATTCAAATATTTTGACGGACAAGTTGTCGCGGCAAGATATTGTTTTTCAGGCCTATAGGCTAGTCTGTGGACGGAAAAGAAAGAAATTTGGCGACAATACGCATAAAGGCCTTCTATTTTACAGCATGGATTTTGGTGGAAGTGTGGCTTATAAATATATAGATATTGACGATTTTCCTACACTTAAAACACAAAACGTTCCGACCTCTCGCGCATCAAACCGTTCACTTTCAGTTATTAAATATTGCCTGCCGTTCACCGCTCCTACGGTGTGGTCCTTTTGACGTCGGTTCAACGTTGAAGCCATGACGTTGTATCAACGTTGAAGAGACGTCATATCGACTAAAAAGCTTGAAGATCATTCAAGTGGAATTATTTTGTTAAAAATAGTATGCCATTCATCAGCTATGAGGCTATGGTCTGAACCTCAGCGCTTCGGTACCAGATTCAGAAGGCTATTCGTGTGAAGTTCAATGTTATAAAAGTAATCACTTGTCAGTTCTAAGTTGTTCTGATGACGTTAATACAACGTCAAAAACCAACCAAATTTCAACGTCATAAAAGTAACGTTGTTCCGACATCGAAAATTGGTTGATCGACGTCCAAACCAAAGAAGTTGAAACCCCCAAAAGGCACACCTACATGCTATGAAGGGGATGTATATAATAAATTTGGTGAATTTGGTCATGTTGTTTCAAAGTTATGCTGCGGAAACTAAACCTATCCTTCAAAATGACAAAGTCCAAACTGTTGCCATGGAAACAAAATAAAAGTATACATAAAAGAAGATGAAACCCCAAAAAGTCACATCTACATGCTACGAAGAGAATGTGTACCAACTTTGGTGAAGATTGGTCAAGTAATTTCAGAGTTATGCTCCGGAAACGAATGGGAACGCCAACACGGACACGGACGGGAACTCAGCCAATACCAATATGTCTCCCGAACCTTCGGGGGGAGACATAATTATGGGACTGGAGAGGAGGGGAATATTAGTAATAGTATTTTGAAATAGCAATTTGACGGCTCCAATAATATTTATGTTTTTCCGGCCAATATATTTGCCAAATAAATTC
Source organism: Phorcus lineatus (assembly GCA_921293015.1). Lineage (NCBI taxonomy): Eukaryota > Metazoa > Mollusca > Gastropoda > Trochida > Trochidae > Phorcus > Phorcus lineatus. The sequence continues at coordinate 41,494 of OV121093.1, read as the reverse complement.
TGACTCGACAAGCGATGATGAAGTTTAAACAAATGAAAATCAAATAGGCGTGCAGATAGAGCATATACCGTGTGTAGATTGGTCAAGAGAACCTAGACTGCATCAAAGGTTCCAATTTTAGTTCAGCGAATTTCCCATGCTTTCATTTTGAGATATTCTTGAAAGTGTTAAATAAAAAAGAAATTTGAATCGTTATGAATCGATCATGCCTACGACATTGTGGGTGTCATCAGGGTTTGAACAGCAACAGCGAATAATAACAATTAGTGTAATGGTGGTTGTCATGTTTAGCGCTGAAAACTGTAAAACTGCGAAGTTTCTACAAGTAAATTATTTTGATTATGTTTATATGAGTTTGCCGAATTTCGAATCACAATCTGCCTACTAGAAGAAAAACTAAATTTCATATTGTACTTTAGTCGGCTGAATTATTTGCTGGTATTCACTGACAATCCCCAGAATACAACAAACATCGAGCCGTATTCCTCAAGTATGTGTTCTCCTTCAGTAAATAATCCTGTTAGGCATATGCGTTACGTCATAAGCAGTAGATCCTTTACCAGAGAAACATTGTAGTGCACTTATAAAACTCCATCAAAGGCTTAGAGATTGTCACAAAGGGTATTCATTGAAATGAAAAAAAATCCCCGTTTTGTATGTGCACCAGCCATTAAATATTTTACTGAACAATACATTTACTGAACAATACATTTACTGCCGCGTTGATATTTTCGAAAGTAAGAAGCTAGTCGTCATCAAGTTTACACACATCTCATCTTTCGGTGTTCAACATTTTAGTAAATTAATTAATATCATTTTCTTTAACATAATACTTATTGTCGCTGCTTTGTTTCACAGGTTCTGTTACCAATGAGGGCAAGGTAGAACATGGATAGAGTCTTTCTAGATACATTTTCACCTTGCATTGGGAAGTTTGGGATAAGGAGGCACGTCCGAACAGCGTGACAACACGAATGTTTGGCATTTCTACTTCTCCTTGGTCTTCTTTAATATTGATGCACTGCTTACAATCAGTGTGTTGAACAGAACAACTTAAAGAGCCACTCCGTGAGTTGTTGGAGTCATATATGCCAAACTTATTCAATGGTGTCATTTGATCGCGAAGTATCGACTGTTACCAAAAAGACACATTTTAAAGCTTGTTGTTTTTTTACAGAGACAATATGAAGGTAGAACGTCGCAATTATGATCGAAAACCGGACAGTGGCGCGCGTCAAATAGTCAAACGTCATTTTGGAGACTTATCTAAAACAGACAGGAGAGCAGTTAGGAGTTGATAGTGTTTGTGAGGTTATATAACTAGTAAATTGGACGTGATATCTACATATCTGTGCATTTATAAGGCTGTTTTTAGATTTTCATGGAAAACCAGTATTTGTCATATATCTTTTGGACATGAAAAGTTAAGATAATATGATTTTATATCCCCACGTATGACATTTAGGTTCGTATCAAAGGTAAATAATATGTTATGAAAATCACGGAGTGGCTCTTTAAGGCTTTGTGAAAAGAGGCCCTAATCACATAACTAGTTTACATGTAAATGGGATGCATAATTTCGACTTATTTTTTTCTCATAACATTTATCTATCAAATATAGACAAGAAAATACCATAATTTTGACATTTTAGAGATAAAGATTGGGACTTGGGAGGCTGTTTGAAATTAACTCAGGACATATAGTATTTTAGCTTTTATTTAAACGACATAAGTAGTTATGATGACGGATTGTATACAAGATAGCGCAGGTCCAAGTACATAATCATCTACGAGTTGTAGCAGTCATGAACATAATTATCTTATGCAAGCATTATGGTCAGTCAATTACAAGCCCGTACAACCGATCTTAGAAGTAAGGAGCCGAAATTCCATATGTTGGATTGGGAAGGGGCTGCTTGAGGGTATATATTATTTGGTTTTCATTAACCTAAAGTTTTGTCATTAAAAAAAGTTGCTACGGGAAAATTGGATAATTTTTTATGAAAACCTCACCGCTTTCTGATTCCTAAACTGAGCTAGAAAAAAATTATATAAATATGGGGATACAAATTGATGCAGAAAAACAAGAAAAAACCTTACGCGTACATAATTTATACTATGAATAACTGTAATCGCCGAAGAGTTCATGCGTAACAACGCTTTCAATTGTATTCACGGATAGATTTTTATTCATGAAGTTTGAAGTCTTTTGATATGTTTTGAAAATCAAATTGTTTGAATTCTTTCTTGGTTCTTATAGACTATAATAGACAATGTATTTTAGACAGTGAACAACTGTCATTATTTTGAAACACACTTTTTCCAATTTGACAAAATTCTTGTATTTTTAAGGCAAGTCCTTCTCGATATTCGAACCCTCATCCTTAATTGCGGGAACAGATCGTATCACGTGACTGCCGTCAGATTACCATAACGTCAACCCCTGGAGGGCGATTAACGACATCAAAAGTTACATTTGATCTTTTTTCCAATATTTCCCATTCCCTTCGTATCATTTTTCATTTGCATGTTTGACAATTAACTTTAAAACTTAAAAAAAAATATGGAAAGCTTGATAAACAGGCTTAACGTATCGTTTTTGACAAAGTTTTGAACTCATTTAGATCCCTCTTTGATAGGCATTCTAGAAGTTGATGATATGAAAGGTAAAGACAATTTTTATGGATAATCAACTTCTTTATTCTGTGGAAGCGACGTTTCGACATATTTTCTAATGTCGTTGTCAAGCAAGTAATGCCTTTAGGGAGTGGATAGAGTATATATACATGGGTTGTTTATACAGGAGAGTTGTTTATACAAAGAGTAGGATTGATGTACAATGGTTGGGTAGAAGAATGAGGAGGTAAATTAGTAATAATGGAAGCCAGGTACATGTTTATACAGTAGATTAAGTTGATGTACATAGATTCACCCCTAATTTTAGTGAAGTGGCAGGTGAATTTCATAGTGATTAAATGAGGTTGGATTGAACGTGTCTTACACAATATTTCAATGGATTTCTTTTTAAGTTGTTAGTACGAATATTTTCTCTCCAGACAGTAATCAGTTATTAAGTAAAAAAACAGTTTTGTATATACCCCAGCGACACATTACTTCCGGTTTGTATTCGATTATAAAGCCAAGGAAATTCGGAAGCACACATCATCTTCTCGCAGATGGAACCAAACTCTTGATTGGCCGTAGGACGAGTATTCGGCGATACGGTCCGGAAGCAATCGTTTGGTCTTCATGTAAAAGGGTGATATGAATAGAGAAACAAAACATGTCGTATCAAAATCCTCTAATACAGGCTTGGCCTCAGATCAACAAGAGTACCTATAGAGGTATAAAACCTGGTCATTTTAAGAGGACATGCGGTTGATGTCGCGCAGGATTTATCAAACCATCACCAGGTACCCATTTATTCGGCTTGGTGAACACAGACACATTTTTATGACTAAGAAGAAGTTTTTTAATAAATACTAACACAATGAATACAATTTAATGATGGCGATTATCATTTAAGTTCAGTCAATAGCCATGCCGTGAAGCTGAAAAACAAAAAAACAAAATGGGATTAGATTTACATATTAGCTGGAACTTATGGCCGATTAATACGTTCTTTTAATCGGCACTAAACCACATGAAGGATTTTTGTCATATAAGCGAACTGAGTATGCTGTTGGTTCGGATGAGTATTGGTTTGTACGAAGTTACCTTCCAGAAGAATGATTATTTTGACGCTGTGATGCGTACATACGGCTTTTGAGAACGAATAGTCTTCCTATATGCTCCTAATTTGGACGATATCAACCTCCAAGTCAGGGCGCCTTCCCTTCGAGTACCTCTACGGTAGTAGCCCAGTGTATTAGTGACGTCACGGAGCGGATACTCGCTGTCTGGAGCTAGGGACGATATGGAACTGTCTTTGTAGATTGCAATCAAAGATAACTGATAAAGGAACTACAGCACGTTACCAGTTGGGGGGGGGGGGGGGGGGGGAGACAGAATAAGGCGCTGTCCTTTTACAAATTTTACAAAATCATCGAAACGGACTCATATATTTGTATGGATAGAATAGCCACTAATTTAAAATTGACTTAAAAGACTTATCTACAAATGCATTGAATGCACAGGCTTCTACAATTCGAGACCGTGAAACGTTCGTATTGCGAGGGAGTTTGTATAGGCATTTATGACGGCGTTTAAAAAGATATAAGGGTATAAAAAAAATTTTTTTTTAAATGATAAAATCAGTCCTAACTTGTACCGAACAGTGATATTGTAATTCCGTAGCAAGCCGATGCGACGAATGGCTTCACCTCTCGCTGTCGTGGTTTTTTTCACTGAGCTGTGCCCATAGATATTAATTAGGTTGTCAAATCTATATCAACCAATATCATAACCTCAGTAACATGATTCAACTGTGTTGTGTCATAATCATGTAATAATAAGATATATGTATAAATTGGTATGGCCCCTTGGATTTCCCTTTCGCAAAATATACTGAGATGGGACTATCCTTTCAAGAAAAATATACTGAGATGGGACTATCCTTTCAAGAAAAATATACTGAGATGGGACTACCCTTTTAAGAAAAATATACTGAGATGGGACTATCCTTTTAAATGGACGTGTTACAACATAAACGGTTTAGTTCTTCGTTGAGGAAATTGACCTGCAATCTTTAGCACGTTTGTGTTCACGGCCGATCGGGAGGGGGCGTTTCCTTGAAATTCAAGTCCCTGGGCATGCAGTTCTTGTGGCATCGTACCGTTCCATTAACTTATTGTTGCCTAGTATGTGAGTAGTCATTTTTCTCAGGTAAGTTCTTAGGGGTAATTTGCATACAGTATGGAAAAATTCAGCCTTTGGTAACAGAGAAAGAAAATGATTAAATTGTCAGCTGTAAATTATGTACATTTAACGAGTCATTCTCTCCCCTAAGACGAAGCTCTGTCATTTATTCCTATACAACCTCTGTTTAAATAAAGATCTTCTCGGGCTTCCAGCACGTTCCCATGGTGGCAACATAGCAACATGCATAGCAACATACATACATTGCAATATTTCAGGCAATGAAATCACCCGGTTTAAGGACAACACATTTGATGTGGCACTGGCCTATGGAGTTACGCAGTCGTTAGATAAGGTGCAAAGTGTACATTCGAATAAAGTGTGACTGATTGCACAACTAACTTTGATTTCATCCACACAAGCTTCTACAATTCGAGACCCTAAAACGTTCGTATTGCGAGGGAGTTTGTACAGGAATTTATGATGGAGTTAACTCTGTCGAGAGAGGATAAAAAAAAGCCAATTTTTTAAATGATAAAATCAATATCTTCCTGAACTGATACTAGTGACTGCGATTGATGACGAGTAGACCTGTTTGAAGGTATTTCATATTTCACATAAAAAGGGGGAGGGAGAGTGGCACTGTGGCAGTCTTACCTTTTTCTTTTCCTTCCTTTCAGTTGGCAATCAACGTCGCACTTGCCGTCCATTTAAATTGCTGGTACTCCGCCTGGCATGTATAAATGCCCGTGTCCTCAGACTTGGCGTTGCTAATGATAAACTGTAGCTCCGCCGGAAAGGCGTGTTCGGTATAGATATGATTCTGAACTCCGGTAAGTCCAGCGAAAAGCCAAGTCATTGTGACATTTTGGGTAGTTTGGGTTTAAACTTGCAGTCCAGCATGGTACTTTCTCCACCCTTCAGTGTGACCGTCGTCGGAGAAACGAGCAGTTGGTCTGGAATAACTGGTCTTCCAGCAATAGACACAAATCAGGACCCATATTTTCGAAGCTCTCTTAGTGCTAAGATTGTCTTAAAGATCGACTGAAATGACCCATGGCAACTTTCGTGATTCATAAAATACGTATTCTAATTTGCCAGTAACTTGAGTTTAAATTTTCGAAATCGGCCTATAAACAACTTCAATACGGCTTTTTTCCAATCACCAGCTAATTAGCACCAGTGAACAGAACTGAACTGGCCCGTGGTCACTGAGGCGTGTCCAGCCGTGTTTCCTGCCGCGTGACGTGCTAGGCGGCGGAAGTATAACCTCCTTAATGAAAAAACAACAGGAAATCTCACATTCTAAACAACTGTTAAAACATATCTAAAGTCATCAAAGCAACTCAAACCTCCGATGAATTGATGTTAAATATATCTTTAATTATTTGTATTGTTCCAAGCGAAAGACAGTGTTTAAATGTGATGCTATGCGCACTATCCCATAGCATGTGTACATCAATTACGACGTTTGCCAAATGTTGTCACAACAATCAGATTGGATCAAATAGTCTTATTTTTTATGACACACAGGTTGCCGTTATATAATCCTGTCGCATTCAATTTCAATTCTTGATTTAATGGTCTCTAATTATACCTTTTGAATTTTAACGCCTTGGACCCACCAAGCGGAATATATGTCCTGTCATAATAGCGTAATCTTGGCATTCGACTGCTACTTAGTTTATTGTCACGGCGTCCAGTCATTTTGAACCAATGAACTTGTAGAATATATATTCAACCAATAAATTAAGAGAAGGAGTGTCACAACCAAGTTACTAAACCCGGTATTTCATGCGGGAACGGGCGAACGCTTCCAGGTGCGAGTGTTGGCTGGCATGCGGGAAAAGCATGCAGCACGTGCGCGGGGTCTATTTAGCGGCAAGTTTGTAGTTGTGTCGAGGCACAGCAATTTAGAACTTTGAACACGTCGGACGGCGACTGTGTGCTGTGGCAATTACTGATTATATCTGGTCGTTTGGACGTGAGTACAGTTTTATTTGAATTATTCATTTATGTCGTATTTTGTGGTTTAGATTATGGTTATTGACGTTTTGTAGAAAAGGCAGAATTTCAAGATTATAACGCAGGTGTATTTACGGCTAGGATGTCTAATAATTGTTTATTGCAGAGAGTGTGAGTATGATTGGTGATTTTGTCTGCAAATTCGTCATAGGTTTTGTGTATGACATTGTTAGTTCGGGATGATTTGTGAGAAGTGTATAAGATGGCATACATGTCTGGAAACTCTTATATGTGGTGTGTGAATCGTACGAGATTTTATATTAGAAGTGTATGATAAAATGACGGGTGTATCTTAAAAATGTGTATGCATTATTTGAGTAAAGTAAGTTTGTATTTTATGACATGTGTCAGCTAGTGAGTATATTTCTGTATTTAGTATGTGTGACACGAGTGGTAGGTAATTATGATTGTTGGAATGTATATGCACATGTAAGATGGCATATTATTTATTATGCACTCAATGTTTACAGCAATCAATCAGTCAACCAATCATTCAGTGATCGTGAGTACGTCGTGCCAGGGACGAAAAGCCTTGGATTGTGGTGTCGTGACGACGAAGCCACGTGTAAGGCAGTGGTGTGGACGGTATCGCTAGGACTGACCTTGTCCAGGTCGTTGTGACGGAAGTATGTCACGTGTGTACTGCCTAGGATGACCCGAGCCAGATGCCGCTTGTGAAGGAGTGTATACTAGTATCAGGACTGGAAGGACCCCAGTGTGTACGAGGCAGGGATGACGACGCATCCGTGACCTCGATGACCTTAGATGACCAGCCATGTGTACGACATGAGTGGATCCATTTAACATCATGAACTGAAATATGTAAGTCAGGTGGAATCAGTCCTAATTGATACTTTGTATTGCAAAGGTGATTGTACGAATCATTTATTTGTATGCTTTGTGGATATAGTGAAGTGTTAACCTTATAACGTAAGGGAATTTGAAACGTAAGTGAACTGAAGTAAGTTAGTGGTATGTAGTATTAGTGGAATAAGGTTGTGTGAGTTAGTGGTGTGTGGTATTCAGTAGTGTGTGTAATAGATGGTGACCGAGTTACTTGTACGTGTTGAATGATTCTGTTGGTTTTGTGAAGTGTTGAGGGTGTGTTGTGTATGGAGATGTGCTAAGTGACGGTGTGGCGAGATGAAGTGATGGGTATGCATGAGACTTATGAATCGATAGGAACGTGAATGAAGATGAATGGGTGTAGTGTGATGTCATGTGTTCGATATTGGTGGGAATAAATTAAGTTTACGTTCACCCATTGTTGTGTTGTGATGTTGGTGATGACACCCTAGGGCTGTTCCGTGACAAGGAGATTTGGCTCATGCACTTCTACGGACGATGACACACATTTAAAAAATTACATCGTGAATAACGGCTACCAACATTCTTTAGGATTACATAGGATGTTTCTAACGCTTGCGCCAGGTATGTTTTCATGTCATTGATTGTTAAATTCGAAGACAGAGATATTGCACCCCGGTGTGAGATGTTATACTAGCTAACAATATAATAACCGTTAATACAAACGAATCATCCACTAAATGGCACTAAGTACTAAAAATTAAAGTGAAACAAAATTATTTTTTCTACAGTAAACATTTAAAAAGTTTTTACACTCTCTCCCGTTTAATACAAAAACCTTCATTTTTTTTCGAGACAATTTAGAACTTCATATCGATAATAAATGTTGTAACACTACGTGATATCCCATAGTAATGGATCTCTCACCGGCCAAGTTCTTAACCTTTTTGATATAAAAACACCCAAGAAAACCGCTTCCAAGGATTGTCACAGTCCAATCAAAATGGATTTGACGACTAAGAGGGAAAGTTGATATCATGAAGCAGTTACATATCGTATTTTGGAATTCTTTCGGTCATGCTATTGCCTCTATTTGGCTGTTGAATTAGCTTAAAAATACAGAGAAAATCAAAGGGTTGGACTTTCAGCTGACGCCTAGCACGTCACACACTGGGCGTGGCTTCGAGTCATGCTTCGGTGATTTTGTCTAAGCGTTCGCCAGGCTCATTAGGCGGTTATCCAAAACAGGGATATAAAAGGTCTCCTAGTAGTCGAATTAAAGCGTATATTTTCTAATTTTTTTGGCTCTATTGATTCTTATAAGTGGAGCGACTACAGATAATAATTTGTAATTTTGTAAAAATTGAAATCGTCCTGATATCCGGTCTAAACGTAATTAATTTCAAAACATAATTCTTGATTGGCGATAAACCTTTACACATGTTTACCGCCTTTACACATGTTTACCGACGCTCTTATTCCCATCATGAAAGAGAAAATGTTAGTTATAGACAGTTTACATTACATTAAGTAGAGTTTTGCCTTTGTAAATTTGTTGGAGTCAATGTTGGTTAACAGCCCCAAATTTATTTCTATAACCGAAGGATTGGTTATCGCTATGACCATTAGTTACGAGGACAGCATAATTATGTAACAATCAGATGAAAAGCAAAGAAATGCAAACACTACATTATGTTTTATCATGTCCCGCAGAGATGAGTATCAATCTGTAATCAATGGGTATCCGCAAAAGCTCTTACCTCCCCAGATTTGCAAAACGACGTTGTCTGACAATCGGCAGGATCCGCAACACCGGTACAATCCATGCACTCAAGCCCTTGTGGCACTGCAATTTTAACTGGTTAATACAATACAATGATTCCTCATTCTCTCTGGACCAACAATATCAGCTCCGTCACAAATTCCTATGCTTATCTCTGTCGCAAAACAAGCTCTTCTTGTACCGGTAGGCTATTCCGGCGACAAATTATTGCAAATCAAATATTCGAAAGAAAACACCGCGTGCATGGATAGCTTTATTCGTGTCAGCGAGGCCAATGCCATGATGTAGGCGTGAAGAAGGCCGAATGTGTTGTGTAAAGAGTACACAAAAGTGCCAGTTGAATAAAGTTTACCTTTGCCGAAGGATACGAGATTAACTGAGGCTTTTCGAGTTTATAACTTTTAAAATAGCGTTGATAATTTGCAAAACTAACTTTGTTTGAATTCAATTAAGTTTCCACATTTCTAGACCGATATAAGCACTTTATAGGGACGGGATAGCGGAGGACTTTGTGGCGGAGCTACCATTGAGAATTGGTTTCCGCTGATTATCAACTTTCTCATATTCACAATGGCGACATAGCATATAAAGAAAGTCTCTTTCAACAAACGGCCCCTCAAAACTTTTCTTCAAATTTTAAATGATGAGTACATGGTTAATGTCTCTATAACATTCCCCCTCCCCCCGTCAATGGAATAGAATTACGAGAATGAGATTTTTTGTACAAACTGTGCAAGGTGCCCGCCGGATCAAACTTTATATTGCAGTGGTCCCGAGTACAGCATGAAGTCCAGAACTCGATGTCCCCTGCATCAGACGGGGCCTGACGCTTGGTCTGGTCAATCAAGGTGCACGTCTGGAATAAACCCCGAACGACAAGTTTGATATGTAATCCGCTGACATGCTCTTCCCTCGGAACTAGCTCAAGTCTTCCAGCGCAACCAATGTGGTTTCAAACTTGCGGAAATCGTAATATCACTCACTGTCTGCTATTTTCATTGATTAGAGATAAAAAGTTGAATGTTAAGCCTTGTTCGATGTAATACAATTAATATCAACCACTAAATGTTAGAATACTGAACGTCGCTCCATGTCTCACTACTTCTGTTAAAACGTCGCTCCATGTCTCACTACTTCTGTTAAAACGTCGCTCCATGTCTGACTACATATGTTAAAACGTCGCTCCATGTCTTACTACTTCTGTTAAAACGTCGCTCCATGTCTCCCTACTTCTGTTAAAACGTCGCTCCATGTCTCACTACTTCTGTTAAAACGTCGCTCCATGTCTCACTACTTATGTTAAAACGTCGCTCCATGTCTCACTACTTCTGTTAAAACGTCGCTCCATGTCTTACTACTTCTGTTAAAACGTCGCTCCATGTCTCACTACTTATGTTAAAACGTCGCTCCATGTCTTACTACTTCTGTTAAAACGTCGCTCCATGTCTTACTACTTCTGTTAAAACGTCGCTCCATTTCTTACTACTTCTGTTAAACTCTTTAAGTGACTAGATGTAAAAATGAAAAATCTTCAATTAGTTTAGTATGCTTCGGGAGAGGAAAACTTTATTTTTGTCACCAAGTGTCAAAACAAGATTACGCTGAAATTAGTTCAGTATATTTTGTGTTCAGTAGATGTAATAAACTCAATTAGAATCATGTCTGGAATACGTTTTTTACAATCATTATCAACCCTCATATTTTCAGCAACGGGGAAAACGGACACTTACAGTTGATGGTTTACAGTCAAGATCGTACAAAACAGAACTCCCGGAGAAATACTTTCTGGCATGGCAGTGCTAAAACAAAAACAGTATCATGAGATTATTAATCAAATTTCAAATTCCAAATCATGAAATACACATCTACACGCAAAACATTTACTTTTTACAATTATACTATGTAAGTAATTGATAACAATATTCATTGTATATGTTAAATACAAATTGTTTAGGTTTCGTTTAAGAGGGGCATTAGAAAAACATACGCGCACACACATACACACGCATATACATACATACATACACATACATACATAAATATATACACACACATACATACACGCACATACATATATGCATATATATACACACACACACACACACCCCCACACACGCATACATACATACATACATACATAGGGGGCGGGATAGCGCAGTGGTTAGCGCGTTAGGCTCCGCATCAAGAGGTCCGTGGTTCGAATTCCGCCAGGGGCTCGGCAACTTTGTCTGCAGTAGGAGAACTGGGTCCCGTTGCACAAAACACTAAGGTGACCTTAAAGGATAAGTCCAAGAAAGATTCAAGTTAATTCTATCGAAAGTTTGTGTCATAAGACGATTTCTCATAATTTTCTAATTTTTTTGGTCATTGGGTTAATTAGTTACATAATTTTAAACCTGTGTATTTGCACGATGAAGGGGGTCGCCATTTTCTATGAAAAAATGACGTCATCGACACACCACAAGAAATCGGTGTAAGGAGCTTTGATTTGTAATCTCCGAACATCTTTGTGCTGTAGAGTTTGCGAACGAAAACTAGAGTTGCTGTATAAACGCGCTGCGCACTTGTAAAGAAAAATAAACATTGAGTCATATTGCAAAACCCAGTCGCGTTTTTTTTTCTTTTACAACTAGCTATAGCGTTTAGTTTAAAACCTTACATGTTTGAACCTCATGCAGGTTGTGGAAGGGGGAAGTTCAGGAAAGCGATAACAGCAGTAGCGACTCGAATACTGAATCCGGTGATCGTGGTCGATTCGAAGACATGGCATGTTGCCCAAAAAGTTTCGTACTTGCACGGTCGAACCGTTGGCATTTCGTGTAGGCCTATTACTGAGCACATAGACTTTTCAACGATTTGCCATAGCCCAGCGGTATCACTCATGTCTTATATCCAATTCATGCTATTTAAGGGGTGGGGTGGACGATAGTGATTGTTGTCTAAATATGTAAATTTCGGCATGTTTTATTTTGGTTTCAACGTAATGATAATTTGAAAATGGAATAATAATTGTAAAACTGTTATTTCTGTCAAAATTTGTAATTCCTTTTTTTTATAAACCTTCAATACCAATAACTGGCTGGGTTTTTAAAAATCAAAAGTAAGTCGTAGTGTGATATTCAGCATCAAAAGTGTATGGATTATCGATATTTAGCTGCTTCCTTATTCATGAGAAACTAGCTATGAATAATAAAATAACATAAACAACAAAAATACAAATAAACCAATAAATTAATTTATTTTTTATTTACATATTATTGTTAATTAATTGGCGAATTTTTCATACATAAAAGATCAACTGAAAAAAATATATATTTTTTACATTATCAGTACTTATAATTTATTAGATAAACACCCTCTTCTAAATAGAGAGTAGACTTATGATAGAAAATGACAGACAGTTTTCTGAAAGCATTTGGAAAACATTTTGATAGCATAATAAAACACATGTTACCTTTTTCAGACAGTCAAGGATCAAGGCATATAGAAACTTTATGTCATGGGCTCACAGCAGGCAGAAACTTGTGTGAAAAGTTATCCCTGCTTGTACAGTCAGGAAAATAAGAGATCAGTTTCCAGGACAAGATTATACTGGCTTCAAAGAAGTTAGCGAAGCTATGGCCCTTCATGAGTGATATCACCCTAACTCTGTTTTATGACCTGTCTGCAATAACAAAAAACAGGGAATATTTGAAAAGATGATTGTTTTATTAGAGTAAGAAAATTAGTATTCTAATCATGAGTGGACAAAAAACATTGATCACAATTATCATCATTTATTCAATTATTATAATATGTGTAGTACCTGAGCCAAGGTTCAATATTGGCAGCTAATCAATCAGTCCAATTGTTTTAAGGTTCCACAATATTGGCTTACTATCCACAACAACTATGTCAATAATATTTACACTAATGTTCAATAATTTCATGTTTACATCCATAAAATCATTTAACAAATCAGCAAATAATTTGTATCAATTCAGCTAATGCGAAAGTAGAATTATTGATTAACTACTTTTGAATATCAGAAGAAGTTTATCTGAAATTCTTATCACGCTTGGATATACAATTATATCACATGAATAATATCTGACAATTTCAACTACAGTGAAACTTGAAAGAGCTTATCAGTCAAAAAATCTCAATTGCACCTCAAATTTCTCAAATAAGCTGGGAAGCACAATACCTTCAGAGATATACAAAATGACATAAATATTTCAATTCAAATAAAACTTGTAATTACACTTGCAGACAATCACTCCTCAAAGGTGAGCCCCAATAATAATAATACCAGATGATGATGCAACTTTATGACTGTGACCTCCAATAAAGAACCTCATGACCCCTTTACAATATAACTTTGCCGATATCGTACTACCAAAAAAAGTTTTTTTTATTTCATGTACAGGACATGAACAGGATTTAAAATGATTCTGGTACAAAAGCTCATCAAGTGAATCTGAAAATACACAATATTTATCTTGAGAGATGACATTGAAAATATGGTCACATTCTGGTTTGTTATCCCCACTTTGCGTATCTGCATCAGATGAGGGTTCATAAAAAGATGTTTCACTTGATATATGTGAAGAAAATGATTCATTTTGAACAGATGATTCTTACAAGTATCAACAATTTGTGAAGAAAATGATTCATTACAATTGTCAACAAAATTGTCAACAATGTCAAGTGATTGACTGTCCATGTCATTATGATTAATGACTGTGAACTTTGAATTATGGCAGGAATGGTCCAACAGTGTTTGAGGAGGATGCGTCTGGGCCGCTGCACTTTTGGTGGGTAGTGTGGCCACAGTCTCTACACCAGTCATTCTTCTGAACACCAATGCTCTAAAATAAAATGTAAAAACTGTATTATACTAAAAATTCCAACTTAATGCATTGGTTAAATAATAGATCCAAATATTCTTCACAAACAACCTGTACCAAAAATTATTAAACAATAATTTAACACTGTCAACAAATCAAAATTATAGTCACACATCTTAAAAGAAGACCAAAAAATAAATATTTATTCATCTATAAATCATCATTCAAAGATAACTTTTTCACAAACAACAGAATTTGATTTAATGTAAAAGTTCTGCAAGGTATTAAGTCTTTCCATAATTATGCATTGTCTGAAATTTTTTATTCTAAAATAGTGAACAAGTAACCAGTTGAATTTAAAAAATCATGCTAATTATACATATTTTTATCAAAATATGTAAAAAAAAATACCTAAGCAAACAATGAAATTTAATGAAATTAAGAACCTATTCCATGCCATATAAATGCCAAATAGAATGCATTGATCATAGAGTAAAATTTCAACCTAATTCGCAATCAAATTGATTTCGTACCAATAGTAAATGCATTAATTTTGTGGGAATACTAATATTTAGACTGTGACTTACTAACAAATTGCTAGTCACACTTTTAATTCCAAACCCAAACAAAATTAAGCCAAACATTGGTCAAATCCGATAAAATCGTATACGTATTGGCGAATATCAGTTTGATTACGAACATGCCACTAAAAGAGCGAGCTTTCGCTTTAGGATTCGCTTTTACTATATCTAACCGAGATTTGTTTATTATGGCAAGGAAAAAACCCCATTATCATGAAAATAATTTTCGTTGATACCACTTAGATTATATATTATCATTTGAAATTAAAAACTTGTGAAAACAATCACTTAATTCAAACTAATGATAATTAGTGATTAATCATTTGAACAAAATGTCGGAAGTATTCAAACCTTGTGGCGGCCGAACTTGAAAGTCGAACCGTCAGGCCCGTTCCAATGTTATGTAGATAACGTTTTGACAGATTTTTATACCTGTCAGGTTTTAGGATCTGAAAATAAGATTTACCGTGACCGGGGACGTTTTTTCCCCTTACGTTTCAGCTGGAGCAGCCCAAGCCTGTCAGGTGGGCATTGCACGGTAATGCTATTGTGCGGTGTCTCCTAATTTCGTGGTGTGTCGCTGATGTCATACTCCCGCTGTTTCTCGCTCTCGTTTACCGTTCGAGATAGCAATATGGCGGCCCCCATCAAAGCCGTCAAAACGTAATATTTCCAACTTTGAATTTTTATTGTAATTAAAGTAAAATATCTAAAAATTATTGGCCGATATGAATGGATTTACGAATATACATTGTTTGAAAGGCTTAATTTTCATTTTTCATTGGACTTACCCTTTAAGTCACTAAGGTAGCCTTAGTGCAATGTTAAATGATGGCACTAAGGTTAACCTTAGTGTTAAGTTGTTTTGTGCAACGGCCCCCTGTTCTACACGCAGTCAGGTTTGGGTGCAATGCTACACTGAATTTCAGTGCAGTAACACCCATGGTTCGCTAGTTCCAGCCGATGCTCGCAGGTTTCACCGCAATGCATAGCCACAATGGTGTTGCGGGTTTTCTCCCTGCAATAATACTAGCAGCCGCGATATAAGTGAAATATTCTTGAAAGCGGCGTTGAACCCCATATCACCTCACCACCTTACATACATAGGTATTTACATTCACGAACACATAATCACATTCATACACACAACATTCATTTTTTTTAACTTGAAACGTCTCACCTGCTTGGCTGAACACTCTTTGAGGGTTGTACAGTCAGATATTTTCGAGATGCCTCGACAGTTAGGGTAACCTAACCCTAACCCTAACCTTCATCATGTAAGAAGCCCACATACAAGGCAAAGTTACAGATAGATATTAGATAAAAACGCAATGCCATTTCATTTCGTCATTTTGATGTATGAAGATGCAAAGCTGGCGCCAGGAGTAGAATTATTCCAGTTTTTTGAAGTAACAATAGACACATTGTTTGCATAAAGTGACATGTGATATCGAAGTTTGATACCACGGGCGCCAGACTCTTTAAGCTAGTATTCAAACCTATCTACACAACATATATTGAAGGTCCGACAGACTTAGCCATTTTGGATCTCTCCTCCGTCACGAAATGGAAATTAGCATCCGTATTCGAAATGGATATATTACAAAGATATGAGCCAGACAGAATGTGTAACGGACGGACGGACGGACGGAGCCCATATTAAGATCTCATATTAAGGGGGATTACAAAGAGGAGTAAGAGTATAACGAAGTTACGTTTCTTGCAGTTATTTCAAATCTTAAAATGTGCGAATTTTGTTGCTACAAAACTGTATCAAGATGATGCATCTCAACCCTATTAGGTATACCGATACAACTTGGATATTCTTATGGTGCTAAAAAATTTTTAAAAATTCAGATACTGGTACATTACTGAAGTCATTTCCGGATCAGGGCACGACGACAGAAAGCAATTGCTTTAGGCAAACAGTTCCCGGGCAAGGTCGAGGATAACATGCATGTCTGTCCTACATTCATCGTAATAAATCATTGTCATTTATCGAACATTCAAATTCTATTATCGTTGTCAAAAATACGGTTTTGAGTATGATTAGATTTTCAAGAAACTGATGAATGATGTGGTAATGTTAATGTACTCACATGCTACATTTATGAACAACAGGAATCCAAGGGCAAGGACCAAATCTGCAAATAAAGACACTAGATTTTAGCTAATGATAAGTTAAAAACAATGTAAAGAAATATTAGAATACTGGGCCTTTATTTTCGAAGCTCTCCGAATAATTCGCATTGCGTTGACGCATGCGATTTGAGAGTTTACATTACGATCGTTTTGCATGCGATTTGCTTGCGAATGTCTTCCTTGCGATTTTTCCGAAGTGAATAATGTATGTATGTATGTATGTATGCATGTATGTACCTGTATGCATGTACATATATGTAATGGGCAGTATATGTAGGTATGTAATAGACAGTATATGGATAATGAACTGAAGGGTACAATGTGTATGTGTGCAAAATCAATGGATATATGACTTGATAGACAGATGTACATTGGTATATCTTCAATATATGAATGTTGTTGATATTAATGAATAACGTTTCTCTGAATCTCCATATCATTCTTTATAATGTTACTACTTCTTTCAGACTAAACATGACTAATTCAAAGGTGCCACGTGTTGGGGAAATACCTCTTCCAATGACAAAATAATGACGTCACATAGGGAATTCCGATGCGATTTCGAGTGCGTTGCGAATAAAATAGAACAGGTTCTATTTTTTTTCGCAACGCATAGCAACGCATTGAAGAGACGGACGTAGTGTAAGACAACTCATTGAAAACAAAGTGCTGCGTTTGTAAGTGAATTTTTTTAACGCATCGCATTCCAAAAACGGACTAGTGTAAACCCGGCCTTAGTGGCAAGAGAGCTTCGAAAATGTAGGCCCCGGTTTTCTTGATGAAAACACCTTCTGCAGGTAGCGGCTATTTTGATTGAGGTTACTTATTTATATGAAGCTGCCACCTGCCACCTTGTTGTCTTTGACCGAGATGAAAACATTCATGAAAAATATCAACGTGATGTGAATTTATTAACAGTGCATTCTACCATGACATTTTAAAATCCTTGTTTTTGATTGGTTTATTTCATCGTCGAATCTACGTTCGACCACGATTTTTAGACAGCCGAATGACCGCGTTGGAATACATCGTCCTAAGGCTCGATGCAAAGAAGAGACGTAAAAGCACTGCGAGGAGTTTGACGCTCTACCGCTAAACATGATGAAAACGTGCTTTTGATAGCCTTCTGTTACCAATTACCATTAGGCATACATACTTCATAACGCTTATATAAACAGTCTACTACTCAATCACGTGATTTGTTTGCATTAATGTGGAAAACGTTTGATTTCAAGCCGCGATGACTGGATCAGACTCGGCCACGATAGTTTTCATTCTAACACTGTGACGTCATGGGCTTGTGCAGTGTGACATGACGTCACAAGACTGGTCACGTGATCAGCTTTAGGAATTCGGTATCGGCCATTTTGTTTGAGGTGATTCAGGACTTTTTGGAAGTCAAATTCTCATGTTTTATGCTGGTGCAATGAGTTTCAAGAAAAACTCAATGCTCTGACTTGTTAACTTGACAATTCTTTTATTTCTAAAGTTCCCTACTCAATTTTTTCACTTCAATTATAGTTTAGGTGTTACCCATTGTACCTATTTCAAATGGAAATGCCTATGACCGCGTCACACCTAAACTTTCGCGACATCAAAGAAATGTAATTTAAAAGTTTATTAACTCGTCATGGTAGAATGGAGATAAACCTATTGTGTTTTTAATTTTTTGTGATTCGAACGTAGATTCGAAACCTGTTGATTTTAAATTCGAAACCTCACGCTACGCGTTCGGCTCCGAATGAAATCAACAGGTTTCGAATCTACGTTCGAATCACAAAAAATTAAAAACACAATAGGTTTATCTCCTAAATATACTATTTCTTACCCAAGCGGGCACAAATATGCCGGGAATATTAAAGTTTTCCTCACGGGAATGACAGTTTTTCTAAAAATAACTCGAGATTTGATTGGCTGACAGAACTATTTCTAATTATTTGTTCAGTGAGTCAAGAGTAGCCGTGTCATATAGATTTCTAAACAAACCTGTTTTTTATTTCGTATGTCAATGTAAAATGTTTTATATGTTTGTTTTACTATTTCGTTCATCTAGGATTGTCTTGCTTAATGTATGATCCACTAACATCATGTAGTTAATTGTAGAGACCACATTTCACTGCGCCATGACATAATCGTTGTTCGTCGCGCATGAAAACAAAGACCGAGTTTAATTGCAACTCGCCTTGACGAAGGTATTTTCCAAAAGTACCGTAAATATTCTTAGATTTGACTTGGGTAAGAAAAGGAATAACCAACTCGAAGCTCGGAATTTATAACAATAATCCACTCAGAACAGATAAACCGTAATTCCTCGCATCTTGTTGATTATTCTTATATTAAATGCGTTTTGTAATGTTGTCAGCTTTCTAAATTATTGTTTATTTAGTTTGGGAGAAAATGCTCCAGACAGAATGGACTTTTCTGTTTCATTTTCTATTGGGTCATTTTAGAAGCTGGATTGATGAAGAAGAACGAGTTCTTATGGATAGTCAACTTCTTTTATGCACGAATTGCGACGTTTAAACACTTAAATTTGCGGGCGTTAAATAACAATGAATCCCTGAAATTTTACAAAAGCAACTATTTATCGATATTGTAACATGACCTTCAAGATGTTTATCACTGGGTCAATGTATTTTTTGTGATAAAAAAATGAAGTTTAAAATGATAATGAGTTGATTATAAACGGCAAAGGCGTTTTTCACGCAAAAGTTCAATCAACGTGAACTGTTACTCCGTTGTTTCATTGATTGCAATTAAATTGTTGTTTTTAAAAATGTAAATAAATTATTATTTTTCAAGAGAGAAAACGACAGTGATCACGATGGTATGTTTACTTTCTTCATGCGACCGATTGTTCACGAAATAATACGAGTTATCTTTTTGTAATAATTTTGTTGAACATTGTTTCGCGTGACGTCACTGACAAACAAAGTGCGGAAAATGGACTGTGTATGGAAATACCTCCTAATTTTTCACAATAAAAGCATAGGCCTAGTGACTGAAATTTCACCCACTGATAGTTAGTGTTTCTATCTTGAAAATGATGTAACTTTCGGCAACTTTGCAACAGGAATTACGGTTTCTTTCTTCAGCCCGCACACAGTATCAGTTTCTGGTAGGAAAAATCTTAGTCTGAACAGCCTATTTGCAAATGCATACAAAACTGCAGATAAATTGTTGTCTTATCATCTCATACAATATATAATTATGAATTATAAAAAAAGAATTCATAAATTATCCTATTGAATAGATTTGCTCTATTTTTTGGGGTGACAATCCAACAAAATCATTTACACAAAAACGGAACAAAAAATGTCGGGAACGTATCTCGGCAGTTTTAGCAACGCGGTTCGGTTTCATCCCTTCAGCAAATTAAAAATGTATTTGGCGTGAATATTCACTCATGAACACAGTTTAAATTATGGAAAACATTTATAGAGTATATTCTTCAATTAAATAGTTATCTATAAAAAGAAAACGTTGATTTGCCGATTAGTTTGATTAAACTCATAAGTCAAAATGAACATGTCCGTGGTCACCTCGGCTCGTAAATTAAATTCAGAGAGTGCTCTTACTATACCTTTTAAAGAAGAAAACTAATTAAAGATATGAATCATTTTAGCTTCACAAGGACGAATATGAATATTAAAAACTAAAGCTTCCCAAACCCGGCCGACTTGACTGACGCCTGTCTGTAATCGTATTAGCTCCGCCCACTTGCGGAACTTTCACGGTGTAATTCGCGCTAAAATTATGGCGGGATACTTTCCAAATTTGAAGTATTATTTATTACGGCTATGCATTTGTCTTGAGTGCATCAACTACCTGGTCTCACCATAATCGGTTACGTTAATTTAAATGTGATATCCGAAACCAAAAAATTGACGCTCTTCTGCAATGCTGATATAATATAAGCCACGCCCATTTCCCCACCAAATTGTCTCCACTTCGACTGTTTGACAACAGTGCTTCAAAGCTACGTGAGCGTTGTTTAAAGACGGTGGAAGTCGTGTGACTATGACTTGATTTATATGCAATTTTAAAACTTAAAATGTTTTTATACGAAAACCACTTAGACGGGGCCCGAGTCGCGCAGCGAAGCGTGCCTAGGGAACCGGTCCTTTATTTCCCGCAAAATATTTGGTCTTTAACGGACATGACGTAATTCAATGACGTCATCTCAATCTGCTGTAAACGCGGACATATTATGTCCTCACTTCTATTTTGGCACTCGACCGAGTAGGTCTTTGAAATTGGATTTAAAACCTCCTCCTCCCAATCCTCCTCCTCATTGAGTTTTTGATCACGATATCATTGTACATGATGAGGCGCTATTAATGTCCCCACCTTTGGGGGTGCTAATAATTTCTCAAAATTCATTTGAGAATAAGATTGTTACTTGTTGTTGTTATGTCAATAAACTTGTCCGCTAAATGCGGGCCTTAACAACAAATCATCTTGTTTTCCTTCTCCCCCTAAATGGAACTAGTCAGCCTTAGGTAATCATAAGTTTTGAGGATAAAAATGATTATCTTGAAAAACGCCTTATTTATTTTTATCGCTAATTTTCTGATTCTAAAATATTCATTTTATCTTCTAGTATTAGTCCTTATTACAAGTAATGGAAATAACAGCAGAAATAGAAATAATTTATTCTTAAAAATAATTTCATCAGAGAATCAATATTTTGTCTTGTGACCTAGAAGGAGATGAAGATTATTGCAGTTGAAAAATTTAAATTGCACAGTTTATAATGAACAAGTTTAGCCAACCTACATAAAGGTAAACGAAGATATTCAATATTAATAATCTCTGAATATAACAAATACTTTTTGAATATATTCCAATATATATTTAGAAATAAAAAATATCGCTTTTAGATCGATACAAATTTTGAATTATTCTTCTTATTATCATGGAACAGGTTGAAAAATCACTATTCATCAAACAATTGATATGGATAGACTCAGTCAAATAAATTCAAGATATATGTTCAATGCTTTTAAAATTTCAGTAAGATGTTATATTGATAATTGATATGTTGAGAATCAGTAGACTAATTCAAATTGGATATTCTTTGTAATTTTCTCCTTTTGCATTGACATAGTAATAATTAATTTTGTACTGTTTTTTTTATTATGATATTCGTGCCACGAGACAATGTCGACATGTCGAATGTCAGTCGTTGGAACATGGTAATATCAACTAGTTCTTATTTGCCACAGTCGCTGCCAGTAGGTCACATTACTCACATATGAATCTTTTTAAAATTATTTCCAAACAACAAGGGATTCCCCGAACAAGCCAGCGGTAAATATCGCGAGGGACTCCGGAAATGACGATAGAATGTCTACGTCACGTCTCGCCTCCCGTGGCTCGTGCTGTTTACCAGACGACAGGTGGTTGTTCCGCGCCCAAATAAAACGTTCGATTGGAAGATGAAACAAACCCTCGTAATCATAGTCTTTTATATCCCTCTAATAAAAAAAACTGAATAAGTTTTGGTTAAATTGGTATCCTAATAACATATGCTTGACACATTGTTCTCATATTCTTGAACTGATTTTTATAGGTAAACATTTTAAAATATATTCTTGATATATTACATAAAGTCAGTAAAATAATGCACAAGCCATGTTCAAGGCATTGGGTTTTACCATGTAATTAGTACATATCGAAGCAAACAAAAATGTTAAAATGGTATTGTGGTTTACTCTCTTATTGCACAATAACCATCAGATGTCCGTACCACATTCGTTCATTGAAATAAGATCTCCCGAAAGTGGTATCTACAATGTCACAGCCATATTGTAAACAAAACTGGCCCGGGAGATGCAATGTAGTCTGCAAAACAAAACGTGTAAACAGATGTATCAAGAGTGATGTAAATAAATGCAGTGGACTATCTAGAGTATTCAAATTTTGTGTTAGCAAATTCATTTTTAATTAAAACAAATAATTGCCAACCATCATCTGATCTTTTCACCAAACCACGTTCCAATTTAACGAGTCAGGTGTTGCAATTGTTAAATTGTTCCCGTAGTTATTTCCAGCCAGCATTAAATACTATTATATATGAACACGAGGATTCATCAAAGATAGAAAACATCAACATCAAGTTATTGGTTAAACAAAATTTTTGTTCCAAACACCATTTTGATAGAGCTATCACTGATAAAAAAACAAGGGAATTTAATTACAGAGCTGCAATTATCAATGCTTATTAGCCGTTATAAGATACTATTAACTAGCAGGCAAAAGAAAGATTTCACGGTTTTTTCAAGTCTATAAAAAAGCAGATATGAGAATTCTGACGATTTGTTCATAAAAAGAAATCATTTTCCAATATTCTCTTAAAAAAGCATCCAAATATCAGAATTTAATTTGCCTCAATACACAAGCAAAGAGACGGGGTCAATAAAAAAAATACACAAATGTGGAGTTAGTTAGCTACTCTCAGTAAGCTAACTAACATACCTCTATTTTATTGTGGTGATTATTGGCTGTCTACCTTAACATCATTTAAAAGGGTAAATCCGTGCTTTTCCCACTCCCAATCCTTATGGGTCAGTCAATTTCAATGTAGGGGTTCACATCAAGTAAGGATTTATTCTTTCTACATATTTGCTATCAAAACTAACATTGAAATGCGAATTGGTTTGGGGGTTTTTCAACTTGTGATCATATGTTTTTGACATATTTGAATGGATCTTTTAATTAATCACCATCAACATACGTCTATATGGTCTATTAATTCTAAACTGCAATATGTTTCATATAACATTTTGTTAAGAGAGAGAGAAATAACTTTTAAAACAATATAATTTTCATGCGAGTAGAACTTCTTTTGAAAAGGCATCATCAATTGTAACAATAGTCAGATTATTTGATCCATATTTTGATATAATTTAAGACTGTAAAGTGATCCATCTGATTTTGTCATTTTTGTTATTCCCAATAAATCTGTAGCCAACATTCATTTAGTTTATAAATGACATCGCATCTAGGCTGGCCTTTTGGGAGGCGAAGTTTCATCTCTATATGCAGCATAATTTTGAACTAAAAAATCGTTTGGAAAAGATAACAAAACGATTAACCGTAATCCTGACATACTACTTATGTCGTTAAATCGCTGAATATTACATGCATAAAAACAACAGAAAGAGGTTTCTCCATTTTATGATAATCACTCTTATGTCTGATCTTTTCTTCAGCTTCTATCGAGATTCAGATCTAATTAGCGTGTGTGATGACGCACAGATGAGAATTGTAAAAACGCCAGGGACACTCAATGAACAGAAATGTTTGAATTGACAATCATCTAACCCATTTCGATATACCGTAGTTCCTCGAATAGACGCCGGGTCTCGAATTGACGCCGACTGATAGGTTGATTAATTAATGCTCCCGTAGTTGAATGCAAATGATATATATTCTCCCTCTGGACGAATACAATAAAATGAATAGACGCCGGGTGTAAATGAGGTCTGATAAATAGACGCCGGGCCCGAAGTTATTCTTAATCTATTTCATGTTCTGCTGGATTTTTATGCTTTCCGTAGTACATTGCAAAATCAAATTTCATAAAAAAAATACATTACACGGGATGTAGATTACAATTAGGTATTAGAAAACATTCGGAAAATTACAAACTAAAAGTAGGTGCATGGAAATAAATCATTAATGATCAAAACTTATTCATAAAATATAAGGAGCGCCTTTAGAATCCCTCACCATAAAATTCTCGTGGTGTATGTTTGCGTCACGTGAATGCATGTTTGGAAACCTCAAGCAAGAGACTCTCAATTTAAACTATCCCCTGAAATGTTAAAGCTACAGGAGATAAGTATAACATATTCTTCTTCTTCTACAGCGGATACAGAAACATTACACATGATAATGAACATGAGATATGAACAAACCTTAATGAGGCGGGAAAACAACCCTTCGTCTCTGTCGTTAATCTGAAAACACGTGCTTTTAAAATTGAGAGTGCTCTCCCCTGGAAGACCATAGATTTCATTGGAAAGGTATATAAGTAAAAGATAACAGATATTAACATAAACAATCCCTTATCATTTTAGGAAAATAACAAATAAATATTTTCAAACGTGGGGCAAGTAATTTTGACTTCAGTGTAAAAGTGTAAATGAGATCGAGGAATAAATAAAAGTAAATAATGAACACCCAAATTCGTTTACCATAAACGTTGTGAAGAGTCGTGGGAACTTTCTTATCAAGCATTTTGGTTTAATAATATTATCTGGGAGCACTTCCGTCATGTCGAGCATTAATGTAAGCACGAAAATATAACTTGTATTCATTATAGTAATAAGCTAATAGACTTTACATATCAAACTATGTTTCGCGGAAGATACCATATATGGAAGTTGAATTCATGCGCTTTTCCATATATGGATTTTACTATTACAAGTGTAGTAAAATGTGTAACTTGAATGAACCCACAATCCCAAACGATGCAAAAAATTTCATCGATTTTCGTTAATTTAGACGTAATCGCCATTTTAGTCGGCCCGTAACCCTCGACGCTTGAAAAATCAAAGTCGACAAAATTAGTCGTGTGACCTATGTATATGCTCCTTAGACATAGTCGGTCAACCCACAATCCCAAACGATGCAAAAAATTTCATCGATTTTCGTTAATTTAGACGTAATCGCCATTTTAGTCGGCCCGTAACCCTCGACGCTTGAAAAATCAAAGTCGACAAAATTAGTCGTGTGACCTATGTATATGCTCCTTAGACATAGTCGGTCAACCCACAATCCCAAACGATGCAAAAAATTTCATCGATTTTCGTTAATTTAGACGTAATCGCCATTTTAGTCGGCCCGTAACCCTCGACGCTTGAAAAATCAAAGTCGACAAAATTAGTCGTGTGACCTATGTATATGCTCCTTAGACATAGTCGGTCAACCCACAATCCCAAACGATGCAAAAAATTTCATCGATTTTCGTTAATTTAGACGTAATCGCCATTTTAGTCGGCCCGTAACCCTCGACGCTTGAAAAATCAAAGTCGACAAAATTAGTCGTGTGACCTATGTATATGCTCCTTAGACATAGTCGGTCAACCCACAATCCCAAACGATGCAAAAAATTTCATCGATTTTCGTTAATTTAGACGTAATCGCCATTTTAGTCGGCCCGTAACCCTCGACGCTTGAAAAATCAAAGTCGACAAAATTAGTCGTGTGACCTATGTATATGCTCCTTAGACATAGTCGGTCAACCCACAATCCCAAACGATGCAAAAAATTTCATCGATTTTCGTTAATTTAGACGTAATCGCCATTTTAGTCGGCCCGTAACCCTCGACGCTTGAAAAATCAAAGTCGACAAAATTAGTCGTGTGACCTATGTATATGCTCCTTAGACATAGTCGGTCAACCCACAATCCCAAACGATGCAAAAAATTTCATCGATTTTCGTTAATTTAGACGTAATCGCCATTTTAGTCGGCCCGTAACCCTCGACGCTTGAAAAATCAAAGTCGACAAAATTAGTCGTGTGACCTATGTATATGCTCCTTAGACATAGTCGGTCAACCCACAATCCCAAACGATGCAAAAAATTTCATCGATTTTCGTTAATTTAGACGTAATCGCCATTTTAGTCGGCCCGTAACCCTCGACGCTTGAAAAATCAAAGTCGACAAAATTAGTCGTGTGACCTATGTATATGCTCCTTAGACATAGTCGGTCAACCCACAATCCCAAACGATGCAAAAAATTTCATCGATTTTCGTTAATTTAGACGTAATCGCCATTTTAGTCGGCCCGTAACCCTCGACGCTTGAAAAATCAAAGTCGACAAAATTAGTCGTGTGACCTATGTATATGCTCCTTAGACATAGTCGGTCAACCCACAATCCCAAACGATGCAAAAAATTTCATCGATTTTCGTTAATTTAGACGTAATCGCCATTTTAGTCGGCCCGTAACCCTCGACGCTTGAAAAATCAAAGTCGACAAAATTAGTCGTGTGACCTATGTATATGCTCCTTAGACATAGTCGGTCAACCCACAATCCCAAACGATGCAAAAAATTTCATCGATTTTCGTTAATTTAGACGTAATCGCCATTTTAGTCGGCCCGTAACCCTCGACGCTTGAAAAATCAAAGTCGACAAAATTAGTCGTGTGACCTATGTATATGCTCCTTAGACATAGTCGGTCAACCCACAATCCCAAACGATGCAAAAAATTTCATCGATTTTCGTTAATTTAGACGTAATCGCCATTTTAGTCGGCCCGTAACCCTCGACGCTTGAAAAATCAAAGTCGACAAAATTAGTCGTGTGACCTATGTATATGCTCCTTAGACATAGTCGGTCAACCCACAATCCCAAACGATGCAAAAAATTTCATCGATTTTCGTTAATTTAGACGTAATCGCCATTTTAGTCGGCCCGTAACCCTCGACGCTTGAAAAATCAAAGTCGACAAAATTAGTCGTGTGACCTATGTATATGCTCCTTAGACATAGTCGGTCAACCCACAATCCCAAACGATGCAAAAAATTTCATCGATTTTCGTTAATTTAGACGTAATCGCCATTTTAGTCGGCCCGTAACCCTCGACGCTTGAAAAATCAAAGTCGACAAAATTAGTCGTGTGACCTATGTATATGCTCCTTAGACATAGTCGGTCAACCCACAATCCCAAACGATGCAAAAAATTTCATCGATTTTCGTTAATTTAGACGTAATCGCCATTTTAGTCGGCCCGTAACCCTCGACGCTTGAAAAATCAAAGTCGACAAAATTAGTCGTGTGACCTATGTATATGCTCCTTAGACATAGTCGGTCAACCCACAATCCCAAACGATGCAAAAAATTTCATCGATTTTCGTTAATTTAGACGTAATCGCCATTTTAGTCGGCCCGTAACCCTCGACGCTTGAAAAATCAAAGTCGACAAAATTAGTCGTGTGACCTATGTATATGCTCCTTAGACATAGTCGGTCAACCCACAATCCCAAACGATGCAAAAAATTTCATCGATTTTCGTTAATTTAGACGTAATCGCCATTTTAGTCGGCCCGTAACCCTCGACGCTTGAAAAATCAAAGTCGACAAAATTAGTCGTGTGACCTATGTATATGCTCCTTAGACATAGTCGGTCAACCCACAATCCCAAACGATGCAAAAAATTTCATCGATTTTCGTTAATTTAGACGTAATCGCCATTTTAGTCGGCCCGTAACCCTCGACGCTTGAAAAATCAAAGTCGACAAAATTAGTCGTGTGACCTATGTATATGCTCCTTAGACATAGTCGGTCAACCCACAATCCCAAACGATGCAAAAAATTTCATCGATTTTCGTTAATTTAGACGTAATCGCCATTTTAGTCGGCCCGTAACCCTCGACGCTTGAAAAATCAAAGTCGACAAAATTAGTCGTGTGACCTATGTATATGCTCCTTAGACATAGTCGGTCAACCCACAATCCCAAACGATGCAAAAAATTTCATCGATTTTCGTTAATTTAGACGTAATCGCCATTTTAGTCGGCCCGTAACCCTCGACGCTTGAAAAATCAAAGTCGACAAAATTAGTCGTGTGACCTATGTATATGCTCCTTAGACATAGTCGGTCAACCCACAATCCCAAACGATGCAAAAAATTTCATCGATTTTCGTTAATTTAGACGTAATCGCCATTTTAGTCGGCCCGTAACCCTCGACGCTTGAAAAATCAAAGTCGACAAAATTAGTCGTGTGACCTATGTATATGCTCCTTAGACATAGTCGGTCAACCCACAATCCCAAACGATGCAAAAAATTTCATCGATTTTCGTTAATTTAGACGTAATCGCCATTTTAGTCGGCCCGTAACCCTCGACGCTTGAAAAATCAAAGTCGACAAAATTAGTCGTGTGACCTATGTATATGCTCCTTAGACATAGTCGGTCAACCCACAATCCCAAACGATGCAAAAAATTTCATCGATTTTCGTTAATTTAGACGTAATCGCCATTTTAGTCGGCCCGTAACCCTCGACGCTTGAAAAATCAAAGTCGACAAAATTAGTCGTGTGACCTATGTATATGCTCCTTAGACATAGTCGGTCAACCCACAATCCCAAACGATGCAAAAAATTTCATCGATTTTCGTTAATTTAGACGTAATCGCCATTTTAGTCGGCCCGTAACCCTCGACGCTTGAAAAATCAAAGTCGACAAAATTAGTCGTGTGACCTATGTATATGCTCCTTAGACATAGTCGGTCAACCCACAATCCCAAACGATGCAAAAAATTTCATCGATTTTCGTTAATTTAGACGTAATCGCCATTTTAGTCGGCCCGTAACCCTCGACGCTTGAAAAATCAAAGTCGACAAAATTAGTCGTGTGACCTATGTATATGCTCCTTAGACATAGTCGGTCAACCCACAATCCCAAACGATGCAAAAAATTTCATCGATTTTCGTTAATTTAGACGTAATCGCCATTTTAGTCGGCCCGTAACCCTCGACGCTTGAAAAATCAAAGTCGACAAAATTAGTCGTGTGACCTATGTATATGCTCCTTAGACATAGTCGGTCAACCCACAATCCCAAACGATGCAAAAAATTTCATCGATTTTCGTTAATTTAGACGTAATCGCCATTTTAGTCGGCCCGTAACCCTCGACGCTTGAAAAATCAAAGTCGACAAAATTAGTCGTGTGACCTATGTATATGCTCCTTAGACATAGTCGGTCAACCCACAATCCCAAACGATGCAAAAAATTTCATCGATTTTCGTTAATTTAGACGTAATCGCCATTTTAGTCGGCCCGTAACCCTCGACGCTTGAAAAATCAAAGTCGACAAAATTAGTCGTGTGACCTATGTATATGCTCCTTAGACATAGTCGGTCAACCCACAATCCCAAACGATGCAAAAAATTTCATCGATTTTCGTTAATTTAGACGTAATCGCCATTTTAGTCGGCCCGTAACCCTCGACGCTTGAAAAATCAAAGTCGACAAAATTAGTCGTGTGACCTATGTATATGCTCCTTAGACATAGTCGGTCAACCCACAATCCCAAACGATGCAAAAAATTTCATCGATTTTCGTTAATTTAGACGTAATCGCCATTTTAGTCGGCCCGTAACCCTCGACGCTTGAAAAATCAAAGTCGACAAAATTAGTCGTGTGACCTATGTATATGCTCCTTAGACATAGTCGGTCAACCCACAATCCCAAACGATGCAAAAAATTTCATCGATTTTCGTTAATTTAGACGTAATCGCCATTTTAGTCGGCCCGTAACCCTCGACGCTTGAAAAATCAAAGTCGACAAAATTAGTCGTGTGACCTATGTATATGCTCCTTAGACATAGTCGGTCAACCCACAATCCCAAACGATGCAAAAAATTTCATCGATTTTCGTTAATTTAGACGTAATCGCCATTTTAGTCGGCCCGTAACCCTCGACGCTTGAAAAATCAAAGTCGACAAAATTAGTCGTGTGACCTATGTATATGCTCCTTAGACATAGTCGGTCAACCCACAATCCCAAACGATGCAAAAAATTTCATCGATTTTCGTTAATTTAGACGTAATCGCCATTTTAGTCGGCCCGTAACCCTCGACGCTTGAAAAATCAAAGTCGACAAAATTAGTCGTGTGACCTATGTATATGCTCCTTAGACATAGTCGGTCAACCCACAATCCCAAACGATGCAAAAAATTTCATCGATTTTCGTTAATTTAGACGTAATCGCCATTTTAGTCGGCCCGTAACCCTCGACGCTTGAAAAATCAAAGTCGACAAAATTAGTCGTGTGACCTATGTATATGCTCCTTAGACATAGTCGGTCAACCCACAATCCCAAACGATGCAAAAAATTTCATCGATTTTCGTTAATTTAGACGTAATCGCCATTTTAGTCGGCCCGTAACCCTCGACGCTTGAAAAATCAAAGTCGACAAAATTAGTCGTGTGACCTATGTATATGCTCCTTAGACATAGTCGGTCAACCCACAATCCCAAACGATGCAAAAAATTTCATCGATTTTCGTTAATTTAGACGTAATCGCCATTTTAGTCGGCCCGTAACCCTCGACGCTTGAAAAATCAAAGTCGACAAAATTAGTCGTGTGACCTATGTATATGCTCCTTAGACATAGTCGGTCAACCCACAATCCCAAACGATGCAAAAAATTTCATCGATTTTCGTTAATTTAGACGTAATCGCCATTTTAGTCGGCCCGTAACCCTCGACGCTTGAAAAATCAAAGTCGACAAAATTAGTCGTGTGACCTATGTATATGCTCCTTAGACATAGTCGGTCAACCCACAATCCCAAACGATGCAAAAAATTTCATCGATTTTCGTTAATTTAGACGTAATCGCCATTTTAGTCGGCCCGTAACCCTCGACGCTTGAAAAATCAAAGTCGACAAAATTAGTCGTGTGACCTATGTATATGCTCCTTAGACATAGTCGGTCAACCCACAATCCCAAACGATGCAAAAAATTTCATCGATTTTCGTTAATTTAGACGTAATCGCCATTTTAGTCGGCCCGTAACCCTCGACGCTTGAAAAATCAAAGTCGACAAAATTAGTCGTGTGACCTATGTATATGCTCCTTAGACATAGTCGGTCAACCCACAATCCCAAACGATGCAAAAAATTTCATCGATTTTCGTTAATTTAGACGTAATCGCCATTTTAGTCGGCCCGTAACCCTCGACGCTTGAAAAATCAAAGTCGACAAAATTAGTCGTGTGACCTATGTATATGCTCCTTAGACATAGTCGGTCAACCCACAATCCCAAACGATGCAAAAAATTTCATCGATTTTCGTTAATTTAGACGTAATCGCCATTTTAGTCGGCCCGTAACCCTCGACGCTTGAAAAATCAAAGTCGACAAAATTAGTCGTGTGACCTATGTATATGCTCCTTAGACATAGTCGGTCAACCCACAATCCCAAACGATGCAAAAAATTTCATCGATTTTCGTTAATTTAGACGTAATCGCCATTTTAGTCGGCCCGTAACCCTCGACGCTTGAAAAATCAAAGTCGACAAAATTAGTCGTGTGACCTATGTATATGCTCCTTAGACATAGTCGGTCAACCCACAATCCCAAACGATGCAAAAAATTTCATCGATTTTCGTTAATTTAGACGTAATCGCCATTTTAGTCGGCCCGTAACCCTCGACGCTTGAAAAATCAAAGTCGACAAAATTAGTCGTGTGACCTATGTATATGCTCCTTAGACATAGTCGGTCAACCCACAATCCCAAACGATGCAAAAAATTTCATCGATTTTCGTTAATTTAGACGTAATCGCCATTTTAGTCGGCCCGTAACCCTCGACGCTTGAAAAATCAAAGTCGACAAAATTAGTCGTGTGACCTATGTATATGCTCCTTAGACATAGTCGGTCAACCCACAATCCCAAACGATGCAAAAAATTTCATCGATTTTCGTTAATTTAGACGTAATCGCCATTTTAGTCGGCCCGTAACCCTCGACGCTTGAAAAATCAAAGTCGACAAAATTAGTCGTGTGACCTATGTATATGCTCCTTAGACATAGTCGGTCAACCCACAATCCCAAACGATGCAAAAAATTTCATCGATTTTCGTTAATTTAGACGTAATCGCCATTTTAGTCGGCCCGTAACCCTCGACGCTTGAAAAATCAAAGTCGACAAAATTAGTCGTGTGACCTATGTATATGCTCCTTAGACATAGTCGGTCAACCCACAATCCCAAACGATGCAAAAAATTTCATCGATTTTCGTTAATTTAGACGTAATCGCCATTTTAGTCGGCCCGTAACCCTCGACGCTTGAAAAATCAAAGTCGACAAAATTAGTCGTGTGACCTATGTATATGCTCCTTAGACATAGTCGGTCAACCCACAATCCCAAACGATGCAAAAAATTTCATCGATTTTCGTTAATTTAGACGTAATCGCCATTTTAGTCGGCCCGTAACCCTCGACGCTTGAAAAATCAAAGTCGACAAAATTAGTCGTGTGACCTATGTATATGCTCCTTAGACATAGTCGGTCAACCCACAATCCCAAACGATGCAAAAAATTTCATCGATTTTCGTTAATTTAGACGTAATCGCCATTTTAGTCGGCCCGTAACCCTCGACGCTTGAAAAATCAAAGTCGACAAAATTAGTCGTGTGACCTATGTATATGCTCCTTAGACATAGTCGGTCAACCCACAATCCCAAACGATGCAAAAAATTTCATCGATTTTCGTTAATTTAGACGTAATCGCCATTTTAGTCGGCCCGTAACCCTCGACGCTTGAAAAATCAAAGTCGACAAAATTAGTCGTGTGACCTATGTATATGCTCCTTAGACATAGTCGGTCAACCCACAATCCCAAACGATGCAAAAAATTTCATCGATTTTCGTTAATTTAGACGTAATCGCCATTTTAGTCGGCCCGTAACCCTCGACGCTTGAAAAATCAAAGTCGACAAAATTAGTCGTGTGACCTATGTATATGCTCCTTAGACATAGTCGGTCAACCCACAATCCCAAACGATGCAAAAAATTTCATCGATTTTCGTTAATTTAGACGTAATCGCCATTTTAGTCGGCCCGTAACCCTCGACGCTTGAAAAATCAAAGTCGACAAAATTAGTCGTGTGACCTATGTATATGCTCCTTAGACATAGTCGGTCAACCCACAATCCCAAACGATGCAAAAAATTTCATCGATTTTCGTTAATTTAGACGTAATCGCCATTTTAGTCGGCCCGTAACCCTCGACGCTTGAAAAATCAAAGTCGACAAAATTAGTCGTGTGACCTATGTATATGCTCCTTAGACATAGTCGGTCAACCCACAATCCCAAACGATGCAAAAAATTTCATCGATTTTCGTTAATTTAGACGTAATCGCCATTTTAGTCGGCCCGTAACCCTCGACGCTTGAAAAATCAAAGTCGACAAAATTAGTCGTGTGACCTATGTATATGCTCCTTAGACATAGTCGGTCAACCCACAATCCCAAACGATGCAAAAAATTTCATCGATTTTCGTTAATTTAGACGTAATCGCCATTTTAGTCGGCCCGTAACCCTCGACGCTTGAAAAATCAAAGTCGACAAAATTAGTCGTGTGACCTATGTATATGCTCCTTAGACATAGTCGGTCAACCCACAATCCCAAACGATGCAAAAAATTTCATCGATTTTCGTTAATTTAGACGTAATCGCCATTTTAGTCGGCCCGTAACCCTCGACGCTTGAAAAATCAAAGTCGACAAAATTAGTCGTGTGACCTATGTATATGCTCCTTAGACATAGTCGGTCAACCCACAATCCCAAACGATGCAAAAAATTTCATCGATTTTCGTTAATTTAGACGTAATCGCCATTTTAGTCGGCCCGTAACCCTCGACGCTTGAAAAATCAAAGTCGACAAAATTAGTCGTGTGACCTATGTATATGCTCCTTAGACATAGTCGGTCAACCCACAATCCCAAACGATGCAAAAAATTTCATCGATTTTCGTTAATTTAGACGTAATCGCCATTTTAGTCGGCCCGTAACCCTCGACGCTTGAAAAATCAAAGTCGACAAAATTAGTCGTGTGACCTATGTATATGCTCCTTAGACATAGTCGGTCAACCCACAATCCCAAACGATGCAAAAAATTTCATCGATTTTCGTTAATTTAGACGTAATCGCCATTTTAGTCGGCCCGTAACCCTCGACGCTTGAAAAATCAAAGTCGACAAAATTAGTCGTGTGACCTATGTATATGCTCCTTAGACATAGTCGGTCAACCCACAATCCCAAACGATGCAAAAAATTTCATCGATTTTCGTTAATTTAGACGTAATCGCCATTTTAGTCGGCCCGTAACCCTCGACGCTTGAAAAATCAAAGTCGACAAAATTAGTCGTGTGACCTATGTATATGCTCCTTAGACATAGTCGGTCAACCCACAATCCCAAACGATGCAAAAAATTTCATCGATTTTCGTTAATTTAGACGTAATCGCCATTTTAGTCGGCCCGTAACCCTCGACGCTTGAAAAATCAAAGTCGACAAAATTAGTCGTGTGACCTATGTATATGCTCCTTAGACATAGTCGGTCAACCCACAATCCCAAACGATGCAAAAAATTTCATCGATTTTCGTTAATTTAGACGTAATCGCCATTTTAGTCGGCCCGTAACCCTCGACGCTTGAAAAATCAAAGTCGACAAAATTAGTCGTGTGACCTATGTATATGCTCCTTAGACATAGTCGGTCAACCCACAATCCCAAACGATGCAAAAAATTTCATCGATTTTCGTTAATTTAGACGTAATCGCCATTTTAGTCGGCCCGTAACCCTCGACGCTTGAAAAATCAAAGTCGACAAAATTAGTCGTGTGACCTATGTATATGCTCCTTAGACATAGTCGGTCAACCCACAATCCCAAACGATGCAAAAAATTTCATCGATTTTCGTTAATTTAGACGTAATCGCCATTTTAGTCGGCCCGTAACCCTCGACGCTTGAAAAATCAAAGTCGACAAAATTAGTCGTGTGACCTATGTATATGCTCCTTAGACATAGTCGGTCAACCCACAATCCCAAACGATGCAAAAAATTTCATCGATTTTCGTTAATTTAGACGTAATCGCCATTTTAGTCGGCCCGTAACCCTCGACGCTTGAAAAATCAAAGTCGACAAAATTAGTCGTGTGACCTATGTATATGCTCCTTAGACATAGTCGGTCAACCCACAATCCCAAACGATGCAAAAAATTTCATCGATTTTCGTTAATTTAGACGTAATCGCCATTTTAGTCGGCCCGTAACCCTCGACGCTTGAAAAATCAAAGTCGACAAAATTAGTCGTGTGACCTATGTATATGCTCCTTAGACATAGTCGGTCAACCCACAATCCCAAACGATGCAAAAAATTTCATCGATTTTCGTTAATTTAGACGTAATCGCCATTTTAGTCGGCCCGTAACCCTCGACGCTTGAAAAATCAAAGTCGACAAAATTAGTCGTGTGACCTATGTATATGCTCCTTAGACATAGTCGGTCAACCCACAATCCCAAACGATGCAAAAAATTTCATCGATTTTCGTTAATTTAGACGTAATCGCCATTTTAGTCGGCCCGTAACCCTCGACGCTTGAAAAATCAAAGTCGACAAAATTAGTCGTGTGACCTATGTATATGCTCCTTAGACATAGTCGGTCAACCCACAATCCCAAACGATGCAAAAAATTTCATCGATTTTCGTTAATTTAGACGTAATCGCCATTTTAGTCGGCCCGTAACCCTCGACGCTTGAAAAATCAAAGTCGACAAAATTAGTCGTGTGACCTATGTATATGCTCCTTAGACATAGTCGGTCAACCCACAATCCCAAACGATGCAAAAAATTTCATCGATTTTCGTTAATTTAGACGTAATCGCCATTTTAGTCGGCCCGTAACCCTCGACGCTTGAAAAATCAAAGTCGACAAAATTAGTCGTGTGACCTATGTATATGCTCCTTAGACATAGTCGGTCAACCCACAATCCCAAACGATGCAAAAAATTTCATCGATTTTCGTTAATTTAGACGTAATCGCCATTTTAGTCGGCCCGTAACCCTCGACGCTTGAAAAATCAAAGTCGACAAAATTAGTCGTGTGACCTATGTATATGCTCCTTAGACATAGTCGGTCAACCCACAATCCCAAACGATGCAAAAAATTTCATCGATTTTCGTTAATTTAGACGTAATCGCCATTTTAGTCGGCCCGTAACCCTCGACGCTTGAAAAATCAAAGTCGACAAAATTAGTCGTGTGACCTATGTATATGCTCCTTAGACATAGTCGGTCAACCCACAATCCCAAACGATGCAAAAAATTTCATCGATTTTCGTTAATTTAGACGTAATCGCCATTTTAGTCGGCCCGTAACCCTCGACGCTTGAAAAATCAAAGTCGACAAAATTAGTCGTGTGACCTATGTATATGCTCCTTAGACATAGTCGGTCAACCCACAATCCCAAACGATGCAAAAAATTTCATCGATTTTCGTTAATTTAGACGTAATCGCCATTTTAGTCGGCCCGTAACCCTCGACGCTTGAAAAATCAAAGTCGACAAAATTAGTCGTGTGACCTATGTATATGCTCCTTAGACATAGTCGGTCAACCCACAATCCCAAACGATGCAAAAAATTTCATCGATTTTCGTTAATTTAGACGTAATCGCCATTTTAGTCGGCCCGTAACCCTCGACGCTTGAAAAATCAAAGTCGACAAAATTAGTCGTGTGACCTATGTATATGCTCCTTAGACATAGTCGGTCAACCCACAATCCCAAACGATGCAAAAAATTTCATCGATTTTCGTTAATTTAGACGTAATCGCCATTTTAGTCGGCCCGTAACCCTCGACGCTTGAAAAATCAAAGTCGACAAAATTAGTCGTGTGACCTATGTATATGCTCCTTAGACATAGTCGGTCAACCCACAATCCCAAACGATGCAAAAAATTTCATCGATTTTCGTTAATTTAGACGTAATCGCCATTTTAGTCGGCCCGTAACCCTCGACGCTTGAAAAATCAAAGTCGACAAAATTAGTCGTGTGACCTATGTATATGCTCCTTAGACATAGTCGGTCAACCCACAATCCCAAACGATGCAAAAAATTTCATCGATTTTCGTTAATTTAGACGTAATCGCCATTTTAGTCGGCCCGTAACCCTCGACGCTTGAAAAATCAAAGTCGACAAAATTAGTCGTGTGACCTATGTATATGCTCCTTAGACATAGTCGGTCAACCCACAATCCCAAACGATGCAAAAAATTTCATCGATTTTCGTTAATTTAGACGTAATCGCCATTTTAGTCGGCCCGTAACCCTCGACGCTTGAAAAATCAAAGTCGACAAAATTAGTCGTGTGACCTATGTATATGCTCCTTAGACATAGTC
Source organism: Phorcus lineatus (assembly GCA_921293015.1). Taxonomy (NCBI): domain Eukaryota; kingdom Metazoa; phylum Mollusca; class Gastropoda; order Trochida; family Trochidae; genus Phorcus; species Phorcus lineatus. The sequence goes on along the minus strand of OV121093.1, from coordinate 3,590 downwards.
GGTCAACCCACAATCCCAAACGATGCAAAAAATTTCATCGATTTTCGTTAATTTAGACGTAATCGCCATTTTAGTCGGCCCGTAACCCTCGACGCTTGAAAAATCAAAGTCGACAAAATTAGTCGTGTGACCTATGTATATGCTCCTTAGACATAGTCGGTCAACCCACAATCCCAAACGATGCAAAAAATTTCATCGATTTTCGTTAATTTAGACGTAATCGCCATTTTAGTCGGCCCGTAACCCTCGACGCTTGAAAAATCAAAGTCGACAAAATTAGTCGTGTGACCTATGTATATGCTCCTTAGACATAGTCGGTCAACCCACAATCCCAAACGATGCAAAAAATTTCATCGATTTTCGTTAATTTAGACGTAATCGCCATTTTAGTCGGCCCGTAACCCTCGACGCTTGAAAAATCAAAGTCGACAAAATTAGTCGTGTGACCTATGTATATGCTCCTTAGACATAGTCGGTCAACCCACAATCCCAAACGATGCAAAAAATTTCATCGATTTTCGTTAATTTAGACGTAATCGCCATTTTAGTCGGCCCGTAACCCTCGACGCTTGAAAAATCAAAGTCGACAAAATTAGTCGTGTGACCTATGTATATGCTCCTTAGACATAGTCGGTCAACCCACAATCCCAAACGATGCAAAAAATTTCATCGATTTTCGTTAATTTAGACGTAATCGCCATTTTAGTCGGCCCGTAACCCTCGACGCTTGAAAAATCAAAGTCGACAAAATTAGTCGTGTGACCTATGTATATGCTCCTTAGACATAGTCGGTCAACCCACAATCCCAAACGATGCAAAAAATTTCATCGATTTTCGTTAATTTAGACGTAATCGCCATTTTAGTCGGCCCGTAACCCTCGACGCTTGAAAAATCAAAGTCGACAAAATTAGTCGTGTGACCTATGTATATGCTCCTTAGACATAGTCGGTCAACCCACAATCCCAAACGATGCAAAAAATTTCATCGATTTTCGTTAATTTAGACGTAATCGCCATTTTAGTCGGCCCGTAACCCTCGACGCTTGAAAAATCAAAGTCGACAAAATTAGTCGTGTGACCTATGTATATGCTCCTTAGACATAGTCGGTCAACCCACAATCCCAAACGATGCAAAAAATTTCATCGATTTTCGTTAATTTAGACGTAATCGCCATTTTAGTCGGCCCGTAACCCTCGACGCTTGAAAAATCAAAGTCGACAAAATTAGTCGTGTGACCTATGTATATGCTCCTTAGACATAGTCGGTCAACCCACAATCCCAAACGATGCAAAAAATTTCATCGATTTTCGTTAATTTAGACGTAATCGCCATTTTAGTCGGCCCGTAACCCTCGACGCTTGAAAAATCAAAGTCGACAAAATTAGTCGTGTGACCTATGTATATGCTCCTTAGACATAGTCGGTCAACCCACAATCCCAAACGATGCAAAAAATTTCATCGATTTTCGTTAATTTAGACGTAATCGCCATTTTAGTCGGCCCGTAACCCTCGACGCTTGAAAAATCAAAGTCGACAAAATTAGTCGTGTGACCTATGTATATGCTCCTTAGACATAGTCGGTCAACCCACAATCCCAAACGATGCAAAAAATTTCATCGATTTTCGTTAATTTAGACGTAATCGCCATTTTAGTCGGCCCGTAACCCTCGACGCTTGAAAAATCAAAGTCGACAAAATTAGTCGTGTGACCTATGTATATGCTCCTTAGACATAGTCGGTCAACCCACAATCCCAAACGATGCAAAAAATTTCATCGATTTTCGTTAATTTAGACGTAATCGCCATTTTAGTCGGCCCGTAACCCTCGACGCTTGAAAAATCAAAGTCGACAAAATTAGTCGTGTGACCTATGTATATGCTCCTTAGACATAGTCGGTCAACCCACAATCCCAAACGATGCAAAAAATTTCATCGATTTTCGTTAATTTAGACGTAATCGCCATTTTAGTCGGCCCGTAACCCTCGACGCTTGAAAAATCAAAGTCGACAAAATTAGTCGTGTGACCTATGTATATGCTCCTTAGACATAGTCGGTCAACCCACAATCCCAAACGATGCAAAAAATTTCATCGATTTTCGTTAATTTAGACGTAATCGCCATTTTAGTCGGCCCGTAACCCTCGACGCTTGAAAAATCAAAGTCGACAAAATTAGTCGTGTGACCTATGTATATGCTCCTTAGACATAGTCGGTCAACCCACAATCCCAAACGATGCAAAAAATTTCATCGATTTTCGTTAATTTAGACGTAATCGCCATTTTAGTCGGCCCGTAACCCTCGACGCTTGAAAAATCAAAGTCGACAAAATTAGTCGTGTGACCTATGTATATGCTCCTTAGACATAGTCGGTCAACCCACAATCCCAAACGATGCAAAAAATTTCATCGATTTTCGTTAATTTAGACGTAATCGCCATTTTAGTCGGCCCGTAACCCTCGACGCTTGAAAAATCAAAGTCGACAAAATTAGTCGTGTGACCTATGTATATGCTCCTTAGACATAGTCGGTCAACCCACAATCCCAAACGATGCAAAAAATTTCATCGATTTTCGTTAATTTAGACGTAATCGCCATTTTAGTCGGCCCGTAACCCTCGACGCTTGAAAAATCAAAGTCGACAAAATTAGTCGTGTGACCTATGTATATGCTCCTTAGACATAGTCGGTCAACCCACAATCCCAAACGATGCAAAAAATTTCATCGATTTTCGTTAATTTAGACGTAATCGCCATTTTAGTCGGCCCGTAACCCTCGACGCTTGAAAAATCAAAGTCGACAAAATTAGTCGTGTGACCTATGTATATGCTCCTTAGACATAGTCGGTCAACCCACAATCCCAAACGATGCAAAAAATTTCATCGATTTTCGTTAATTTAGACGTAATCGCCATTTTAGTCGGCCCGTAACCCTCGACGCTTGAAAAATCAAAGTCGACAAAATTAGTCGTGTGACCTATGTATATGCTCCTTAGACATAGTCGGTCAACCCACAATCCCAAACGATGCAAAAAATTTCATCGATTTTTCGTTAATTTAGACGTAATCGCCATTTTAGTCGGCCCGTAACCCTCGACGCTTGAAAAATCAAAGTCGACAAAATTAGTCGTGTGACCTATGTATATGCTCCTTAGACATAGTCGGTCAACCCACAATCCCAAACGATGCAAAAAATTTCATCGATTTTCGTTAATTTAGACGTAATCGCCATTTTAGTCGGCCCGTAACCCTCGACGCTTGAAAAATCAAAGTCGACAAAATTAGTCGTGTGACCTATGTATATGCTCCTTAGACATAGTCGGTCAACCCACAATCCCAAACGATGCAAAAAATTTCATCGATTTTCGTTAATTTAGACGTAATCGCCATTTTAGTCGGCCCGTAACCCTCGACGCTTGAAAAATCAAAGTCGACAAAATTAGTCGTGTGACCTATGTATATGCTCCTTAGACATAGTCGGTCAACCCACAATCCCAAACGATGCAAAAAATTTCATCGATTTTCGTTAATTTAGACGTAATCGCCATTTTAGTCGGCCCGTAACCCTCGACGCTTGAAAAATCAAAGTCGA
>CAKLCT010000013.1:0-48321 GCA_921293015.1 Phorcus lineatus | reverse complement strand
TTTTAAAGATTGGGCGGCATACGAAAAAATGGGCGGAAGCGCAAGGTTCCTAATAAGGGCTTCTTTTAAGGTTCTTTTCAGATTGTGAATGGTTAATACTCATAGAATAAAGGATATTGAGGAATATCTCAGATAAATGGGTCTTTTCGCAAACATTTTAGGAGTATTTTAAAGATTGGGCGGCATATGAAAAAATGGGCGGAAGGCACAAGGTTCCTAATAAGAGCTTCTTTTAAGGTTCTTTTGAGATTGTGAATGGTTAATACTCATAGAATAAAGGATATTGAGGAATAACTCAGATAAATGGGTCTTTTCGCAAACATTTTAGGAGTATTTTAAAGATTGGGCGGCATACCAAAAAATGGGCGGAAGGCGCAAGGTTCCTAATAAGGGCTTCTTTTAAGGTTATTTTGAGATTGTGAATATTTAATATTAATAGAATAAAGGATATTGAGGAATATCTCAGATAAATGGGTCTTTTCGCACACATTTTAGGAGTATTTTAAAGATTGGGCGGCATACGAAAAAATGGGCGGAAGGCGCAAGGTTCCTAATAAGGGCTTCTTTTAAGGTTCTTTTGAGATTGTGAATGGTTAATACTCATAGAATAAAGGATATTGAGGAATAACTCAGATAAATGGGTCTTTTTGCAAACATTTTAGGAGTATTTTAAAGATTGGGCGGCATACGAAAAAATGGGGCGGAAGGCGCAAGGTTCCTAATAAGGGCTTCTTTTAAAGTTCTTTTGAGATTGTGAATGGTTAATACTCATAGAATAAAGGATATTGAGGAATATCTCAGATAAATGGGTCCTTTTCGCAAACATTTTAGGAGTATTTTAAAGATTGGGCGGCATACGAAAAAATGGGCGGAAGGCGCAAGGTTCCTAATAAGGGCTTCTTTTAAGGTTCTTTTGAGATTGTGAATGGTTAATACTCATAGAATAAAGGATATTGAGGAATATCTCAGATAAATGGGTCTTTTTGCAAACATTTTAGAAGTGTTTTAAAGATTGGGCGGCATACGAAAAAATGGGCGGAAGGCGCAAGGTTCCTAATAAGGGCTTCTTTTAAGGTTCTTTTCAGATTTGTGAATGGTTAATACTCATAGAATAAAGGATATTGAGGAATAACTCAGATAAATGGGTCTTTTTGCAAACATTTTAGGAGTGTTTTAAAGATTGGGCGGCATACGAAAAAATGGGCGGAAGGCGCAAGGTTCCTAATAAGGGCTTCTTTTAAGGTTCTTTTCAGATTGTGAATGGTTCATACTCATAGAATAAAGGATATTGAGGAATATCTCAGATAAATGGGTCTTTTTGCAAACATTTTAGGAGTGTTTTAAAGATTGGGCGGCATACGAAAAAATGGGCGGAAGGCGCAAGGTTCCTAATAAGGGCTTCTTTTAAGGTTCTTTTCAGATTGTGAATGGTTAATACTCATAGAATAAAGGATATTGAGGAATATCTCAGATAAATGGGTCTTTTCGCAAACATTTTAGGAGTATTTTAAAGATTGGGCGGCATACCAAAAAATGGGCGGAAGGCGCAAGGTTCCTAATAAGGGCTTCTTTTAAGGTTCTTTTCAGATTGTGAATGGTTAATACTCATAGAATAAAGGATATTGAGGAATAATTCAGATGAATGGGTCTTTTGCAAACATTTTAGAAGTGTTTTAAAGATTGGGCGGCATACGAAAAAAATGGGCGGAAGGCGCAAGGTTCCTAATAAGGGCTTCTTTTAAGGTTCTTTTCAGATTGTGAATGGTTAATACTCATAGAATAAAGGATATTGAGGAATATCTCAGATAAATGGGTCTTTTCGCAAACATTTTAGGAGTATTTTAAAGATTGGGCGGCATACGAAAAAATGGGAAAAGGCGCAAGGTTCCTAATAAGAGCTTCTTTTAAGGTTCTTTTGAGATTGTGAATGGTTAATACTCATAGAATAAAGGATATTGAGGAATAACTCAGATAAATGGGTCTTTTCGCAAACATTTTAGGAGTATTTTAAAGATTGGGCGGCATACCAAAAAATGGGCGGAAGGCGCAAGGTTCCTAATAAGGGCTTCTTTTAAGGTTCTTTTCAGATTGTGAATGGTTAATACTCATAGAATAAAGGATATTGAGGAATATCTCAGATAAATGGGTCTTTTTGCAAACATTTTAGGAGTATTTTAAAGATTGGGCGGCATACGAAAAAATGGGCGGAAGGCGCAAGGTTCCTAATAAGGGCTTTTTATAAGGTTCTTTTGAGATTGTGAATGGTTAATACTAATAGAATAAAGGATATTGAGGAATATCTCAGATAAATGGGTCTTTTCGCAAACATTTTAGGAGTATTTTAAAGATTGGTCGGCATATGAAAAAATGGGCGGAAGGCGCAAGGTTCCTAATAAGGGCTTCTTTTAAGGTTCTTTTGAGATTGTGAATGGTTAATACTCATAGAATAAAGGATATTGAGGAATATCTCAGATAAATGGGTCTTTTCGCAAACATTTTAGGAGTATTTTAAAGATTGGGCGGCATACGAAAAAATGGGCGGAAGGCGCAAGGTTCCTAATAAGGGCTTCTTTTAAGGTTCTTTTGAGATTGTGAATGGTTAATACTCATAGAATAAAGGATATTGAGGAATATCTCAGATAAATGGGTCTTTTCGCAAACATTTTAGGAGTATTTTAAAGATTGGGCGGCATACGAAAAAATGGGCGGAAGGCGCAAGGTTCCTAATAAGGGCTTCTTTTAAGGTTCTTTTCAGATTGTGAATATTTAATACTAATAGAATAAAGGATATTGAGGAATAATTCAGATAAATGGGTCTTTTTGCAAACATTTTAGAAGTGTTTTAAAGATTGGGCGGCATACGAAAAAATGGGCGGAAGGCGCAAGGTTCCTAATAAGGGCTTCTTTTAAGGTTCTTTTGAGATTGTGAATGGTTAATACTCATAGAATAAAGGATATTGAGGAATATCTCAGATAAATGGATCTTTTCGCAAACATTTTAGGAGTATTTTAAAGATTGGGCGGCATACGAAAAAATGGGCGGAAGGCGCAAGGTTCCTAATAAGGGCTTCTTTTAAGGTTCTTTTGAGATTGTGAATGGTTAATACTCATAGAATAAAGGATATTGAGGAATAACTCAGATAAATGGGTCTTTTTGCAAACATTTTAGGAGTATTTTAAAGATTGGGCGGCATACGAAAAAATGGGCGGAAGGCGCAAGGTTCCTAATAAGGGCTTCTTTTAAAGTTCTTTTGAGATTGTGAATGGTTAATACTCATAGAATAAAGGATATTGAGGAATATCTCAGATAAATGGGTCTTTTCGCAAACATTTTAGGAGTATTTTAAAGATTGGGCGGCATACGAAAAAATGGGCGGAAGGCGCAAGGTTCCTAATAAGGGCTTCTTTTAAGGTTCTTTTGAGATTGTGAATATTTAATACTAATAGAATAAAGGATATTGAGGAATATCTCAGATAAATGGGTCTTTTCGCAAACATTTTAGGAGTATTTTAAAGATTGGGCGGCATACCAAAAAATGGGCGGAAGGCGCAAGGTTCCTAATAAGGGCTTCTTTTAGGGTTCTTTTCAGATTGTGAATGGTTAATACTCATAGAATAAAGGATATTGAGGAATAATTCAGATGAATGGGTCTTTTGCAAACATTTTAGAAGTGTTTTAAAGATTGGGCGGCATACGAAAAAATGGGCGGAAGGCGCAAGGTTCCTAATAAGGGCTTCTTTTAAGGTTCTTTTCAGATTGTGAATGGTTAATACTCATAGAATATAGGATATTGAGGAATAATTCAGATAAATGGGTCTTTTTGCAAACATTTTAGAAGTGTTTTAAAGATTGGGCGGCATACGAAAAAATGGGCGGAAGGCGCAAGGTTCCTAATAAGGGCTTCTTTTAAGGTTCTTTTCAGATTGTGAATGGTTAATACTCATAGAATAAAGGACATTGAGGAATAATTCAGATAAATGGGTCTTTTTGCAAACATTTTAGAAGTGTTTTAAAGATTGGGCGGCATACGAAAAAATGGGCGGAAGGCGCAAGGTTCCTAATAAGGGCTTCTTTTAAGGTTCTTTTGAGATTGTGAATGGTTAATTCTCATAGAATAAAGGATATTGAGGAATAACTCAGATAAATGGGTCTTTTTGCAAACATTTTAGGAGTGTTTTAAAGATTGGGCGGCATACGAAAAAATGGGCGGAAGGCACAAGGTTCCTAATAAGGGCTTCTTATAAGGTTCTTTTGAGATTTTGAATGGTTAATACTAATAGAATAAAGGATATTGAGGAATAATTCAGATAAATGGGTCTTTTTGCAAACATTTTAGAAGTGTTTTAAAGATTGGGCGGCATCGGAAAAAATGGGCGGAAGGCGCAAGGTTCCTAATAAGGGCTTTTTTTAAGGTTCTTTTGAGATTGTGATTATTTAATACTAAAAGAATAAAGGATATTGAGGAATATCTCAGATAAATGGGTCTTTTCGCAAACATTTTAGGAGTATTTTAAAGATTGGGCGGCATACCAAAAAATGGGCGGAAGGCGCAAGGTTCCTAATAAGGGCTTCTTTTAAGGTTCTTTTGAGATTGTGAATGGTTAATACTCATAGAATAAAGGATATTGAGGAATATCTCAGATAAATGGGTCTTTTCACAAACATTTTAGGAGTATTTTAAAGATTTGGCGGCATACGAAAAAAATGGGCGGAAGGCGCAAGGTTCCTAATAAGGGCTTCTTTTAAGGTTCTTTTGAGATTGTGAATGGTTAATACTCATAGAATAAAGGATATTGAGGAATAATTCAGATAAATGGGTCTTTTTGCAAACATTTTAGGAGTGTTTTAAAGATTGGGCGGCATACGAAAAAATGGGCGGAAGGCGCAAGGTTCCTAATAAGGGCTTTTTATAAGGTTCTTTTGAGATTGTGAATATTTAATACTAATAGAATAAAGGATATTGAGGAATATCTCAGATAAATGGGTCTTTTCGCAAACATTTTAGGAGTATTTTAAAGATTGGGCGGCATACGAAAAAATAGGCGGAAGGCGCAAGGTTCCTAATAAGGGCTTTTTATAAGGTTCTTTTGAGATTGTGAATATTTAATACTAATAGAATAAAGGATATTGAGGAATAATTCAGATAAATGTGTCCTTTTTGCAAACATTTTAGAAGTGTTTTAAAGATTGGGGCGGCATACGAAAAAATGGGCGGAAGGCGCAAGGTTCCTAATAAGGGCTTCTTTTAAGGTTCTTTTGAGATTGTGAATGGTTAATACTCATAGAATAAAGGATATTGAGGAATATCTCAGATAAATGGGTCTTTTCGCAAACATTTTAGGAGTATTTTAAAGATTGGGCGGCATACCAAAAAATGGGCGGAAGGCGCAAGGTTCCTAATAAGGGCTTCTTTTAAGGTTCTTTTGAGATTGTGAATGGTTAATACTCATAGAATAAAGGATATTGAGGAATATCTCAGATAAATGGGTCTTTTCGCAAACATTTTAGGAGTATTTTAAAGATTGGGCGGCATACCAAAAAATGGGCGGAAGGCACAAGGTTCCTAATAAGGGCTTCTTTTAAGGTTCTTTTCAGATTGTGAATGGTTAATACTCATAGAATAAAGGATATTGAGGAATATCTCAGATAAATGGGTCTTTTCGCAAACATTTTAGGAGTATTTTAAAGATTGGGCGGCATACCAAAAAATGGGCGGAAGGCGCAAGGTTCCTAATAAGGGCTTCTTTTAAGGTTCTTTTGAGATTGTGAATGGTTAATACTCATAGAATAAAGGATATTGAGGAATAATTCAGATGAATGGGTCTTTTGCAAACATTTTAGAATTGTTTTAAAGATTGGGCGGCATACGAAAAAATGGGCGGAAGGCGCAAGGTTCCTAATAAGGGCTTCTTTTAAGGTTCTTTTCAGATTGTGAATGGTTAATACTCATAGAATAAAGGATATTGAGGAATATCTCAGATAAATGGGTCTTTTTGCAAACATTTTAGAAGTGTTTTAAAGATTGGGCGGCATACGAAAAAATGGGCGGAAGGCGCAAGGTTCCTAATAAGGGCTTCTTTTAAGGTTCTTTTCAGATTGTGAATGGTTAATACTCATAGAATAAAGGATATTGAGGAATAACTCAGATAAATGGGTCTTTTTGCAAACATTTTAGGAGTGTTTTAAAGATTGGGCGGCATACGAAAAAATGGGCGGAAGGCGCAAGGTTCCTAATAAGGGCTTTTTATAAGGTTCTTTTGAGATTGTGAATATTTAATACTAATAGAATAAAGTATATTGAGGAATAATTCAGATAAATGGGTCTTTTTGCAAACATTTTAGAAGTGTTTTAAAGATTGGGCGGCATACGAAAAAATGGGCGGAAGGCGCAAGGTTCCTAATAAGGGCTTTTTATAAGGTTCTTTTGAGATTGTGAATATTTAATACTAATAGAATAAAGGATATTGAGGAATAATTCAGATAAATGGGTCTTTTTGCAAACATTTTAGAAGTGTTTTAAAGATTGGGCGGCATACGAAAAAATGGGCGGAAGGCGCAAGGTTCCTAATAAGGGCTTCTTTTAAGGTTCTTTTGAGATTGTGAATGGTTAATACTCATAGAATAAAGGATATTGAGGAATAACTCAGATAAATGGGTCTTTTTGCAAACATTTTAGGAGTATTTTAAAGATTGGGCGGGATACCAAAAAATGGGCGGAAGGCGCAAGGTTCCTAATAAGGGCTTCTTTTAAGGTTCTTTTGAGATTGTGAATGGTTAATACTCATAGAATAAAGGATATTGAGGAATATCTCAGATAAATGGGTCTTTTCGCAAACATTTTAGGAGTATTTTAAAGATTGAGCGGCATACGAAAAAAATGGGCGGAAGGCGCAACGTTCCTAATAAGGGCTTCTTTTAAGGTTCTTTTGAGATTGTGAATGGTTAATACTCATAGAATAAAGGATATTGAGGAATGTCTCAGATAAATGGGTCTTTTCGCAAACATTTTAGGAGTATTTTAAAGATTGGGCGGCATACCAAAAAATGGGCGGAAGGCGCAAGGTTCCTAATAAGGGCTTCTTTTAAGGTTCTTTTCAGATTGTGAATGGTTAATACTCATAGAATAAAGGATATTGAGGAATAATTCAGATGAATGGGTCTTTTGCAAAATTTTTAGAAGTGTTTTAAAGATTGGGCGGCATACGAAAAAATGGGCGGAAGGCGCAAGGTTCCTAATAAGGGCTTCTTTTAAGGTTCTTTTCAGATTGTGAATGGTTAATACTCATAGAATAAAGGATATTGAGGAATAATTCAGATAAATGGGTCTTTTTTGCAAACATTTTAGAAGTGTTTTAAAGATTGGGGCGGCATACGAAAAAATGGGGCGGAAGGCGCAAGGTTCCTAATAAGGGCTTCTTTTAAGGTTCTTTTGAGATTGTGAATGGTTAATACTCATAGAATAAAGGATATTGAGGAATAACTCAGATAAATGGGTCTTTTTGCAAACATTTTAGGAGTGTTTTAAAGATTGGGCGGCATACGAAAAAATGGGCGGAAGGCGCAAGGTTCCTAATAAGGGCTTTTTTTTAGGTTCTTTTCAGATTGTGAATATTTAGTACTAATAGAATAAAGGATATTGAGGAATAATTCAGATAAATGGGTCTTTTTGCAAACATTTTAGAAGTGTTTTAAAGATTGGGCGGCATACGAAAAAATGGGCGGAAGGCGCAAGGTTCCTAATAAGGGCTTCTTTTAAGGTTCTTTTGAGACTGTGAATGGTAATACTCATAGAATAAAGGATATTGAGGAATATCTCAGATAAATGGATCTTTTCGCAAACATTTTAGGAGTATTTTAAAGATTGGGCGGCATACCAAAAAATGGGCGGAAGGCGCAAGGTTCCTAATAAGGGCTTCTTTTAAGGTTCTTTTGAGATTGTGAATGGTTAATACTCATAGAATAAAGGATATTGAGGAATGTCTCAGATAAATGGGTCTTTTCGCAACATTTTAGGAGTATTTTAAAGATTGGGCGGCATACCAAAAAATGGGCGGAAGGCGCAAGGTTCCTAATAAGGGCTTCTTTTAAGGTTCTTTTCAGATTGTGAATGGTTAATACTCATAGAATAAAGGATATTGAGGAATAATTCAGATGAATGGGTCTTTTGCAAAATTTTTAGAAGTGTTTTAAAGATTGGGCGGCATACGAAAAAATGGGCGGAAGGCGCAAGGTTCCTAATAAGGGCTTCTTTTAAGGTTCTTTTCAGATTGTGAATGGTTAATACTCATAGAATAAAGGATATTGAGGAATAATTCAGATAAATGGGTCTTTTTGCAAACATTTTAGAAGTGTTTTAAAGATTGGGCGGCATACGAAAAAATGGGCGGAAGGCGCAAGGTTCCTAATAAGGGCTTCTTTTAAGGTTCTTTTGAGATTGTGAATGGTTAATACTCATAGAATAAAGGATATTGAGGGAATAACTCAGATAAATGGGTCTTTTTGCAAACATTTTAGGAGTGTTTTAAAGATTGGGCGGCATACGAAAAAATGGGCGGAAGGCGCAAGGTTCCTAATAAGGGCTTTTTTTTTAGGTTCTTTTCAGATTGTGAATATTTAGTACTAATAGAATAAAGGATATTGAGGAATAATTCAGATAAATGGGTCTTTTTGCAAACATTTTAGAAGTGTTTTAAAGATTGGGCGGCATACGAAAAAATGGGCGGAAGGCGCAAGGTTCCTAATAAGGGCTTCTTTTAAGGTTCTTTTGAGACTGTGAATGGTAATACTCATAGAATAAAGGATATTGAGGAATATCTCAGATAAATGGATCTTTTCGCAAACATTTTAGGAGTATTTTAAAGATTGGGCGGCATACCAAAAAATGGGCGGAAGGCGCAAGGTTCCTAATAAGGGCTTCTTTTAAGGTTCTTTTGAGATTGTGAATGGTTAATACTCATAGAATAAAGGATATTGAGGAATATCTCAGATAAATGGGTCTTTTCGCAAACATTTTAGAAGTATTTTAAAGATTGGGCGGCATACCAAAAAATGGGCGGAAGGCGCAAGGTTCCTAATAAGGGCTTCTTTTAAGGTTCTTTTCAGATTGTGAATGGTTAATACTCATAGAATAAAGGATATTGAGGAATATCTCAGATAAATGGGTCTTTTCGCAAACATTTTAGGAGTATTTTAAAGATTGGGCGGCATACCAAAAAATGGGCGGAAGGCGCAAGGTTCCTAATAAGGGCTTCTTTTAAGGTTCTTTTCAGATTGTGAATGGTTAATACTCATAGAATAAAGGATATTGAGGAATATCTCAGATAAATGGGTCTTTTCGCAAACATTTTAGGAGTATTTTAAAGATTGGGCGGGATACCAAAAAATGGGCGGAAGGCGCAAGGTTCCTAATAAGGGCTTCTTTTAAGGTTCTTTTCAGATTGTGAATGGTTAATACTCATAGAATAAAGGATATTGAGGAATAATTCAGATGAATGGGTCTTTTCACAAACATTTTAGGAGTATTTTAAAGATTGGGCGGCATACGAAAAAATGGGCGGAAGGCGCAAGGTTCCTAATAAGGGCTTCTTTTAAGGTTCTTTTGAGATTGTGAATGGTTAATACTCATAGAATAAAGGATATTGAGAAAGAATTCAGATAAATGGGTCTTTTTGCAAACATTTTAGGAGTGTTTTAAAGATTGGGCGGCATACGAAAAAATGGGCGGAAGGCGCAAGGTTCCTAATAAGGGCTTTTTATAAGGTTCTTTTGAGATTGTGAATATTTAATACTAATAGAATAAAGGATATTGAGGAATATCTCAGATAAATGGGTCTTTTCGCAAACATTTCAGGAGTATTTTAAAGATTGGGCGGCATACGAAAAAATAGGCGGAAGGCGCAAGGTTCCTAATAAGGGCTTTTTATAAGGTTCTTTTGAGATTGTGAATATTTAATACTAATAGAATAAAGGATATTGAGGAATAATTCAGATAAATGGGTCTTTTTGCAAACATTTTAGAAGTGTTTTAAAGATTGGGCGGCATACGAAAAAATGGGCGGAAGGCGCAAGGTTCCTAATAAGGGCTTCTTTTAAGGTTCTTTTGAGATTGTGAATGGTTAATACTCATAGAATAAAGGATATTGAGGAATATCTCAGATAAATGGATCTTTTCGCAAACATTTTAGGAGTATTTTAAAGATTGGGCGGCATACCAAAAAATGGGCGGAAGGCGCAAGGTTCCTAATAAGGGCTTCTTTTAAGGTTCTTTTGAGATTGTGAATGGTTAATACTCATAGAATAAAGGATATTGAGGAATATCTCAGATAAATGGGTCTTTTCGCAAACATTTTAGGAGTATTTTAAAGATTGGGCGGCATACCAAAAAATGGGCGGAAGGCGCAAGGTTCCTAATAAGGGCTTCTTTTAAGGTTCTTTTGAGATTGTGAATGGTTAATACTCATAGAATAAAGGATATTGAGGAATATCTCAGATAAATGGGTCTTTTCGCAAACATTTTAGGAGTATTTTAAAGATTGGGCGGCATACCAAAAAATGGGCGGAAGGCGCAAGGTTCCTAATAAGGGCTTCTTTTAAGGTTCTTTTCAGATTGTGAATGGTTAATACTCATAGAATAAAGGATATTGAGGAATAACTCAGATAAATGGGTCTTTTTGCAAACATTTTAGAAGTGTTTTAAAGATTGGGCGGCATACGAAAAAATGGGCGGAAGGCGCAAGGTTCCTAATAAGGGCTTCTTTTAAGGTTCTTTTCAGATTGTGAATATTTAATACTAATAGAATAAAGGATATTGAGGAATAATTCAGATAAATGGGTCTTTTTGCAAACATTTTAGGAGTATTTTAAAGATTGGGCGGCATACGAAAAAATGGGCGGAAGGCGCAAGGTTCCTAATAAGGGCTTCTTTTAAGGTTCTTTTCAGATTGTGAATGGTTAATACTCATAGAATAAAGGATATTGAGGAATATCTCAGATAAATGGGTCTTTTCGCAAACATTTTAGGAGTATTTTAAAGATTGGGCGGCATACCAAAAAATGGGCGGAAGGCGCAAGGTTCCTAATAAGGGCTTCTTTTAAGGTTCTTTTGAGATTGTGAATGGTTAATACTCATAGAATAAAGGATATTGAGGAATATCTCAGATAAATGGGTCTTTTCGCAAACATTTTAGGAGTATTTTAAAGATTGGGCGGCATACCAAAAAATGGGCGGAAGGCGCAAGGTTCCTAATAAGGGCTTCTTTTAAGGTTCTTTTCAGATTGTGAATGGTTAATACTCATAGAATAAAGGATATTGAGGAATAACTCAGATAAATGGGTCTTTTTGCAAACATTTTAGAAGTGTTTTAAAGATTGGGCGGCATACGAAAAAATGGGCGGAAGGCGCAAGGTTCCTAATAAGGGCTTCTTTTAAGGTTCTTTTCAGATTGTGAATATTTAATACTAATAGAATAAAGGATATTGAGGAATAATTCAGATAAATGGGTCTTTTTGCAAACATTTTAGGAGTATTTTAAAGATTGGGCGGCATACGAAAAAATGGGCGGAAGGCGCAAGGTTCCTAATAAGGGCTTTTTATAAGGTTCTTTTGAGATTGTGAATATTTAATACTAATAGAATAAAGTATATTGAGGAATAATTCAGATAAATGGGTCTTTTTGCAAACATTTTAGGAGTATTTTAAAGATTGGGCGGCATACCAAAAAATGGGCGGAAGGCGCAAGGTTCCTAATAAGGGCTTCTTTTAAGGTTCTTTTGAGATTGTGAATGGTTAATACTCATAGAATAAAGGATATTGAGGAATATCTCAGATAAATGGGTCTTTTCGCAAACATTTTAGGAGTATTTTAAAGATTGGGCGGCATACCAAAAAATGGGCGGAAGGCGCAAGGTTCCTAATAAGGGCTTCTTTTAAGGTTCTTTTGAGATTGTGAATGGTTAATACTCATAGAATAAAGGATATTGAGGAATATCTCAGATAAATGGGTCTTTTCGCAAACATTTTAGGAGTATTTTAAAGATTGGGCGGCATACCAAAAAATGGGCGGAAGGCGCAAGGTTCCTAATAAGGGCTTCTTTTAAGGTTCTTTTGAGATTGTGAATGGTTAATACTCATAGAATAAAGGATATTGAGGAATAATTCAGATGAATGGGTCTTTTGCAAACATTTTAGAAGTGTTTTAAAGATTGGGCGGCATACGAAAAAATGGGCGGAAGGCGCAAGGTTCCTAATAAGGGCTTCTTTTAAGGTTCTTTTCAGATTGTGAATGGTTAATACTCATAGAATAAAGGATATTGAGGAATATCTCAGATAAATGGGTCTTTTTGCAAACATTTTAGAAGTGTTTTAAAGATTGGGCGGCATACGAAAAAATGGGCGGAAGGCGCAAGGTTCCTAATAAGGGCTTCTTTTAAGGTTCTTTTCAGATTGTGAATGGTTAATACTCATAGAATAAAGGATATTGAGGAATAACTCAGATAAATGGGTCTTTTTGCAAACATTTTAGGAGTATTTTAAAGATTGGGCGGCATACGAAAAAATGGGCGGAAGGCGCAAGGTTCCTAATAAGGGCTTTTTATAAGGTTCTTTTGAGATTGTGAATATTTAATACTAATAAAATAAAGTATATTGAGGAATAATTCAGATAAATGGGTCTTTTTGCAAACATTTTAGAAGTGTTTTAAAGATTGGGCGGCATACGAAAAAATGGGCGAAAGGCGCAAGGTTCCTAATAAGGGCTTCTTTTAAGGTTCTTTTCAGATTGTGAATGGTTAATACTCATAGAATAAAGGATATTGAGGAATAATTCAGATAAATGGGTCTTTTTGCAAACATTTTAGAAGTGTTTTAAAGATTGGGCGGCATACGAAAAAATGGGCGGAAGGCGCGAGGTTCCTAATAAGGGCTTCTTTTAAGGTTCTTTTGAGATTGTGAATGGTTAATACTCATAGAATAAAGGATATTGAGGAATAATTCAGATAAATGGGTCTTTTTGCAAACATTTTAGGAGTATTTTAAAGATTGGGCGGGATACCAAAAAATGGGCGGAAGGCGCAAGGTTCCTAATAAGGGCTTCTTTTAAGGTTCTTTTGAGATTGTGAATGGTTAATACTCATAGAATAAAGGATATTGAGGAATATCTCAGATAAATGGGTCTTTTCGCAAACATTTTAGGAGTATTTTAAAGATTGAGCGGCATACGAAAAAATGGGCGGAAGGCGCAACGTTCCTAATAAGGGCTTCTTTTAAGGTTCTTTTGAGATTGTGAATGGTTAATACTCATAGAATAAAGGATATTGAGGAATGTCTCAGATAAATGGGTCTTTTCGCAAACATTTTAGGAGTATTTTAAAGATTGGGCGGCATACGAAAAAATGGGCGGAAGGCGCAAGGTTCCTAATAAGGGCTTCTTTTAAGGTTCTTTTCAGATTGTGAATGGTTAATACTCATAGAATAAAGGATATTGAGGAATAATTCAGATGAATGGGTCTTTTGCAAAATTTTTAGAAGTGTTTTAAAGATTGGGCGGCATACGAAAAAATGGGCGGAAGGCGCAAGGTTCCTAATAAGGGCTTCTTTTAAGGTTCTTTTCAGATTGTGAATGGTTAATACTCATAGAATAAAGGATATTGAGGAATAATTCAGATAAATGGGTCTTTTTGCAAACATTTTAGAAGTGTTTTAAAGATTGGGCGGCATACGAAAAAATGGGCGGAAGGCGCAAGGTTCCTAATAAGGGCTTCTTTTAAGGTTCTTTTGAGATTGTGAATGGTTAATACTCATAGAATAAAGGATATTGAGGAATATCTCAGATAAATGGGTCTTTTTGCAAACATTTTAGGAGTGTTTTAAAGATTGGGCGGCATACGAAAAAATGGGCGGAAGGCGCAAGGTTCCTAATAAGGGCTTTTTATAAGGTTCTTTTGAGATTGTGAATATTTAATACTAATAGAATAAAGGATATTGAGGAATAATTCAGATAAATGGGTCTTTTTGCAAACATTTTAGAAGTGTTTTAAAGATTGGGCGGCATACGAAAAAATGGGCGGAAGGCGCAAGGTTCCTAATAAGGGCTTCTTTTAAGGTTCTTTTGAGATTGTGAATGGTTAATACTCATAGAATAAAGGATATTGAGGAATATCTCAGATAAATGGGTCTTTTCGCAAACATTTTAGGAGTATTTTAAAGATTGGGCGGCATACCAAAAAATGGGCGGAAGGCGCAAGGTTCCTAATAAGGGCTTCTTTTAAGGTTCTTTTCAGATTGTGAATGGTTAATACTCATAGAATAAAGGATATTGAGGAATATCTCAGATAAATGGGTCTTTTCGCAAACATTTTAGGAGTATTTTAAAGATTGGGCGGCATACCAAAAAATGGGCGGAAGGCGCAAGGTTCCTAATAAGGGCTTCTTTTAAGGTTCTTTTCAGATTGTGAATGGTTAATACTCATAGAATAAAGGATATTGAGGAATATCTCAGATAAATGGGTCTTTTCGCAAACATTTTAGGAGTATTTTAAAGATTGGGCGGCATACCAAAAAATGGGCGGAAGGCGCAAGGTTCCTAATAAGGGCTTCTTTTAAGGTTCTTTTCAGATTGTGAATGGTTAATACTCATAGAATAAAGGATATTGAGGAATATCTCAGATAAATGGGTCTTTTCGCAAACATTTTAGGAGTATTTTAAAGATTGGGCGGGATACCAAAAAATGGGCGGAAGGCGCAAGGTTCCTAATAAGGGCTTCTTTTAAGGTTCTTTTCAGATTGTGAATGGTTAATACTCATAGAATAAAGGATATTGAGGAATAATTCAGATGAATGGGTCTTTTGCAAACATTTTAGAAGTGTTTTAAAGATTGGGCGGCATACCAAAAAATGGGCGGAAGGCGCAAGGTTTCTAATAAGGGCTTCTTTTAAGGTTCTTTTGAGATTGTGAATGGTTAATACTCATAGAATAAAGGATATTGAGGAATATCTCAGATAAATGGGTCTTTTTGCAAACATTTTAGGAGTGTTTTAAAGATTGGGCGGCATACGAAAAAATGGGCGGAAGGCGCAAGGTTCCTAATAAGGGCTTCTTTTAAGGTTCTTTTCAGATTGTGAATGGTTAATACTCATAGAATAAAGGATATTGAGGAATAACTCAGATAAATGGGTCTTTTTGCAAACATTTTAGGAGTGTTTTAAAGATTGGGCGGCATACGAAAAAATGGGCGGAAGGCGCAAGGTTCCTAATAAGGGCTTTTTATAAGGTTCTTTTGAGATTGTGAATATTTAATACTAATAGAATAAAGGATATTGAGGAATAATTCAGATAAATGGGTCTTTTTGCAAACATTTTAGAAGTGTTTTAAAGATTGGGCGGCATACGAAAAAATGGGCGGAAGGCGCAAGGTTCCTAATAAGGGCTTCTTTTAAGGTTCTTTTCAGATTGTGAATGGTTAATACTCATAGAATAAAGGATATTGAGGAATAATTCAGATGAATGGGTCTTTTGCAAAATTTTTAGAAGTGTTTTAAAGATTGGGCGGCATACGAAAAAATGGGCGGAAGGCGCAAGGTTCCTAATAAGGGCTTCTTTTAAGGTTCTTTTCAGATTGTGAATGGTTAATACTCATAGAATAAAGGATATTGAGGAATAATTCAGATAAATGGGTCTTTTTGCAAACATTTTAGAAGTGTTTTAAAGATTGGGCGGCATACGAAAAAATGGGCGGAAGGCGCAAGGTTCCTAATAAGGGCTTCTTTTAAGGTTCTTTTGAGATTGTGAATGGTTAATACTCATAGAATAAAGGATATTGAGGAATAACTCAGATAAATGGGTCTTTTTGCAAACATTTTAGGAGTGTTTTAAAGATTGGGCGGCATACGAAAAAATGGGCGGAAGGCGCAAGGTTCCTAATAAGGGCTTTTTATAAGGTTCTTTTGAGATTGTGAATATTTAATACTAATAGAATAAAGGATATTGAGGAATAATTCAGATAAATGGGTCTTTTTGCAAACATTTTAGAAGTGTTTTAAAGATTGGGCGGCATACGAAAAAATGGGCGGAAGGCGCAAGGTTCCTAATAAGGGCTTCTTTTAAGGTTCTTTTCAGATTGTGAATGGTTAATACTCATAGAATAAAGGATATTGAGGAATATCTCAGATAAATGGGTCTTTTCGCAAACATTTTAGGAGTATTTTAAAGATTGGGCGGCATACCAAAAAATGGGCGGAAGGCGCAAGGTTCCTAATAAGGGCTTCTTTTAAGGTTCTTTTGAGATTGTGAATGGTTAATACTCATAGAATAAAGGATATTGAGGAATATCTCAGATAAATGGGTCTTTTCGCAAACATTTTAGGAGTATTTTAAAGATTGGGCGGCATACCAAAAAATGGGCGGAAGGCGCAAGGTTCCTAATAAGGGCTTCTTTTAAGGTTCTTTTCAGAATGAGAATGGTTAATACTCATAGAATAAAGGATATTGAGGAATATCTCAGATAAATGGGTCTTTTCGCAAACATTTTAGGAGTATTTTAAAGATTGGGCGGGATACCAAAAAATGGGCGGAAGGCGCAAGGTTCCTAATAAGGGCTTCTTTTAAGGTTCTTTTCAGATTGTGAATGGTTAATACTCATAGAATAAAGGATATTGAGGAATAATTCAGATGAATGGGTCTTTTGCAAACATTTTAGAAGTGTTTTAAAGATTGGGCGGCATACGAAAAAATGGGCGGAAGGCGCAAGGTTCCTAATAAGGGCTTCTTTTAAGGTTCTTTTGAGATTGTGAATGGTTAATACTCATAGAATAAAGGATATTGAGGAATATCTCAGATAAATGGGTCTTTTTGCAAACATTTTAGGAGTGTTTTAAAGATTGGGCGGCATACGAAAAAATGGGCGGAAGGCGCAAGGTTCCTAATAAGGGCTTCTTTTAAGGTTCTTTTCAGATTGTGAATGGTTAATACTCATAGAATAAAGGATATTGAGGAATAACTCAGATAAATGGGTCTTTTTGCAAACATTTTAGGAGTGTTTTAAAGATTGGGCGGCATACGAAAAAATGGGCGGAAGGCGCAAGGTTCCTAATAAGGGCTTTTTATAAGGTTCTTTTGAGATTGTGAATATTTAATACTAATAGAATAAAGGATATTGAGGAATAATTCAGATAAATGGGTCTTTTTGCAAACATTTTAGAAGTGTTTTAAAGATTGGGCGGCATACCAAAAAATGGGCGGAAGGCGCAAGGTTCCTAATAAGGGCTTCTTTTAAGGTTCTTTTCAGATTGTGAATGGTTAATACTCATAGAATAAAGGATATTGAGGAATAATTCAGATGAATGGGTCTTTTGCAAAATTTTTAGAAGTGTTTTAAAGATTGGGCGGCATACGAAAAAATGGGCGGAAGGCGCAAGGTTCCTAATAAGGGCTTCTTTTAAGGTTCTTTTCAGATTGTGAATGGTTAATACTCATAGAATAAAGGATATTGAGGAATAATTCAGATAAATGGGTCTTTTTGCAAACATTTTAGAAGTGTTTTAAAGATTGGGCGGCATACGAAAAAATGGGCGGAAGGCGCAAGGTTCCTAATAAGGGCTTCTTTTAAGGTTCTTTTGAGATTGTGAATGGTTAATACTCATAGAATAAAGGATATTGAGGAATAACTCAGATAAATGGGTCTTTTTGCAAACATTTTAGGAGTGTTTTAAAGATTGGGCGGCATACGAAAAAATGGGCGGAAGGCGCAAGGTTCCTAATAAGGGCTTTTTATAAGGCTCTTTTGAGATTGTGAATATTTAATACTAATAGAATAAAGGATATTGAGGAATAATTCAGATAAATGGGTCTTTTTGCAAACATTTTAGAAGTGTTTTAAAGATTGGGCGGCATACGAAAAAATGGGCGGAAGGCGCAAGGTTCCTAATAAGGGCTTCTTTTAAGGTTCTTTTGAGATTGTGAATGGTTAATACTCATAGAATAAAGGATATTGAGGAATATCTCAGATAAATGGGTCTTTTCGCAAACATTTTAGGAGTATTTTAAAGATTGGGCGGCATACCAAAAAATGGGCGGAAGGCGCAAGGTTCCTAATAAGGGCTTCTTTTAAGGTTCTTTTGAGATTGTGAATGGTTAATACTCATAGAATAAAGGATATTGAGGAATATCTCAGATAAATGGGTCTTTTCGCAAACATTTTAGGAGTATTTTAAAGATTGGGCGGCATACCAAAAAATGGGCGGAAGGCGCAAGGTTCCTAATAAGGGCTTCTTTTAAGGTTCTTTTCAGATTGTGAATGGTTAATACTCATAGAATAAAGGATATTGAGGAATATCTCAGATAAATGGGTCTTTTCGCAAACATTTTAGGAGTATTTTAAAGATTGGGCGGGATACCAAAAAATGGGCGGAAGGCGCAAGGTTCCTAATAAGGGCTTCTTTTAAGGTTCTTTTCAGATTGTGAATGGTTAATACTCATAGAATAAAGGATATTGAGGAATAATTCAGATGAATGGGTCTTTTGCAAACATTTTAGAAGTGTTTTAAAGATTGGGCGGCATACGAAAAAATGGGCGGAAGGCGCAAGGTTCCTAATAAGGGCTTCTTTTAAGGTTCTTTTGAGATTGTGAATGGTTAATACTCATAGAATAAAGGATATTGAGGAATATCTCAGATAAATGGGTCTTTTTGCAAACATTTTAGGAGTGTTTTAAAGATTGGGCGGCATACGAAAAAATGGGCGGAAGGCGCAAGGTTCCTAATAAGGGCTTCTTTTAAGGTTCTTTTCAGATTGTGAATGGTTAATACTCATAGAATAAAGGATATTGAGGAATAACTCAGATAAATGGGTCTTTTTGCAAACATTTTAGGAGTGTTTTAAAGATTGGGCGGCATACGAAAAAATGGGCGGAAGGCGCAAGGTTCCTAATAAGGGCTTTTTATAAGGTTCTTTTGAGATTGTGAATATTTAATACTAATAGAATAAAGGATATTGAGGAATAATTCAGATAAATGGGTCTTTTTGCAAACATTTTAGAAGTGTTTTAAAGATTGGGCGGCATACGAAAAAATGGGCGGAAGGCGCAAGGTTCCTAATAAGGGCTTCTTTTAAGGTTCTTTTCAGATTGTGAATGGTTAATACTCATAGAATAAAGGATATTGAGGAATAATTCAGATAAATGGGTCTTTTTGCAAACATTTTAGAAGTGTTTTAAAGATTGGGCGGGATACCAAAAAATGGGCGGAAGGCGCAAGGTTCCTAATAAGGGCTTCTTTTAAGGTTCTTTTCAGATTGTGAATGGTTAATACTCATAGAATAAAGGATATTGAGGAATAATTCAGATAAATGGGTCTTTTTGCAAACATTTTAGGAGTATTTTAAAGATTGGGCGGGATACCAAAAAATGGGCGGAAGGCGCAAGGTTCCTAATAAGGGCTTCTTTTAAGGTTCTTTTGAGATTGTGAATGGTTAATACTCATAGAATAAAGGATATTGAGGAATATCTCAGATAAATGGGTCTTTTCGCAAACATTTTAGGAGTATTTTAAAGATTGGGCGGCATACGAAAAAATGGGCGGAAGGCGCAACGTTCCTAATAAGGGCTTCTTTTAAGGTTCTTTTGAGATTGTGAATGGTTAATACTCATAGAATAAAGGATATTGAGGAATGTCTCAGATAAATGGGTCTTTTCGCAAACATTTTAGGAGTATTTTAAAGATTGGGCGGCATACCAAAAAATGGGCGGAAGGCGCAAGGTTCCTAATAAGGGCTTCTTTTAAGGTTCTTTTCAGATTGTGAATGGTTAATACTCATAGAATAAAGGATATTGAGGAATAATTCAGATGAATGGGTCTTTTGCAAAATTTTTAGAAGTGTTTTAAAGATTGGGCGGCATACAAAAAAATGGGCGGAAGGCGCAAGGTTCCTAATAAGGGCTTCTTTTAAGGTTCTTTTCAGATTGTGAATGGTTAATACTAATAGAATAAGGGATATTGAGGAATAATTCAGATAAATGGGTCTTTTTGCAAACATTTTAGAAGTGTTTTAAAGATTGGGCGGCATACGAAAAAATGGGCGGAAGGCGCAAGGTTCCTAATAAGGGCTTCTTTTAAGGTTCTTTTGAGATTGTGAATGGTTAATACTCATAGAATAAAGGATATTGAGGAATATCTCAGATAAATGGGTCTTTTCGCAAACATTTTAGGAGTATTTTAAAGATTGAGCGGCATACGAAAAAATGGGCGGAAGGCGCAACGTTCCTAATAAGGGCTTCTTTTAAGGTTCTTTTGAGATTGTGAATGGTTAATACTCATAGAATAAAGGATATTGAGGAATAATTTTAGATGAATGGGTCTTTTGCAAACATTTTAGAAGTGTTTTAAAGATTGGGCGGCATACGAAAAAATGGGCGGAAGGCGCAAGGTTCCTAATAAGGGCTTCTTTTAAGGTTCTTTTGAGATTGTGAATATTTAATACTAATAGAATAAAGGATATTGAGGAATATCTCAGATAAATGGGTCTTTTCGCAAACATTTTAGGAGTATTTTAAAGATTGGGCGGCATACGAAAAAATGGGCGGAAGGCGCAAGGTTCCTAATAAGGGCTTTTTATAAGGTTCTTTTGAGATTGTGAATGGTTAATACTCATAGAATAAAGGATATTGAGGAATAATTCAGATAAATGGGTCTTTTCGCAAACATTTTAGAAGTGTTTTAAAGATTGGGCGGCATACGAAAAAATGGGCGGAAGGCGCAAGGTTCCTAATAAGGGCTTCTTTTAAGGTTCTTTTCAGATTGTGAATGGTTAATACTCATAGAATAAAGGATATTGAGGAATAATTCAGATGAATGGGTCTTTTGCAAACATTTTAGAAGTGTTTTAAAGATTGGGCGGCATACGAAAAAATGGGCGGAAGGCGCAAGGTTCCTGATAAGGGCTTCTTTTAAGGTTCTTTTGAGATTGTGAATGGTTAATACTCATAGAATAAAGGATATTGAGGAATAACTCAGATAAATGGGTCTTTTCGCAAACATTTTAGGAGTATTTTAAAGATTGGGTGGCATACGAAAAAATGGTCTGAAGGCGCAAGGTTCCTAATAAGGGCTTCTTTTAAGGTTCTTTTCAGATTGTGAATGGTTAATACTCATAGAATAAAGGATATTGAGGAATAACTCAGATAAATGGGTCTTTTCGCAAACATTTTAGGAGTATTTTAAAGATTGGGCGGCATACCAAAAAATGGGCGGAAGGCACAAGGTTCCTAATAAGGGCTTCTTTTAAGGTTCTTTTGAGATTGTGAATGGTTAATACTCATAGAATAAAGGATATTGAGGAATATCTCAGATACATGGGTCTTTTCGCAAACATTTTAGGAGTATTTTAAAGATTGGGCGGCATACCAAAAAATGGGCGGAAGGCGCAAGGTTCCTAATAAGGGTTTCTTTTAAGGTTCTTTTGAGATTGTGAATGGTTAATACTCATAGAATAAAGGATATTGAGGAATATCTCAGATAAATGGGTCTTTTCGCAAACATTTTAGGAGTATTTTAAAGATTGGGCGGCATACCAAAAAATGGGCTGAAGGCGCAAGGTTCGTAATAAGGGCTTCTTTTAAGGTTCTTTTGAGATTGTGAATGGTTAATACTCATAGAATAAAGGATATTTAGGAATATCTCAGATAAATGGGTCTTTTTGCAAACATTTTAGAAGTGTTTTAAAGATTGGGCGGCATACGAAAAAATGGGCGGAAGGCGCAAGGTTTCTAATAAGGGCTTCTTTTAAGGTTCTTTTGAGATTGTGAATGGTTAATACTCATAGAATAAAGGATATTGAGGAATAACTCAGATAAATGGGTCTTTTCGCAAACATTTTAGGAGTATTTTAAAGATTGGGCGGCATACGAAAAAATGGTCTGAAGGCGCAATGTTCGTAATAAGGGCTTCTTTTAAGGTTCTTTTGAGATTGTGAATGGTTAATACTCATAGAATAAAGGATATTGAGGAATAACTCAGATAAATGGGTCTTTTCGCAAACATTTTAGAAGTGTTTTAAAGATTGGGCGGCATACGAAAAAATGGGCGGAAGGCGCAAGGTTCCTAATAAGGGCTTCTTTTAAGGTTCTTTTGAGATTGTGAATGGTTAATACTCATAGAATAAAGGATATTGAGGAATAACTCAGATAAATGGGTCTTTTTGCAAACATTTTAGGAGTGTTTTAAAGATTGGGCGGCATACGAAAAAATGGGCGGAAGGCGCAAGGTTCCTAATAAGGGCTTTTTATAAGGTTCTTTTGAGATTGTGAATATTTAATACTAATAGAATAAAGGATATTGAGGAATATCTCAGATAAATGGGTCTTTTCGCAAACATTTTAGGAGTATTTTAAAGATTGGGCGGCATACGAAAAAATGGGCGGAAGGCGCAAGGTTCCTAATAAGGGCTTTTTATAAGGTTCTTTTGAGATTGTGAATATTTAATACTAATAGAATAAAGGATATTGAGGAATAATTCAGATAAATGGGTCTTTTTGCAAACATTTTAGAAGTGTTTTAAAGATTGGGCGGCATACCAAAAAATGGGCGGAAGGCGCAAGGTTCCTAATAAGGGCTTCTTTTAAGGTTCTTTTCAGATTGTGAATGGTTAATACTCATAGAATAAAGGATATTGAGGAATAATTCAGATAAATGGGTCTTTTTGCAAACATTTTAGGAGTGTTTTAAAGATTAGGTGGCATACGAAAAAATGGGCGGAAGGCGCAAGGTTCCTAATAAGGGCTTCTTTTAAGGTTCTTTTGAGATTGTGAATGGTTAATACTCATAGAATAAAGGATATTGAGGAATAACTCAGATAAATGGGTCTTTTTGCAAACATTTTAGGAGTGTTTTAAAGATTGGGCGGCATACGAAAAAATGGGCGGAAGGCGCAAGGTTCCTAATAAGGGCTTTTTATAAGGTTCTTTTGAGATTGTGAATATTTAATACTAATAGAATAAAGGATATTGAGGAATATCTCAGATAAATGGGTCTTTTTGCAAACATTTTAGGAGTATTTTAAAGATTGGGCGGCATACGAAAAAATGGGCGGAAGGCGCAAGGTTCCTAAAAAGGGCTTTTTATAAGGTTCTTTTGAGATTGTGAATATTTAATACTAATAGAATAAAGGATATTGAGGAATAATTCAGATAAATGGGTCTTTTTGCAAACATTTTAGGAGTATTTTAAAGATTGGGCGGCATACCAAAAAATGGGCGGAAGGCACAAGGTTCCTAATAAGGGCTTCTTTTAAGGTTCTTTTGAGATTGTGAATGGTTAATACTCATAGAATAAAGGATATTGAGGAATATCTCAGATAAATGGGTCTTTTCGCAAACATTTTAGGAGTGTTTTAAAGATTGGGCGGCATACGAAAAAATGGGCGGAAGGCGCAAGGTTTCTAATAAGGGCTTCTTTTAAGGTTCTTTTGAGATTGTGAATGGTTAATACTCATAGAATAAAGGATATTGAGGAATAACTCAGATAAATGGGTCTTTTCGCAAACATTTTAG
The DNA here is from genome assembly GCA_921293015.1 of Phorcus lineatus. Lineage (NCBI taxonomy): Eukaryota > Metazoa > Mollusca > Gastropoda > Trochida > Trochidae > Phorcus > Phorcus lineatus. Next base: position 24,785 of record CAKLCT010000013.1, on the reverse strand, counting down.
GAGTATTTTAAAGATTGGGCGGCATACGAAAAAATGGTCTGAAGGCGCAAGGTTCGTAATAAGGGCTTCTTTTAAGGTTCTTTTGAGATTGTGAATGGTTAATACTCATAGAATAAAGGATATTGAGGAATAACTCAGATAAATGGGTCTTTTCGCAAACATTTTAGAAGTGTTTTAAAGATTGGGCGGCATACGAAAAAATGGGCGGAAGGCGCAAGGTTCCTAATAAGGGCTTCTTTTAAGGTTCTTTTGAGATTGTGAATGGTTAATACTCATAGAATAAAGGATATTGAGGAATAACTCAGATAAATGGGTCTTTTTGCAAACATTTTAGGAGTATTTTAAAGATTGGGCGGCATACGAAAAAATGGGCGGAAGGCGCAAGGTTCCTAATAAGGGCTTCTTTTAAGGTTCTTTTGAGATTGTGAATATTTAATACTAATAGAATAAAGGATATTGAGGAATATCTCAGATAAATGGGTCTTTTCGCAAACATTTTAGGAGTATTTTAAAGATTGGGCGGCATACGAAAAAATGGGCGGAAGGCGCAAGGTTCCTAATAAGGGCTTTTTATAAGGTTCTTTTGAGATTGTGAATGGTTAATACTCATAGAATAAAGGATATTGAGGAATATCTCAGATAAATGGGTCTTTTTGCAAACATTTTAGAAGTGTTTTAAAGATTGGGCGGCATACGAAAAAATGGGCGGAAGGCGCAAGGTTCCTAATAAGGGCTTCTTTTAAGGTTCTTTTCAGATTGTGAATGGTTAATACTCATAGAATAAAGGATATTGAGGAATAATTCAGATAAATGGGTCTTTTCGCAAACATTTTAGGAGTGTTTTAAAGATTAGGTGGCATACGAAAAAATGGGCGGAAGGCGCAAGGTTCCTAATAAGGGCTTCTTTTAAGGTTCTTTTGAGATTGTGAATGGTTAATACTCATAGAATAAAGGATATTGAGGAATAACTCAGATAAATGGGTCTTTTTGCAAACATTTTAGGAGTGTTTTAAAGATTGGGCGGCATACGAAAAAATGGGCGGAAGGCGCAAGGTTCCTAATAAGGGCTTTTTATAAGGTTCTTTTGAGATTGTGAATATTTAATACTAATAGAATAAAGGATATTGAGGAATATCTCAGATAAATGGGTCTTTTCGCAAACATTTTAGGAGTATTTTAAAGATTGGGCGGCATACGAAAAAATGGGCGGAAGGCGCAAGGTTCCTAAAAAGGGCTTTTTATAAGGTTCTTTTGAGATTGTGAATATTTAATACTAATAGAATAAAGGATATTGAGGAATAATTCAGATAAATGGGTCTTTTTGCAAACATTTTAGGAGTATTTTAAAGATTGGGCGGCATACAAAAAAATGGGCGGAAGGCACAAGGTTCCTAATAAGGGCTTCTTTTAAGGTTCTTTTGAGATTGTGAATGGTTAATACTCATAGAATAAAGGATATTGAGGAATATCTCAGATAAATGGGTCTTTTCGCAAACATTTTAGGAATATTTTAAAGATTGGGCGGCATACGAAAAAATGGGCGGAAGGCACAAGGTTCCTAAAAAGGGTTTCTTTTAAGGTTCTTTTGAGATTGTGAATGGTTAATACTCATAGAATAAAGGATATTGAGGAATATCTCAGATAAATGGGTCTTTTCGCAAACATTTTAGGAGTATTTTAAAGATTGGGCGGCATACCAAAAAATGGGCTGAAGGCGCAAGGTTCGTAATAAGGGCTTCTTTTAAGGTTCTTTTGAGATTGTGAATGGTTAATACTCATAGAATAAAGGATATTGAGGAATATCTCAGATAAATGGGTCTTTTTGCAAAAATTTTAGGAGTACTTTAAAGATTGGGCGGCATACCAAAAAAATGGGCGGAAGGCGCAAGGTTCCTAATAAGGGCTTCTTTGAAGGTTCTTTTCAGATTGTGAATGGTTAATACTCATAGAATAAAGGATATTGAGGAATAATTCAGATAAATGCGTCTTTTTGCAAACATTTTAGAAGTGTTTTAAAGATTGGGCGGCATACGAAAAAATGGGCGGAAGGCGCAAGGTTCCTAATAAGGGCTTCTTTTAAGGTTCTTTTGAGATTGTGAATGGTTAATACTCATAGAATAAAGGATATTGAGGAATAACTCAGATAAATGGGTCACTTCGCAAACATTTTAGGAGTATTTTAAAGATTGGGCGGCATACCAAAAAATGGGCGGAAGGCGCAAGGTTCCTAATAAGGGCTTCTTTTAAGGTTCTTTTGAGATTGTGAATGGTTAATACTCATAGAATAAAGGATATTGAGGAATAACTCAGATAAATGGGTCACTTCGCAAACATTTTAGGAGTATTTTAAAGATTGGGCGGCATACCAAAAAATGGGCGGAAGGCGCAAGGTTCCTAATAAGGGCTTCTTTTAAGGTTCTTTTGAGATTGTGAATGGTTAATACTCATAGAATAAAGGATATTGAGGAATATCTCAGATAAATGGGTCTTTTCGCAAACATTTTAGGAGTATTTTAAAGATTGGGTGGCATACCAAAAAATGGGCGGAAGGCGCAAGGTTCCTAATAAGGGCTTCTTTTAAGGTTCTTTTGAGATTGTGAATGGTTAATACTCATAGAATAAAGGATATTGAGGAATATCTCAGATAAATGGGTCTTTTCGCAAACATTTTAGGAGTATTTTAAAGATTGGGCGGCATACCAAAAAATGGGCGGAAGGCGCAAGGTTCCTAATAAGGGCTTCTTTTAAGGTTCTTTTGAGATTGTGAATGGTTAATACTCATAGAATAAAGGATATTGAGGAATATCTCAGATAAATGGGTCTTTTCGCAAACATTTTAGGAGTATTTTAAAGATTGGGCGGCATACCAAAAAATGGGCGGAAGGCGCAAGGTTCCTAATAAGGGCTTCTTTTAAGGTTCTTTTTAGATTGTGAATGGTTAATACTCATAGAATAAAGGATATTGAGGAATATCTCACATAAATGGGTCTTTTCGCAAACATTTTAGGAGTATTTTAAAGATTGGGCGGCATACCAAAAAATGGGCGGAAGGCGCAAGGTTCCTAATAAGGGCTTCTTTTAAGGTTCTTTTCAGATTGTGAATGGTTAATACTCATAGAATAAAGGATATTGAGGAATAATTCAGATAAATGCGTCTTTTTGCAAACATTTTAGAAGTGTTTTAAAGATTGGGCGGCATACGAAAAAATGGGCGGAAGGCGCAAGGTTCCTAATAAGGGCTTCTTTTAAGGTTCTTTTCAGATTGTGAATGGTTAATACTCATAGAATAAAGGATATTGAGGAATATCTCAGATAAATGGGTCTTTTCGCAAACATTTTAGGAATATTTTAAAGATTGGGCGGCATACGAAAAAATGGGCGGAAGGCACAAGGTTCCTAAAAAGGGTTTCTTTTAAGGTTCTTTTGAGATTGTGAATGGTTAATACTCATAGAATAAAGGATATTGAGGAATATCTCAGATAAATGGGTCTTTTCGCAAACATTTTAGGAGTATTTTAAAGATTGGGCGGCATACCAAAAAATGGGCTGAAGGCGCAAGGTTCGTAATAAGGGCTTCTTTTAAGGTTCTTTTGAGATTGTGAATGGTTAATACTCATAGAATAAAGGATATTGAGGAATATCTCAGATAAATGGGTCTTTTTGCAAAAATTTTAGGAGTACTTTAAAGATTGGGCGGCATACCAAAAAAATGGGCGGAAGGCGCAAGGTTCCTAATAAGGGCTTCTTTTAAGGTTCTTTTGAGATTGTGAATGGTTAATACTCATAGAATAAAGGATATTGAGGAATATCTCAGATAAATGGGTCTTTTCGCAAACATTTTAGGAGTATTTTAAAGATTGGGCGGCATACCAAAAAATGGGCGGAAGGCGCAAGGTTCCTAATAAGGGCTTCTTTTAAGGTTCTTTTCAGATTGTGAATGGTTAATACTCATAGAATAAAGGATATTGAGGAATATCTCAGATAAATGGGTCTTTTCGCAAACATTTTAGGAGTATTTTAAAGATTGGGCGGCATACCAAAAAATGGGCGGAAGGCGCAAGGTTCCTAATAAGGGCTTCTTTTAAGGTTCTTTTGAGATTGTGAATGGTTAATACTCATAGAATAAAGGATATTGAGGAATAACTCAGATAAATGGGTCTTTTCGCAAACATTTTAGGAGTATTTTAAAGATTGGGCGGCATACCAAAAAATGGGCGGAAGGCGCAAGGTTCCTAATAAGGGCTTCTTTTAAGGTTCTTTTGAGATTGTGAATGGTTAATACTCATAGAATAAAGGATATTGAGGAATATCTCAGATAAATGGGTCTTTTCGCAAACATTTTAGGAGTATTTTAAAGATTGGGCGGCATACCAAAAAATGGGCGGAAGGCGCAAGGTTCCTAATAAGGGCTTCTTTTAAGGTTCTTTTGAGATTGTGAATGGTTAATACTCATAGAATAAAGGATATTGAGGAATATCTCAGATAAATGGGTCTTTTCGCAAACATTTTAGGAGTATTTTAAAGATTGAGCGGCATACCAAAAAATGGGTGGAAGGCGCAAGGTTCCTAATAAGGGCTTCTTTTAAGGTTCTTTTGAGATTGTGAATGGTTAATACTCATAGAATAAAGGATATTGAGGAATATCTCAGATAAATGGGTCTTTTCGCAAACATTTTAGGAGTATTTTAAAGATTGGGCGGCATACCAAAAAATGGGCGGAAAGCGCAAGGTTCCTAATAAGGGCTTCTTTTAAGGTTCTTTTGAGATTGTGAATGGTTAATACTCATAGAATAAAGGATATTGAGGAATATCTCAGATAAATGGGTCTTTTCGCAAACAGTTTAGGAGTATTTTAAAGATTGGGCGGCATACCAAAAAATGGGTGGAAGGCGCAAGGTTCCTAATAAGGGCTTCTTTTAAGGTTCTTTTGAGATTGTGAATGGTTAATACTCATAAAATAAAGGATATTGAGGAATATCTCAGATAAATGGGTCTTTTCGCAAACATTTTAGGAGTATTTTAAAGATTAGGCGGCATACCAAAAAATGGGCGGAAGGCGCAAGGTTCCTAATAAGGGCTTCTTTTAAGGTTCTTTTCAGATTGTGAATGGTTAATACTCATAGAATAAAGGATATTGAGGAATATCTCAGATAAATGGGTCTTTTCGCAAACATTTTAGGAGTATTTTAAAGATTGGGCGGCATACGAAAAAATGGGCGGAAGGCGCAAGGTTCCTAATAAGGGCTTTTTTTAAGGTTCTTTTGAGATTGTGAATGGTTAATACTCATAGAATAAAGGATATTGAGGAATATCTCAGATAAATGGGTCTTTTCGCAAACATTTTAGGAGTATTTTAAAGATTGGGCGGCATACGAAAAAATGGGCGGAAGGCGCAAGGTTCCTAATAAGGGCTTCTTTTAAGGTTCTTTTGAGATTGTGAATGGTTAATACTCATAGAATAAAGGATATTGAGGAATATCTCAGATAAATGGGTCTTTTCGCAAACATTTTTGGAGTATTTTAAAGATTGGGCGGCTACGAAAAAATGGGCGGAAGGCGCAAGGTTCCTAATAAGGGCTTCTTTTAAGGTTCTTTTGAGATCGTGAATGGTTGGCACTAATAGAATAAAGAATATTGAGGAATAATTCAGATAAATGGGTCTTTTCGCAAACATTTTAGGAGTATTTTAAAGATTGGGCGGCATACGAAAAAATGGGCGGAAGGCGCAACGTTCCTATTAAGGCCTTCTTTTAAGGTTCTTTTGAGATTGTGAATGGTTAATACTCATAGAATAAAGGATATTGAGGAATATCTCAGATAAATGGGTCTTTTCGCAAACATTTTAGGAGTATTTTAAAGATTGGGCGGCATACGAAAAAATGGGCGGAAGGCGCAAGGTTCCTAATAAGGGCTTCATTTAAGGTTCTTTTGAGATTGTGAATGGTTAATACTCATAGAATAAAGGATATTGAGGAATATCTCAGATAAATGGGTCTTTTCGCAAACATTTTAGGAGTATTTTAAAGATTGGGCGGCATACGAAAAAATGGGCGGAAGGCGCAAGGTTCCTAATAAGGGCTTCTTTTAAGGTTCTTTTGAGATTGTGAATGGTTAATACTCATAGAATAAAGGATATTGAGGAATATCTCAGATAAATGGGTCTTTTCGCAAACATTTTAGGAGTATTTTAAAGATTGGGCGGCATACCAAAAAATGGGCGGAAGGCGCAAGGTTCCTAATAAGGGCTTCTTTTAAGGTTCTTTTGAGATTGTGAATGGTTAATACTCATAGAATAAAGGATATTGAGGAATATCTCAGATAAATGGGTCTTTTCGCAAACATTTTAGGAGTATTTAAAAGATTGGGCGGCATACGAAAAATTGGCGGAAGGCGCAAGGTTCCTAATAAGGGCTTCTTTTAAGGTTCTTTTGAGATTGTGAATGGTTAATACTCATAGAATAAAGGATATTGAGGAATATCTCAGATAAATGTGTCTTTTCGCAAACATTTTAGGAGTATTTTAAAGATTGGGCGGCATACCAAAAAATGGGCGGAAGGCGCAAGGTTCCTAATAAGGGCTTCTTTTAAGGTTCTTTTGAGATTGTGAATGGTTAATACTCATAGAATAAAGGATATTGAGGAATATCTCAGATAAATGGGTCTTTTTGCAAAAATTTTAGGAGTACTTTAAAGATTGGGCGGCATACCAAAAAAATGGACGGAAGGCGCAAGGTTCCTAATAAGGGCTTCTTTTAAGGTTCTTTTGAGATTGTGAATGGTTAATACTCATAGAATAAAGGATATTGAGGAATATCTCAGATAAATGGGTCTTTTCGCAAACATTTTAGGAGTATTTTAAAGATTGGGCGGCATACCAAAAAATGGGCGGAAGGCGCAAGGTTCCTAATAAGGGCTTCTTTTAAGGTTCTTTTGAGATTGTGAATGGTTAATACTCATAGAATAAAGGATATTGAGGAATATCTCAGATAAATGGGTCTTTTCGCAAACATTTTAGGAGTATTTTAAAGATTGGACGGCATACCAAAAAATGGGCGGAAGGCGCAAGGTTCCTAATAAGGGCTTCTTTTAAGGTTCTTTTGAGATTGTGAATGGTTAATACTCATAGAATAAAGGATATTGAGGAATATCTCAGATAAATGGGTCTTTTCGCAAACATTTTAGGAGTATTTTAAAGATTGGGCGGCATACCAAAAAATGGGCGGAAGGCGCAAGGTTCCTAATAAGGGCTTCTTTTAAGGTTCTTTTGAGATTGTGAATGGTTAATACTCATAGAATAAAGGATATTGAGGAATATCTCAGATAAATGGGTCTTTTCGCAAACATTTTAGGAGTATTTTAAAGATTGGGCGGCATACCAAAAAATGGGCGGAAGGCGCAAGGTTCCTAATAAGGGCTTCTTTTAAGGTTCTTTTGAGATTGTGAATGGTTAATACTCATAGAATAAAGGATATTGAGGAATATCTCAGATAAATGGGTCTTTTCGCAAACATTTTAGGAGTATTTAAAAGATTGGGCGGCATACCAAAAAATGGGCGGAAGGCGCAAGGTTCCTAATAAGGGCTTCTTTTAAGGTTCTTTTGAGATTGTGAATGGTTAATACTCATAGAATAAAGGATATTGAGGAATATCTCAGATAAATGGGTCTTTTCGCAAACATTTTAGGAGTATTTTAAAGATTGGGCGGCATACCAAAAAATGGGCGGAAGGCGCAAGGTTCCTAATAAGGGCTTCTTTTAAGGTTCTTTTGAGATTGTGAATGGTTAATACTCATAGAATAAAGGATATTGAGGAATATCTCAGATAAATGGGTCTTTTCGCAAACATTTTAGGAGTATTTTAAAGATTGGGCGGCATACCAAAAAATGGGCGGAAGGCGCAAGGTTCCTAATAAGGGCTTCTTTGAAGGTTCTTTTCAGATTGTGAATGGTTAATACTCATAGAATAAAGGATATTGAGGAATATCTCAGATAAATGGGTCTTTTCGCAAACATTTTAGGAGTATTTTAAAGATTGGGCGGCATACCAAAAAATGGGCGGAAGGCGCAAGGTTCCTAATAAGGGCTTCTTTTAAGGTTCTTTTCAGATTGTGAATGGTTAATACTCATAGAATAAAGGATATTGAGGAATATCTCAGATAAATGGGTCTTTTCGCAAACATTTTAGGAGTATTTTAAAGATTGGGCGGCATACCAAAAAATGGGCGGAAGGCGCAAGGTTCCTAATAAGGGCTCCTTTTAAGGTTCTTTTGAGATTGTGAATGGTTAATACTCATAGAATAAAGGATATTGAGGAATATCTCAGATAAATGGGTCTTTTCGCAAACATTTTAGGAGTATTTTAAAGATTGGGCGGCATACCAAAAAATGGGCGGAAGGCGCAAGGTTCCTAATAAGGGCTCCTTTTAAGGTTCTTTTGAGATTGTGAATGGTTAATACTCATAGAATAAAGGATATTGAGGAATATCTCAGATAAATGGGTCTTTTCGCAAACATTTTAGGAGTATTTTAAAGATTGGGCGGCATACGAAAAAATGGGCGGAAGGCGCAAGGTTCCTAATAAGGGCTTCTTTTAAGGTTCTTTTGAGATTGTGAATGGTTAATACTCATAGAATAAAGGATATTGAGGAATATCTCAGATAAATGGGTCTTTTCGCAAACATTTTAGGAGTATTTTAAAGATTGGGCGGCATACCAAAAAATGGGCGGAAGGCGCAAGGTTCCTAATAAGGGCTTCTTTTAAGGTTCTTTTGAGATTGTGAATGGTTAATACTCATAGAATAAAGGATATTGAGGAATATCTCAGATAAATGGGTCTTTTCGCAAACATTTTAGGAGTATTTTAAAGATTGGGCGGCATACCAAAAAATGGGCGGAAGGCGCAAGGTTCCTAATAAGGGCTTCTTTTAAGGTTCTTTTGAGATTGTGAATGGTTAATACTCATAGAATAAAGGATATTGAGGAATATCTCAGATAAATGGGTCTTTTCGCAAACATTTTAGGAGTATTTTAAAGATTGGGCGGCATACCAAAAAATGGGCGGAAGGCGCAAGGTTCCTAATAAGGGCTTCTTTGAAGGTTCTTTTCAGATTGTGAATGGTTAATACTCATAGAATAAAGGATATTGAGGAATATCTCAGATAAATGGGTCTTTTCGCAAACATTTTAGGAGTATTTTAAAGATTGGGCGGCATACCAAAAAATGGGCGGAAGGCGCAAGGTTCCTAATAAGGGCTTCTTTTAAGGTTCTTTTGAGATTGTGAATGGTTAATACTCATAGAATAAAGGATATTGAGGAATATCTCAGATAAATGGGTCTTTTCGCAAACATTTTAGAAGTGTTTTAAAGATTGGGCGGCATACCAAAAAATGGGCGGAAGGCGCAAGGTTCCTAATAAGTGCTTCTTTTAAGGTTCTTTTCAGATTGTGAATGGTTAATACTCATAGAATAAAGGATATTGAGGAATAATTCAGATAAATGGGTCTTTTTGCAAACATTTTAGGAGTATTTTAAAGATTGGGCGGCATACCAAAAAATGGGCGGAAGGCGCAAGGTTCCTAATAAGGGCTTCTTTTAAGGTTCTTTTGAGATTGTGAATGGTTAATACTCATAGAATAAAGGATATTGAGGAATATCTCAGATAAATGGGTCTTTTCGCAAACATTTTAGAAGTGTTTTAAAGATTGGGCGGCATACGAAAAAATGGGCGGAAGGCGCAAGGTTCCTAATAAGGGCTTCTTTTAAGGTTCTTTTGAAATTGTGAATGGTTAATACTCATAGAATAAAGGATATTGAGGAATAACTCAGATAAATGGGTCTTTTCGCAAACATTTTAGGAGTATTTTAAAGATTGGGCGGCATACCAAAAAATGGGCGGAAGGCGCAAGGTTCCTAATAAGGGCTTCTTTTAAGGTTCTTTTGAGATTGTGAATGGTTAATACTCATAGAATAAAGGATATTGAGGAATATCTCAGATAAATGGGTCTTTTCGCAAACATTTTAGGAGTATTTTAAAGATTGGGAGGCATACCAAAAAATGGGCGGAAGGCACAAGGTTCCTAATAAGGGCTTCTTTTAAGGTTCTTTTGAGATTGTGAATGGTTAATACTCATAGAATAAAGAATATTGAGGAATATCTCAGATAAATGGGTCTTTTCGCAAACATTTTAGGAGTATTTTAAAGATTGGGCGGCATACCAAAAAATGGGCGGAAGGCGCAAGGTTCCTAATAAGGGCTTCTTTTAAGGTTCTTTTGAGATTGTGAATGGTTAATACTCATAGAATAAAGGATATTGAGGAATATCTCAGATAAATGGGTCTTTTCGCAAACATTTTAGGAGTATTTTAAAGATTGGGCGGCATACCAAAAAATGGGCGGAAGGCGCAAGGTTCCTAATAAGGGCTTCTTTTAAGGTTCTTTTGAGATTGTGAATGGTTAATACTCATAGAATAAAGGATATTGAGGAATATCTCAGATAAATGGGTCTTTTCGCAAACATTTTAGGAGTATTTTAAAGATTGGGCGGCATACCAAAAAATGGGCGGAAGGCGCAAGGTTCCTAATAAGGGCTTCTTTTAAGGTTCTTTTGAGATTGTGAATGGTTAATACTCATAGAATAAAGGATATTGAGGAATATCTCAGATAAATGGGTCTTTTCGCAAACATTTTAGGAGTATTTTAAAGATTGGGCGGCATACCAAAAAATGGGCGGAAGGCGCAAGGTTCCTAATAAGGGCTTCTTTTAAGGTTCTTTTGAGATTGTGAATGGTTAATACTCATAGAATAAAGGATATTGAGGAATATCTCAGATAAATGGGTCTTTTCGCAAACATTTTAGGAGTATTTTAAAGATTGGGCGGCATACCAAAAAATGGGCGGAAGGCGCAAGGTTCCTAATAAGGGCTTCTTTTAAGGTTCTTTTGAGATTGTGAATGGTTAATACTCATAGAATAAAGGATATTGAGGAATATCTCAGATAAATGGGTCTTTTCGCAAACATTTTAGGAGTATTTTAAAGATTGGGCGGCATACCAAAAAATGGGCGGAAGGCGCAAGGTTCCTAATAAGGGCTTCTTTGAAGGTTCTTTTCAGATTGTGAATGGTTAATACTCATAGAATAAAGGATATTGAGGAATATCTCAGATAAATGGGTCTTTTCGCAAACATTTTAGGAGTATTTTAAAGATTGGGCGGCATACCAAAAAATGGGCGGAAGGCGCAAGGTTCCTAATAAGGGCTTCTTTTAAGGTTCTTTTGAGATTGTGAATGGTTAATACTCATAGAATAAAGGATATTGAGGAATATCTCAGATAAATGGGTCTTTTCGCAAACATTTTAGAAGTGTTTTAAAGATTGGGCGGCATACCAATAAATGGGCGGAAGGCGCAAGGTTCCTAATAAGTGCTTCTTTTAAGGTTCTTTTCAGATTGTGAATGGTTAATACTCATAGAATAAAGGATATTGAGGAATAATTCAGATAAATGGGTCTTTTTGCAAACATTTTAGGAGTATTTTAAAGATTGGGCGGCATACCAAAAAATGGGCGGAAGGCGCAAGGTTCCTAATAAGGGCTTCTTTTAAGGTTCTTTTGAGATTGTGAATGGTTAATACTCATAGAATAAAGGATATTGAGGAATATCTCAGATAAATGGGTCTTTTCGCAAACATTTTAGAAGTGTTTTAAAGATTGGGCGGCATACGAAAAAATGGGCGGAAGGCGCAAGGTTCCTAATAAGGGCTTCTTTTAAGGTTCTTTTGAAATTGTGAATGGTTAATACTCATAGAATAAAGGATATTGAGGAATAACTCAGATAAATGGGTCTTTTCGCAAACATTTTAGGAGTATTTTAAAGATTGGGCGGCATACCAAAAAATGGGCGGAAGGCGCAAGGTTCCTAATAAGGGCTTCTTTTAAGGTTCTTTTGAGATTGTGAATGGTTAATACTCATAGAATAAAGGATATTGAGGAATATCTCAGATAAATGGGTCTTTTCGCAAACATTTTAGGAGTATTTTAAAGATTGGGTGGCATACCAAAAAATGGGCGGAAGGCGCAATGTTCCTAATAAGGGCTTCTTTTAAGGTTCTTTTGAGATTGTGAATGGTTAATACTCATAGAATAAAGGATATTGAGGAATATCTCAGATAAATGGGTCTTTTCGCAAACATTTTAGGAGTATTTTAAAGATTGGGCGGCATACGAAAAAATGGGCGGAAGGCGCAAGGTTCCTAATAAGGGCTTCTTTTAAGGTTCTTTTGAGATTGTGAATGGTTAATACTCATAGAATAAAGGATATTGAGGAATATCTCAGATAAATGGGTCTTTTCGCAAACATTTTAGGAGTATTTTAAAGATTGGGCGGCATACCAAAAAATGGGCGGAAGGCGCAAGGTTCCTAATAAGGGCTTCTTTTAAGGTTCTTTTGAGATTGTGAATGGTTAATACTCATAGAATAAAGGATATTGAGGAATATCTCAGATAAATGGGTCTTTTCGCAAACATTTTAGGAGTATTTTAAAGATTGGGCGGCATACCAAAAAATGGGCGGAAGGCGCAAGGTTCCTAATAAGGGCTTCTTTTAAGGTTCTTTTGAGATTGTGAATGGTTAATACTCATAGAATAAAGGATATTGAGGAATATCTCAGATAAATGGGTCTTTTCGCAAACATTTTAGGAGTATTTTAAAGATTGGGCGGCATACCAAAAAATGGGCGGAAGGCGCAAGGTTCCTAATAAGGGCTTCTTTTAAGGTTCTTTTGAGATTGTGAATGGTTAATACTCATAGAATAAAGGATATTGAGGAATAATTCAGATAAATGGGTCTTTTTGCAAACACTTTAGAAGTGTTTTAAAGATTGGGCGGCATACGAAAAAATGGGCGGAAGGCGCAAGGTTCCTAATAAGGGCTTCTTTTAAGGTTCTTTTCAGATTGTGAATGGTTAATACTCATAGAATAAAGGATATTGAGGAATATCTCAGATAAATGGGTCTTTTCGCAAACATTTTAGGAGTATTTTAAAGATTGGGTGGCATACGAAAAAATGGGCGGAAGGCGCAAGGTTCCTAATAAGGGCTTCTTTTAAGGTTCTTTTGAGATTGTGAATGGTTAATACTCATAGAATAAAGGATATTGAGGAATATCTCAGATAAATGGGTCTTTTCGCAAACATTTTAGGAGTATTTTAAAGATTGGGCGGCATACGAAAAAATGGGCGGAAGGCGCAAGGTTCCTAATAAGGGCTTCTTTTAAGGTTCTTTTGAAATTGTGAATGGTTAATACTCATAGAATAAAGGATATTGAGGAATAATTCAGATAAATGGGTCTTTTTGCAAACACTTTAGAAGTGTTTTAAAGATTGGGCGGCATACGAAAAAATGGGCGGAAGGCGCAAGGTTCCTAATAAGGGCTTCTTTTAAGGTTCTTTTGAGATTGTGAATGGTTAATACTCATAGAATAAAGGATATTGAGGAATATCTCAGATAAATGGGTCTTTTCGCAAACATTTTAGGAGTATTTTAAAGATTGGGCGGCATACCAAAAAATGGGCGGAAGGCGCAAGGTTCCTAATAAGGGCTTCTTTTAAGGTTCTTTTGAGATTGTGAATGGTTAATACTCATAGAATAAAGGATATTGAGGAATATCTCAGATAAATGGGTCTTTTCGCAAACATTTTAGGAGTATTTTAAAGATTGGGCAGCATACCAAAAAATGGGCGGAAGGCGCAAGGTTCCTAATAAGGGCTTCTTTTAAGGTTCTTTTGAGATTGTGAATGGTTAATACTCATAGAATAAAGGATATTGAGGAATATCTCAGATAAATGGGTCTTTTCGCAAACATTTTAGGAGTATTTTAAAGATTGGGCAGCATACCAAAAAATGGGCGGAAGGCGCAAGGTTCCTAATAAGGGCTTCTTTTAAGGTTCTTTTGAGATTGTGAATGGTTAATACTCATAGAATAAAGGATATTGAGGAATATCTCAGATAAATGGGTCTTTTCGCAAACATTTTAGGAGTATTTTAAAGATTGGGCGGCATACCAAAAAATGGGCGGAAGGCGCAAGGTTCCTAATAAGGGCTTCTTTGAAGGTTCTTTTCAGATTGTGAATGGTTAATACTCATAGAATAAAGGATATTGAGGAATATCTCAGATAAATGGGTCTTTTCGCAAACATTTTAGGAGTATTTTAAAGATTGGGCGGCATACCAAAAAATGGGCGGAAGGCGCAAGGTTCCTAATAAGGGCTTCTTTTAAGGTTCTTTTGAGATTGTGAATGGTTAATACTCATAGAATAAAGGATATTGAGGAATATCTCAGATAAATGGGTCTTTTCGCAAACATTTTAGAAGTGTTTTAAAGATTGGGCGGCATACCAATAAATGGGCGGAAGGCGCAAGGTTCCTAATAAGTGCTTCTTTTAAGGTTCTTTTCAGATTGTGAATGGTTAATACTCATAGAATAAAGGATATTGAGGAATAATTCAGATAAATGGGTCTTTTTGCAAACATTTTAGGAGTATTTTAAAGATTGGGCGGCATACCAAAAAATGGGCGGAAGGCGCAAGGTTCCTAATAAGGGCTTCTTTTAAGGTTCTTTTGAGATTGTGAATGGTTAATACTCATAGAATAAAGGATATTGAGGAATATCTCAGATAAATGGGTCTTTTCGCAAACATTTTAGAAGTGTTTTAAAGATTGGGCGGCATACCAAAAAATGGGCGGAAGGCGCAAGGTTCCTAATAAGGGCTTCTTTTAAGGTTCTTTTGAGATTGTGAATGGTTAATACTCATAGAATAAAGGATATTGAGGAATAATTCAGATAAATGGGTCTTTTTGCAAACATTTTAGGAGTATTTTAAAGATTGGGCGGCATACCAAAAAATGGGCGGAAGGCGCAAGGTTCCTAATAAGGGCTTCTTTTAAGGTTCTTTTGAGATTGTGAATGGTTAATACTCATAGAATAAAGGATATTGAGGAATATCTCAGATAAATGGGTCTTTTCGCAAACATTTTAGAAGTGTTTTAAAGATTGGGCGGCATACGAAAAAATGGGCGGAAGGCGCAAGGTTCCTAATAAGGGCTTCTTTTAAGGTTCTTTTGAAATTGTGAATGGTTAATACTCATAGAATAAAGGATATTGAGGAATAACTCAGATAAATGGGTCTTTTCGCAAACATTTTAGGAGTATTTTAAAGATTGGGCGGCATACGAAAAAATGGGCGGAAGGCGCAAGGTTCCTAATAAGGGCTTCTTTTAAGGTTCTTTTGAGATTGTGAATGGTTAATACTCATAGAATAAAGGATATTGAGGAATATCTCAGATAAATGGGTCTTTTCGCAAACATTTTAGGAGTATTTTAAAGATTGGGCGGCATACCAAAAAATGGGCGGAAGGCGCAAGGTTCCTAATAAGGGCTTCTTTTAAGGTTCTTTTGAGATTGTGAATGGTTAATACTCATAGAATAAAGGATATTGAGGAATATCTCAGATAAATGGGTCTTTTCGCAAACATTTTAGGAGTATTTTAAAGATTGGGCGGCATACCAAAAAATGGGCGGAAGGCGCAAGGTTCCTAATAAGGGCTTCTTTTAAGGTTCTTTTGAGATTGTGAATGGTTAATACTCATAGAATAAAGGATATTGAGGAATAATTCAGATAAATGGGTCTTTTTGCAAACACATTAGAAGTGTTTTAAAGATTGGGCGGCATACGAAAAAATGGGCGGAAGGCGCAAGGTTCCTAATAAGGGCTTCTTTTAAGGTTCTTTTCAGATTGTGAATGGTTAATACTCATAGAATAAAGGATATTGAGGAATATCTCAGATAAATGGGTCTTTTCGCAAACATTTTAGGAGTATTTTAAAGATTGGGCGGCATACGAAAAAATGGGCGGAAGGCGCAAGGTTCCTAATAAGGGCTTCTTTTAAGGTTCTTTTGAGATTGTGAATGGTTAATACTCATAGAATAAAGGATATTGAGGAATATCTCAGATAAATGGGTCTTTTCGCAAACATTTTAGGAGTATTTTAAAGATTGGGCGGCATACGAAAAAATGGGCGGAAGGCGCAAGGTTCCTAATAAGGGCTTCTTTTAAGGTTCTTTTGAGATTGTGAATGGTTAATACTCATAGAATAAAGGATATTGAGGAATATCTCAGATAAATGGGTCTTTTTGCAAACATTTTAGAAGTGTTTTAAAGATTGGGCGGCATACGAAAAAATGGGCGGAAGGCGCAAGGTTCCTAATAAGGGCTTCTTTTAAGGTTCTTTTGAAATTGTGAATGGTTAATACTCATAGAATAAAGGATATTGAGGAATAACTCAGATAAATGGGTCTTTTCGCAAACATTTTAGGAGTATTTTAAAGATTGGGCGGCATACCAAAAAATGGGCGGAAGGCGCAAGGTTCCTAATAAGGGCTTCTTTTAAGGTTCTTTTGAGATTGTGAATGGTTAATACTCATAGAATAAAGGATATTGAGGAATATCTCAGATAAATGGGTCTTTTTGCAAACATTTTAGGAGTATTTTAAAGATTGGGTGGCATACCAAAAAATGGGCGGAAGGCGCAAGGTTCCTAATAAGGGCTTCTTTTAAGGTTCTTTTGAGATTGTGAATGGTTAATACTCATAGAATAAAGGATATTGAGGAATAATTCAGATAAATGGGTCTTTTTGCAAACATTTTAGGAGTATTTTAAAGATTGGGAGGCATACGAAAAAATGGGCGGAAGGCGCAAGGTTCCTAATAAGGGCTTCTTTTAAGGTTCTTTTGAGATTGTGAATGGTTAATACTCATAGAATAAAGGATATTGAGGAATATCTCAGATAAATGGGTCTTTTTGCAAACATTTTAGAAGTGTTTTAAAGATTGGGCGGCATACGAAAAAATGGGCGGAAGGCGCAAGGTTCCTAATAAGGGCTTCTTTTAAGGTTCTTTTGAAATTGTGAATGGTTAATACTCATAGAATAAAGGATATTGAGGAATAACTCAGATAAATGGGTCTTTTCGCAAACATTTTAGGAGTATTTTAAAGATTGGGCGGCATACCAAAAAATGGGCGGAAGGCGCAAGGTTCCTAATAAGGGCTTCTTTTAAGGTTCTTTTGAGATTGTGAATGGTTAATACTCATAGAATAAAGGATATTGAGGAATATCTCAGATAAATGGGTCTTTTTGCAAACATTTTAGGAGTATTTTAAAGATTGGGTGGCATACCAAAAAATGGGCGGAAGGCGCAAGGTTCCTAATAAGGGCTTCTTTTAAGGTTCTTTTGAGATTGTGAATGGTTAATACTCATAGAATAAAGGATATTGAGGAATAATTCAGATAAATGGGTCTTTTTGCAAACATTTTAGGAGTATTTTAAAGATTGGGCGGCATACCAAAAAATGGGCGGAAGGCGCAAGGTTCCTAATAAGGGCTTCTTTTAAGGTTCTTTTGAGATTGTGAATGGTTAATACTCATAGAATAAAGGATATTGAGGAATATCTCAGATAAATGGGTCTTTTCGCAAACATTTTAGAAGTGTTTTAAAGAATGGGCGGCATACGAAAAATGGGCGGAAGGCGCAAGGTTCCTAATAAGGGCTTCTTTTAAGGTTCTTTTGAAATTGTGAATGGTTAATACTCATAGAATAAAGGATATTGAGGAATAACTCAGATAAATGGGTCTTTTCGCAAACATTTTAGGAGTATTTTAAAGATTGGGCGGCATACGAAAAAATGGGCGGAAGGCGCAAGGTTCCTAATAAGGGCTTCTTTTAAGGTTCTTTTGAGATTGTGAATGGTTAATACTCATAGAATAAAGGATATTGAGGAATATCTCAGATAAATGGGTCTTTTCGCAAACATTTTAGGAGTATTTTAAAGATTGTGGCGGCATACCAAAAAATGGGCGGAAGGCGCAAGGTTCCTAATAAGGGCTTCTTTTAAGGTTCTTTTGAGATTGTGAATGGTTAATACTCATAGAATAAAGGATATGAGGAATATCTCAGATAAATGGGTCTTTTCGCAAACATTTTAGGAGTATTTTAAAGATTGGGTGGCATACCAAAAAATGGGCGGAAGGCGCAAGGTTCCTAATAAGGGCTTCTTTTAAGGTTCTTTTGAGATGTGAATGGTTAATACTCATAGAATAAAGGATATTGAGGAATAATTCAGATAAATGGGTCTTTTTGCAAACATTTTAGGAGTATTTTAAAGATTGGGCGGCATACCAAAAAATGGGCGGAAGGCGCAAGGTTCCTAATAAGGGCTTCTTTTAAGGTTCTTTTGAGATTGTGAATGGTTAATACTCATAGAATAAAGGATATTGAGGAATATCTCAGATAAATGGGTCATTTTCGCAAACATTTTAGAAGTGTTTTAAAGATTGGGCGGCATACGAAAAAATGGGCGGAAGGCGCAAGGTTCCTAATAAGGGCTTCTTTTAAAGGTTCTTTTGAAATTGTGAATGGTTAATACTCATAGAATAAAGGATATTGAGGAATAACTCAGATAAATGGGTCTTTTCGCAAACATTTTAGGAGTATTTTAAAGATTGGGCGGCATACGAAAAAATGGGCGGAAGGCGCAAGGTTCCTAATAAGGGCTTCTTTTAAGGTTCTTTTGAGATTGTGAATGGTTAATACTCATAGAATAAAGGATATTGAGGAATATCTCAGATAAATGGGTCTTTTCGCAAACATTTTAGGAGTATTTTAAAGATTGGGCGGCATACCAAAAAATGGGCGGAAGGCGCAAGGTTCCTAATAAGGGCTTCTTTTAAGGTTCTTTTGAGATTGTGAATGGTTAATACTCATAGAATAAAGGATATTGAGGAATATCTCAGATAAATGGTCTTTTCGCAAACATTTTAGGAGTATTTTAAAGATTGGGCGGCATACCAAAAAATGGGCGGAAGGCGCAAGGTTCCTAATAAGGGCTTCTTTTAAGGTTCTTTTGAGATTGTGAATGGTTAATACTCATAGAATAAAGGATATTGAGGAATATCTCAGATAAATTGGGTCTTTTCGCAAACATTTTAGGAGTATTTTAAAGATTGGGCGGCATACCAAAAAATGGGCGGAAGGCGCAAGGTTCCTAATAAGGGCTTCTTTTAAGGTTCTTTTGAGATTGTGAATGGTTAATACTCATAGAATAAAGGATATTGAGGAATAATTCAGATAAATGGGTCTTTTTGCAAACACATTAGAAGTGTTTTAAAGATTGGGCGGCATACGAAAAAATGGGCGGAAGGCGCAAGGTTCCTAATAAGGGCTTCTTTTAAGGTTCTTTTCAGATTGTGAATGGTTAATACTCATAGAATAAAGGATATTGAGGAATATCTCAGATAAATGGGTCTTTTCGCAAACATTTTAGGAGTATTTTAAAGATTGGGCGGCATACCAAAAAATGGGCGGAAGGCGCAAGGTTCCTAATAAGGGCTTCTTTTAAGGTTCTTTTGAGATTGTGAATGGTTAATACTCATAGAATAAAGGATATTGAGGAATATCTCAGATAAATGGGTCTTTTTCGCAAACATTTTAGGAGTATTTTAAAGATTGGGCGGCATACGAAAAAATGGGCGGAAGGCGCAAGGTTCCTAATAAGGGCTTCTTTTAAGGTTCTTTTGAGATTGTGAATGGTTAATACTCATAGAATAAAGGATATTGAGGAATATCTCAGATAAATGGGTCTTTTTGCAAACATTTTAGAAGTGTTTTAAAGATTGGGCGGCATACGAAAAAATGGGCGGAAGGCGCAAGGTTCCTAATAAGGGCTTCTTTTAAGGTTCTTTTGAGATTGTGAATGGTTAATACTCATAGAATAAAGGATATAGAGGAATAACTCAGATAAATGGGTCTTTTCGCAAACATTTTAGGAGTATTTTAAAGATTGGGCGGCATACCAAAAAATGGGCGGAAGGCGCAAGGTTTCCTAATAAGGGCTTCTTTTAAGGTTCTTTTGAGATTGTGAATGGTTAATACTCATAGAATAAAGGATATTGAGGAATATCTCAGATAAATGGGTCTTTTTGCAAACATTTTAGGAGTATTTTTAAAGATTGGGTGGCATACCAAAAAATGGGCGGAAGGCGCAAGGTTCCTAATAAGGGCTTCTTTTAAGGTTCTTTTGAGATTGTGAATGGTTAATACTCATAGAATAAAGGATATTGAGGAATATCTCAGATAAATGGGTCTTTTCGCAAACATTTTAGGAGTATTTAAAGATTGGGCGGCATACCAAAAAATGGGCGGAAGGCGCAAGGTTCCTAATAAGGCTTCTTTTAAGGTTCTTTTGAGATTGTGAATGGTTAATACTCATAGAATAAAGGATATTGAGGAATATCTCAGATAAATGGGTCTTTTCGCAAACATTTTAGGAGTATTTTAAAGATTGGGCGGCATACCAAAAAATGGGCGGAAGGCGCAAGGTTCCTAATAAGGGCTTCTTTTAAGGTTCTTTTGAGATTGTGAATGGTTAATACTCATAGAATAAAGGATATTGAGGAATATCTCAGATAAATGGGTCTTTTCGCAAACATTTTAGGAGTATTTTAAGATTGGGCGGCATACCAAAAAATGGGCGGAAGGCGCAAGGTTCCTAATAAGGGCTTCTTTTAAGGTTCTTTTGAGATTGTGAATGGTTAATACTCATAGAATAAAGGATATTGAGGAATATCTCAGATAAATGGGTCTTTTCGCAAACATTTTAGGAGTATTTTAAAGATTGGGCGGCATACGAAAAAATGGGCGGAAGGCGCAAGGTTCCTAATAAGGGCTTCTTTTAAGGTTCTTTTGAGATTGTGAATGGTTAATACTCATAGAATAAAGGATATTGAGGAATATCTCAGATAAATGGGTCTTTTCGCAAACATTTTAGGAGTATTTTAAAGATTGGGCGGCATACCAAAAAATGGGCGGAAGGCGCAAGGTTCCTAATAAGGGCTTCTTTTAAGGTTCTTTTGAGATTGTGATGGTTAATACTCATAGAATAAAGGATATTGAGGAATATCTCAGATAAATGGGTCTTTTCGCAAACATTTTAGGAGTATTTTAAAGATTGGGCGGCATACCAAAAAATGGGCGGAAGGCGCAAGGTTCCTAATAAGGGCTTCTTTTAAGGTTCTTTTCAGATTGTGAATGGTTAATACTCATAGAATAAAGGATATTGAGGAATATCTCAGATAAATGGGTCTTTTCGCAAACATTTTAGGAGTATTTTAAAGATTGGGCGGCATACCAAAAAATGGGCGGAAGGCGCAAGGTTCCTAATAAGGGCTTCTTTTAAGGTTCTTTTGAGATTGTGAATGGTTAATACTCATAGAATAAAGGATATTGAGGAATATCTCAGATAAATGGGTCTTTTCGCAAACATTTTAGGAGTATTTTAAAGATTGGGCGGCATACCAAAAAATGGGCGGAAGGCGCAAGGTTCCTAATAAGGGCTTCTTTTAAGGTTCTTTTGAGATTGTGAATGGTTAATACTCATAGAATAAAGGATATTGAGGATTATCTCAGATAAATGGGTCTTTTCGCAAACATTTTAGAAGTGTTTTAAAGATTGGGCGGCATACCAAAAAATGGGCGGAAGGCGCAAGGTTCCTAATAAGTGCTTCTTTTAAGGTTCTTTTCAGATTGTGAATGGTTAATACTCATAGAATAAAGGATATTGAGGAATAATTCAGATAAATGGGTCTTTTCGCAAACATTTTAGGAGTATTTCAAAGATTGGGCGGCATACCAAAAAATGGGCGGAAGGCGCAAGGTTCCTAATAAGGGCTTCTTTTAAGGTTCTTTTGAGATTGTGAATGGTTAATACTCATAGAATAAAGGATATTGAGGAATATCTCAGATAAATGGGTCTTTTCGCAAACATTTTAGGAGTATTTTAAAGATTGGGCGGCATACGAAAAAATGGGCGGAAGGCGCAAGGTTCCTAATAAGGGCTTCTTTTAAGGTTCTTTTGAGATTGTGAATGGTAAATACTCATAGAATAAAGGATATTGAGGAATATCTCAGATAAATGGGTCTTTTCGCAAACATTTTAGGAGTATTTTAAAGATTGGGCGGCATACCAAAAAATGGGCGGAAGGCGCAAGGTTCCTAATAAGGGCTTCTTTTAAGGTTCTTTTGAGATTGTGAATGGTTAATACTCATAGAATAAAGGATATTGAGGAATATCTCAGATAAATGGGTCTTTTCGCAAACATTTTAGGAGTATTTTAAAGATTGGGCGGCATACCAAAAAATGGGCGGAAGGCGCAAGGTTCCTAATAAGGACTTCTTTTAAGGTTCTTTTGAGATTGTGAATGGTTAATACTCATAGAATAAAGGATATTGAGGAATAATTCAGATAAATGGGTCTTTTTGCAAACACTTTAGAAGTGTTTTAAAGATTGGGCGGCATACCAAAAAATGGGCGGAAGGCGCAAGGTTCCTAATAAGGGCTTCTTTTAAGGTTCTTTTGAGATTGTGAATGGTTAATACTCATAGAATAAAGGATATTGAGGAATATCTCAGATAAATGGGTCTTTTCGCAAACATTTTAGGAGTATTTTAAAGATTGGGCGGCATACCAAAAAATGGGCGGAAGGCGCAAGGTTCCTAATAAGGGCTTCTTTTAAGGTTCTTTTGAGATTGTGAATGGTTAATACTCATAGAATAAAGGATATTGAGGAATAATTCAGATAAATGGGTCTTTTTGCAAACACTTTAGAAGTGTTTTAAAGATTGGGCGGCATACGAAAAAATGGGCGGAAGGCGCAAGGTTCCTAATAAGGGCTTCTTTTAAGGTTCTTTTCAGATTGTGAATGGTTAATACTCATAGAATAAAGGATATTGAGGAATATCTCAGATAAATGGGTCTTTTCGCAAACATTTTAGGAGTATTTTAAAGATTGGGCGGCATACGAAAAATGGGCGGAAGGCGCAAGGTTCCTAATAAGGGCTTCTTTTAAGGTTCTTTTGAGATTGTGAATGGTTAATACTCATAGAATAAAGGATATTGAGGATTATCTCAGATAAATGGGTCTTTTCGCAAACATTTTAGAAGTGTTTTAAAGATTGGGCGGCATACCAAAAAATGGGCGGAAGGCGCAAGGTGTTCCTAATAAGTGCTTCTTTTAAGGTTCTTTTCAGATTGTGAATGGTTAATACTCATAGAATAAAGGATATTGAGGAATAATTCAGATAAATGGGTCTTTTCGCAAACATTTTAGGAGTATTTTAAAGATTGGGCGGCATACGAAAAAATGGGCGGAAGGCGCAAGGTTCCTAATAAGGGCTTCTTTTAAGGTTCTTTTGAGATTGTGAATGGTTAATACTCATAGAATAAAGGATATTGAGGAATATCTCAGATAAATGGGTCTTTTCGCAAACATTTTAGGAGTATTTTAAAGATTGGGCGGCATACCAAAAAATGGGCGGAAGGCGCAAGGTTCCTAATAAGGGCTTCTTTTAAGGTTCTTTTGAGATTGTGAATGGTTAATACTCATAGAATAAAGGATATTGAGGAATATCTCAGATAATGGGTCTTTTCGCAAACATTTTAGGAGTATTTTAAAGATTGGGCGGCATACCAAAAAATGGGCGGAAGGCGCAAGGTTCCTAATAAGGGCTTCTTTTAAGGTTCTTTTGAGATTGTGAATGGTTAATACTCATAGAATAAAGGATATTGAGGAATATCTCAGATAAATGGGTCTTTTCGCAAACATTTTAGGAGTATTTTAAAGATTGGGCGGCATACCAAAAAATGGGCGGAAGGCGCAAGGTTCCTAATAAGGGCTTCTTTTAAGGTTCTTTTCAGATTGTGAATGGTTAATACTCATAGAATAAAGGATATTGAGGAATATCTCAGATAAATGGGTCTTTTCGCAAACATTTTAGGAGTATTTTAAAGATTGGGCGGCATACCAAAAAATGGGCGGAAGGCGCAAGGTTCCTAATAAGGGCTTCTTTTAAGGTTCTTTTGAGATTGTGAATGGTTAATACTCATAGAATAAAGGATATTGAGGAATATCTCAGATAAATGGGTCTTTTCGCAAACATTTTAGGAGTATTTTAAAGATTGGGCGGCATACCAAAAAATGGGCGGAAGGCGCAAGGTTCCTAATAAGGGCTTCTTTTAAGGTTCTTTTGAGATTGTGAATGGTTAATACTCATAGAATAAAGGATATTGAGGATTATCTCAGATAAATGGGTCTTTTCGCAAACATTTTAGAAGTGTTTTAAAGATTGGGCGGCATACCAAAAAATGGGCGGAAGGCGCAAGGTTCCTAATAAGTGCTTCTTTTAAGGTTCTTTTCAGATTGTGAATGGTTAATACTCATAGAATAAAGGATATTGAGGAATAATTCAGATAAATGGGTCTTTTCGCAAACATTTTAGGAGTATTTCAAAGATTGGGCGGCATACCAAAAAAATGGGCGGAAGGCGCAAGGTTCCTAATAAGGGCTTCTTTTAAGGTTCTTTTGAGATTGTGAATGGTTAATACTCATAGAATAAAGGATATTGAGGAATATCTCAGATAAATGGGTCTTTTCGCAAACATTTTAGGAGTATTTTAAAGATTGGGCGGCATACCAAAAAATGGGCGGAAGGCGCAAGGTTCCTAATAAGGGCTTCTTTTAAGGTTCTTTTGAGATTGTGAATGGTAAATACTCATAGAATAAAGGATATTGAGGAATATCTCAGATAAATGGGTCTTTTCGCAAACATTTTAGGAGTATTTTAAAGATTGGGCGGCATACCAAAAAATGGGCGGAAGGCGCAAGGTTCCTAATAAGGGCTT
>CAKLCT010000010.1:0-53808 GCA_921293015.1 Phorcus lineatus | reverse complement strand
AATGTACCTCTGCTAGGTCGAAACTGGAGCCCAAACCAAGAATCTGATAGCAAATTCATATTCCTCAATCGGCAGGAAGCAATGTGATGAACATTTGACCAAGGTTTGGATTCAAAATATGCATTTTGAAGAAAGTTATAACGCTAGATGCAACCGTATATATATAAGAAACTTAGAAGTTTGAAGGTGGTTCAAAACTCGCTAAACGGACCTCTATAAGATACTGTCTGGGAGCCAAACCAAGAATCTGACAGTAAATTCATATTACTCAATCGAAAGAACACATTGTAATGTACATTTGATGAAAGTTTGGTTCAGAAATATGCATTTTCAAGAAAGTTATTGCAAAAGGACTGATTTTATGGTTGTTTTCGACTTAGACTTTTTCCGCGACTTTGGTCAAAATCGGATAAATGTACCTCTGCTAGGTCGAAACTGGAGCCCAAACCAAGAATCTGATAGCAAATTCATATTCCTCAATCGACAGGAAGCAATGTGATGAACATTTGACCAAGGTTTGGATTCAAAATATGCATTTTGAAGAAAGTTATAACGCTAGATGCAACCGTATATATATAAGAAACTTAGAAGTTTGAAGGTGGTTCAAAAACTCGCTAAACGGACCTCTATAAGATACTGTCTGGGAGCCAAACCAAGAATCTGACAGTAAATTCATATTACTCAATCGAAAGAACACATTGTAATGTACATTTGATGAAAGTTTGGTTCAGAAATATGCATTTTCAAGAAAGTTATTGCAAAAGGACTGATTTTATGGTTGTTTTCGACTTAGACTTTTTCCGCGACTTTGGTCAAAATCGGATAAATGTACCTCTGCTAGGTCGAAACTGGAGCCCAAACCAAGAATCTGATAGCAAATTCATATTCCTCAATCGGCAGGAAGCAATGTGATGAACATTTGACCAAGGTTTGGATTCAAAATATGCATTTTGAAGAAAGTTATAACGCTAGATGCAACCGTATATATATAAGAAACTTAGAAGTTTGAAGGTGGTTCAAAACTCGCTAAACGGACCTCTATAAGATACTGTCTGGGAGCCAAACCAAGAATCTGACAGTAAATTCATATTACTCAATCGAAAGAACACATTGTAATGTACATTTGATGAAAGTTTGGTTCAGAAATATGCATTTTCAAGAAAGTTATTGCAAAAGGACTGATTTTATGGTTGTTTTCGACTTAGACTTTTTCCGCGACTTTGGTCAAAATCGGATAAATGTACCTCTGCTAGGTCGAAACTGGAGCCCAAACCAAGAATCTGATAGCAAATTCATATTCCTCAATCGGCAGGAAGCAATGTGATGAACATTTGACCGAGGTTTGGATTCAAAATATGCATTTTGAAGAAAGTTATAACGCTAGATGCAACCGTATATATATAAGAAACTTAGAAGTTTGAAGGTGGTTCAAAACTCGCTAAACGGACCTCTATAAGCTACTGTCTGGGAGCCAAACCAAGAATCTGACAGTAAATTCATATTACTCAATCGAAAGAACACATTGTAATGTACATTTGATGAAAGTTTGGTTCAGAAATATGCATTTTCAAGAAAGTTATTGCAAAAGGACTGATTTTATGGTTGTTTTCGACTTTGACTTTTTCCGCGACTTTGGTCAAAATCGGATAAATGTACCTCTGCTAGGTCGAAACTGGAGCCCAAACCAAGAATCTGATAGCAAATTCATATTCCTCAATCGGCAGGAAGCAATGTGATGAACATTTGACCGAGGTTTGGATTCAAAATATGCATTTTGAAGAAAGTTATAACGCTAGATGCAACCGTATATATATAAGAAACTTAGAAGTTTGAAGGTGGTTCAAAACTCGCTAAACGGACCTCTATAAGATACTGTCTGGGAGCCAAACCAAGAATCTGACAGTAAATTCATATTACTCAATCGAAAGAACACATTGTAATGTACATTTGATGAAAGTTTGGTTCAGAAATATGCATTTTCAAGAAAGTTATTGCAAAAGGACTGATTTTATGGTTGTTTTCGACTTAGACTTTTTCCGCGACTTTGGTCAAAATCGGATAAATGTACCTCTGCTAGGTCGAAACTGGAGCCCAAACCAAGAATCTGATAGCAAATTCATATTCCTCAATCGGCAGGAAGCAATGTGATGAACATTTGACCAAGGTTTGGATTCAAAATATGCATTTTGAAGAAAGTTATAACGCTAGATGCAACCGTATATATATAAGAAACTTAGAAGTTTGAAGGTGGTTCAAAACTCGCTAAACGGACCTCTATAAGATACTGTCTGGGAGCCAAACCAAGAATCTGACAGTAAATTCATATTACTCAATCGAAAGAACACATTGTAATGTACATTTGATGAAAGTTTGGTTCAGAAATATGCATTTTCAAGAAAGTTATTGCAAAAGGACTGATTTTATGGTTGTTTTCGACTTAGACTTTTTCCGCGACTTTGGTCAAAATCGGATAAATGTACCTCTGCTAGGTCGAAACTGGAGCCCAAACCAAGAATCTGATAGCAAATTCATATTCCTCAATCGACAGGAAGCAATGTGATGAACATTTGACCGAGGTTTGGATTCAAAATATGCATTTTGAAGAAAGTTATAACGCTAGATGCAACCGTATATATATAAGAAACTTAGAAGTTTGAAGGTGGTTCAAAACTCGCTAAACGGACCTCTATAAGATACTGTCTGGGAGCCAAACCAAGAATCTGACAGTAAATTCATATTACTCAATCGAAAGAACACATTGTAATGTACATTTGATGAAAGTTTGGTTCAGAAATATGCATTTTCAAGAAAGTTATTGCAAAAGGACTGATTTTATGGTTGTTTTCGACTTAGACTTTTTCCGCGACTTTGGTCAAAATCGGAAAAATGTACCTCTGCTAGGTCGAAACTGGAGCCCAAACCAAGAATCTGATAGCAAATTCATATTCCTCAATCGGCAGGAAGCAATGTGATGAACATTTGACCAAGGTTTGGATTCAAAATATGCATTTTGAAGAAAGTTATAACGCTAGATGCAACCGTATATATATAAGAAACTTAGAAGTTTGAAGGTGGTTCAAAACTCGCTAAACGGACCTCTATAAGATACTGTCTGGGAGCCAAACCAAGAATCTGACAGTAAATTCATATTACTCAATCGAAAGAACACATTGTAATGTACATTTGATGAAAGTTTGGTTCAGAAATATGCATTTTCAAGAAAGTTATTGCAAAAGGACTGATTTTATGGTTGTTTTCGACTTAGACTTTTTCCGCGACTTTGGTCAAAATCGGATAAATGTACCTCTGCTAGGTCGAAACTGGAGCCCAACCAAGAATCTGATAGCAAATTCATATTCCTCAATCGGCAGGAAGCAATGTGATGAACATTTGACCGAGGTTTGGATTCAAAATATGCATTTTGAAGAAAGTTATAACGCTAGATGCAACCGTATATATATAAGAAACTTAGAAGTTTGAAGGTGGTTAAAAACTCGCTAAACGGACCTCTATAAGATACTGTCTGGGAGCCAAACCAAGAATCTGACAGTAAATTCATATTACTCAATCGAAAGAACACATTGTAATGTACATTTGATGAAAGTTTGGTTCAGAAATATGCATTTTCAAGAAAGTTATTGCAAAAGGACTGATTTTATGGTTGTTTTCGACTTAGACTTTTTTCCGCGACTTTGGTCAAAATCGGATAAATGTACCTCTGCTAGGTCGAAACTGGAGCCCAAACCAAGAATCTGATAGCAAATTCATATTCCTCAATCGACAGGAAGCAATGTGATGAACATTTGACCAAGGTTTGGATTCAAAATATGCATTTTGAAGAAAGTTATAACGCTAGATGCAACCGTATATATATAAGAAACTTAGAAGTTTGAAGGTGGTTCAAAACTCGCTAAACGGACCTCTATAAGATACTGTCTGGGAGCCAAACCAAGAATCTGACAGTAAATTCATATTACTCAATCGAAAGAACACATTGTAATGTACATTTGATGAAAGTTTGGTTCAGAAATATGCATTTTCAAGAAAGTTATTGCAAAAGGACTGATTTTATGGTTGTTTTCGACTTAGACTTTTTCCGCGACTTTGGTCAAAATCGGATAAATGTACCTCTGCTAGGTCGAAACTGGAGCCCAAACCAAGAATCTGATAGCAAATTCATATTCCTCAATCGGCAGGAAGCAATGTGATGAACATTTGACCGAGGTTTGGATTCAAAATATGCATTTTGAAGAAAGTTATAACGCTAGATGCAACCGTAATATATATAAGAAACTTAGAAGTTTGAAGGTGGTTCAAAACTCGCTAAACGGACCTCTATAAGATACTGTCTGGGAGCCAAACCAAGAATCTGACAGTAAATTCATATTACTCAATCGAAAGAACACATTGTAATGTACATTTGATGAAAGTTTGGTTCAGAAATATGCATTTTCAAGAAAGTTATTGCAAAAGGACTGATTTTATGGTTGTTTTCGACTTAGACTTTTTCCGCGACTTTGGTCAAAATCGGATAAATGTACCTCTGCTAGGTCGAAACTGGAGCCCAAACCAAGAATCTGATAGCAAATTCATATTCCTCAATCGGCAGGAAGCAATGTGATGAACATTTGACCGAGGTTTGGATTCAAAATATGCATTTTGAAGAAAGTTATAACGCTAGATGCAACCGTATATATATAAGAAACTTAGAAGTTTGAAGGTGGTTCAAAACTCGCTAAACGGACCTCTATAAGATACTGTCTGGGAGCCAAACCAAGAATCTGACAGTAAATTCATATTACTCAATCGAAAGAACACATTGTAATGTACATTTGATGAAAGTTTGGTTCAGAAATATGCATTTTCAAGAAAGTTATTGCAAAAGGACTGATTTTATGGTTGTTTTCGACTTAGACTTTTTCCGCGACTTTGGTCAAAATCGGATAAATGTACCTCTGCTAGGTCGAAACTGGAGCCCAAACCAAGAATCTGATAGCAAATTCATATTCCTCAATCGACAGGAAGCAATGTGATGAACATTTGACCAAGGTTTGGATTCAAAATATGCATTTTGAAGAAAGTTATAACGCTAGATGCAACCGTATATATATAAGAAACTTAGAAGTTTGAAGGTGGTTCAAAACTCGCTAAACGGACCTCTATAAGATACTGTCTGGGAGCCAAACCAAGAATCTGACAGTAAATTCATATTACTCAATCGAAAGAACACATTGTAATGTACATTTGATGAAAGTTTGGTTCAGAAATATGCATTTTCAAGAAAGTTATTGCAAAAGGACTGATTTTATGGTTGTTTTCGACTTAGACTTTTTCCGCGACTTTGGTCAAAATCGGATAAATGTACCTCTGCTAGGTCGAAACTGGAGCCCAAACCAAGAATCTGATAGCAAATTCATATTCCTCAATCGGCAGGAAGCAATGTGATGAACATTTGACCAAGGTTTGGATTCAAAATATGCATTTTGAAGAAAGTTATAACGCTAGATGCAACCGTATATATATAAGAAACTTAGAAGTTTGAAGGTGGTTCAAAACTCGCTAAACGGACCTCTATAAGATACTGTCTGGGAGGCAAACCAAGAATCTGACAGTAAATTCATATTACTCAATCGAAAGAACACATTGTAATGTACATTTGATGAAAGTTTGGTTCAGAAATATGCATTTTCAAGAAAGTTATTGCAAAAGGACTGATTTTATGGTTGTTTTCGACTTAGACTTTTTCCGCGACTTTGGTCAAAATCGGATAAATGTACCTCTGCTAGGTCGAAACTGGAGCCCAAACCAAGAATCTGATAGCAAATTCATATTCCTCAATCGGCAGGAAGCAATGTGATGAACATTTGACCAAGGTTTGGATTCAAAATATGCATTTTGAAGAAAGTTATAACGCTAGATGCAACCGTATATATATAAGAAACTTAGAAGTTTGAAGGTGGTTCAAAACTCGCTAAACGGACCTCTATAAGATACTGTCTGGGAGCCAAACCAAGAATCTGACAGTAAATTCATATTACTCAATCGAAAGAACACATTGTAATGTACATTTGATGAAAGTTTGGTTCAGAAATATGCATTTTCAAGAAAGTTATTGCAAAAGGACTGATTTTATGGTTGTTTTCGACTTAGACTTTTTCCGCGACTTTGGTCAAAATCGGATAAATGTACCTCTGCTAGGTCGAAACTGGAGCCCAAACCAAGAATCTGATAGCAAATTCATATTCCTCAATCGGCAGGAAGCAATGTGATGAACATTTGACCAAGGTTTGGATTCAAAATATGCATTTTGAAGAAAGTTATAACGCTAGATGCAACCGTATATATATAAGAAACTTAGAAGTTTGAAGGTGGTTCAAAACTCGCTAAACGGACCTCTATAAGATACTGTCTGGGAGCCAAACCAAGAATCTGACAGTAAATTCATATTACTCAATCGAAAGAACACATTGTAATGTACATTTGATGAAAGTTTGGTTCAGAAATATGCATTTTCAAGAAAGTTATTGCAAAAGGACTGATTTTATGGTTGTTTTCGACTTAGACTTTTTCCGCGACTTTGGTCAAAATCGGATAAATGTACCTCTGCTAGGTCGAAACTGGAGCCCAAACCAAGAATCTGATAGCAAATTCATATTCCTCAATCGGCAGGAAGCAATGTGATGAACATTTGACCAAGGTTTGGATTCAAAATATGCATTTTGAAGAAAGTTATAACGCTAGATGCAACCGTATATATATAAGAAACTTAGAAGTTTGAAGGTGGTTCAAAACTCGCTAAACGGACCTCTATAAGATACTGTCTGGGAGCCAAACCAAGAATCTGACAGTAAATTCATATTACTCAATCGAAAGAACACATTGTAATGTACATTTGATGAAAGTTTGGTTCAGAAATATGCATTTTCAAGAAAGTTATTGCAAAAGGACTGATTTTATGGTTGTTTTCGACTTAGACTTTTTCCGCGACTTTGGTCAAAATCGGATAAATGTACCTCTGCTAGGTCGAAACTGGAGCCCAAACCAAGAATCTGATAGCAAATTCATATTCCTCAATCGGCAGGAAGCAATGTGATGAACATTTGACCGAGGTTTGGATTCAAAATATGCATTTTGAAGAAAGTTATAACGCTAGATGCAACCGTATATATATAAGAAACTTAGAAGTTTGAAGGTGGTTCAAAACTCGCTAAACGGACCTCTATAAGCTACTGTCTGGGAGCCAAACCAAGAATCTGACAGTAAATTCATATTACTCAATCGAAAGAACACATTGTAATGTACATTTGATGAAAGTTTGGTTCAGAAATATGCATTTTCAAGAAAGTTATTGCAAAAGGACTGATTTTATGGTTGTTTTCGACTTTGACTTTTTCCGCGACTTTGGTCAAAATCGGATAAATGTACCTCTGCTAGGTCGAAACTGGAGCCCAAACCAAGAATCTGATAGCAAATTCATATTCCTCAATCGGCAGGAAGCAATGTGATGAACATTTGACCGAGGTTTGGATTCAAAATATGCATTTTGAAGAAAGTTATAACGCTAGATGCAACCGTATATATATAAGAAACTTAGAAGTTTGAAGGTGGTTCAAAACTCGCTAAACGGACCTCTATAAGATACTGTCTGGGAGCCAAACCAAGAATCTGACAGTAAATTCATATTACTCAATCGAAAGAACACATTGTAATGTACATTTGATGAAAGTTTGGTTCAGAAATATGCATTTTCAAGAAAGTTATTGCAAAAGGACTGATTTTATGGTTGTTTTCGACTTAGACTTTTTCCGCGACTTTGGTCAAAATCGGATAAATGTACCTCTGCTAGGTCGAAACTGGAGCCCAAACCAAGAATCTGATAGCAAATTCATATTCCTCAATCGGCAGGAAGCAATGTGATGAACATTTGACCGAGGTTTGGATTCAAAATATGCATTTTGAAGAAAGTTATAACGCTAGATGCAACCGTATATATATAAGAAACTTAGAAGTTTGAAGGTGGTTCAAAACTCGCTAAACGGACCTCTATAAGATACTGTCTGGGAGCCAAACCAAGAATCTGACAGTAAATTCATATTACTCAATCGAAAGAACACATTGTAATGTACATTTGATGAAGTTTGGTTCAGAAATATGCATTTTCAAGAAAGTTATTGCAAAAGGACTGATTTTATGGTTGTTTTCGACTTAGACTTTTTCCGCGACTTTGGTCAAAATCGGATAAATGTACCTCTGCTAGGTCGAAACTGGAGCCCAAACCAAGAATCTGATAGCAAATTCATATTCCTCAATCGGCAGGAAGCAATGTGATGAACATTTGACCGAGGTTTGGATTCAAAATATGCATTTTGAAGAAAGTTATAACGCTAGATGCAACCGTATATATATAAGAAACTTAGAAGTTTGAAGGTGGTTCAAAACTCGCTAAACGGACCTCTATAAGATACTGTCTGGGAGCCAAACCAAGAATCTGACAGTAAATTCATATTACTCAATCGAAAGAACACATTGTAATGTACATTTGATGAAAGTTTGGTTCAGAAATATGCATTTTCAAGAAAGTTATTGCAAAAGGACTGATTTTATGGTTGTTTTCGACTTAGACTTTTTCCGCGACTTTGGTCAAAATCGGATAAATGTACCTCTGCTAGGTCGAAACTGGAGCCCAAACCAAGAATCTGATAGCAAATTCATATTCCTCAATCGGCAGGAAGCAATGTGATGAACATTTGACCAAGGTTTGGATTCAAAATATGCATTTTGAAGAAAGTTATAACGCTAGATGCAACCGTATATATATAAGAAACTTAGAAGTTTGAAGGTGGTTCAAAACTCGCTAAACGGACCTCTATAAGATACTGTCTGGGAGCCAAACCAAGAATCTGACAGTAAATTCATATTACTCAATCGAAAGAACACATTGTAATGTACATTTGATGAAAGTTTGGTTCAGAAATATGCATTTTCAAGAAAGTTATTGCAAAAGGACTGATTTTATGGTTGTTTTCGACTTAGACTTTTTCCGCGACTTTGGTCAAAATCGGATAAATGTACCTCTGCTAGGTCGAAACTGGAGCCCAAACCAAGAATCTGATAGCAAATTCATATTCCTCAATCGGCAGGAAGCAATGTGATGAACATTTGACCGAGGTTTGGATTCAAAATATGCATTTTGAAGAAAGTTATAACGCTAGATGCAACCGTATATATATAAGAAACTTAGAAGTTTGAAGGTGGTTCAAAACTCGCTAAACGGACCTCTATAAGCTACTGTCTGGGAGCCAAACCAAGAATCTGACAGTAAATTCATATTACTCAATCGAAAGAACACATTGTAATGTACATTTGATGAAAGTTTGGTTCAGAAATATGCATTTTCAAGAAAGTTATTGCAAAAGGACTGATTTTATGGTTGTTTTCGACTTTGACTTTTTCCGCGACTTTGGTCAAAATCGGATAAATGTACCTCTGCTAGGTCGAAACTGGAGCCCAAACCAAGAATCTGATAGCAAATTCATATTCCTCAATCGGCAGGAAGCAATGTGATGAACATTTGACCGAGGTTTGGATTCAAAATATGCATTTTGAAGAAAGTTATAACGCTAGATGCAACCGTATATATATAAGAAACTTAGAAGTTTGAAGGTGGTTCAAAACTCGCTAAACGGACCTCTATAAGATACTGTCTGGGAGCCAAACCAAGAATCTGACAGTAAATTCATATTACTCAATCGAAAGAACACATTGTAATGTACATTTGATGAAAGTTTGGTTCAGAAATATGCATTTTCAAGAAAGTTATTGCAAAAGGACTGATTTTATGGTTGTTTTCGACTTAGACTTTTTCCGCGACTTTGGTCAAAATCGGATAAATGTACCTCTGCTAGGTCGAAACTGGAGCCCAAACCAAGAATCTGATAGCAAATTCATATTCCTCAATCGGCAGGAAGCAATGTGATGAACATTTGACCAAGGGTTTGGATTCAAAATATGCATTTTGAAGAAAGTTATAACGCTAGATGCAACCGTATATATATAAGAAACTTAGAAGTTTGAAGGTGGTTCAAAACTCGCTAAACGGACCTCTATAAGCTACTGTCTGGGAGCCAAACCAAGAATCTGACAGTAAATTCATATTACTCAATCGAAAGAACACATTGTAATGTACATTTGATGAAAGTTTGGTTCAGAAATATGCATTTTCAAGAAAGTTATTGCAAAAGGACTGATTTTATGGTTGTTTTCGACTTTGACTTTTTCCGCGACTTTGGTCAAAATCGGATAAATGTACCTCTGCTAGGTCGAAACTGGAGCCCAAACCAAGAATCTGATAGCAAATTCATATTCCTCAATCGGCAGGAAGCAATGTGATGAACATTTGACCGAGGTTTGGATTCAAAATATGCATTTTGAAGAAAGTTATAACGCTAGATGCAACCGTATATATATAAGAAACTTAGAAGTTTGAAGGTGGTTCAAAACTCGCTAAACGGACCTCTATAAGATACTGTCTGGGAGCCAAACCAAGAATCTGACAGTAAATTCATATTACTCAATCGAAAGAACACATTGTAATGTACATTTGATGAAAGTTTGGTTCAGAAATATGCATTTTCAAGAAAGTTATTGCAAAAGGACTGATTTTATGGTTGTTTTCGACTTAGACTTTTTCCGCGACTTTGGTCAAAATCGGATAAATGTACCTCTGCTAGGTCGAAACTGGAGCCCAAACCAAGAATCTGATAGCAAATTCATATTCCTCAATCGGCAGGAAGCAATGTGATGAACATTTGACCAAGGTTTGGATTCAAAATATGCATTTTGAAGAAAGTTATAACGCTAGATGCAACCGTATATATATAAGAAACTTAGAAGTTTGAAGGTGGTTCAAAACTCGCTAAACGGACCTCTATAAGATACTGTCTGGGAGCCAAACCAAGAATCTGACAGTAAATTCATATTACTCAATCGAAAGAACACATTGTAATGTACATTTGATGAAAGTTTGGTTCAGAAATATGCATTTTCAAGAAAGTTATTGCAAAAGGACTGATTTTATGGTTGTTTTCGACTTAGACTTTTTCCGCGACTTTGGTCAAAATCGGATAAATGTACCTCTGCTAGGTCGAAACTGGAGCCCAAACCAAGAATCTGATAGCAAATTCATATTCCTCAATCGGCAGGAAGCAATGTGATGAACATTTGACCAAGGTTTGGATTCAAAATATGCATTTTGAAGAAAGTTATAACGCTAGATGCAACCGTATATATATAAGAAACTTAGAAGTTTGAAGGTGGTTCAAAACTCGCTAAACGGACCTCTATAAGATACTGTCTGGGAGCCAAACCAAGAATCTGACAGTAAATTCATATTACTCAATCGAAAGAACACATTGTAATGTACATTTGATGAAAGTTTGGTTCAGAAATATGCATTTTCAAGAAAGTTATTGCAAAAGGACTGATTTTATGGTTGTTTTCGACTTAGACTTTTTCCGCGACTTTGGTCAAAATCGGATAAATGTACCTCTGCTAGGTCGAAACTGGAGCCCAAACCAAGAATCTGATAGCAAATTCATATTCCTCAATCGGCAGGAAGCAATGTGATGAACATTTGACCAAGGTTTGGATTCAAAATATGCATTTTGAAGAAAGTTATAACGCTAGATGCAACCGTATATATATAAGAAACTTAGAAGTTTGAAGGTGGTTCAAAACTCGCTAAACGGACCTCTATAAGATACTGTCTGGGAGCCAAACCAAGAATCTGACAGTAAATTCATATTACTCAATCGAAAGAACACATTGTAATGTACATTTGATGAAAGTTTGGTTCAGAAATATGCATTTTCAAGAAAGTTATTGCAAAAGGACTGATTTTATGGTTGTTTTCGACTTAGACTTTTTCCGCGACTTTGGTCAAAATCGGATAAATGTACCTCTGCTAGGTCGAAACTGGAGCCCAAACCAAGAATCTGATAGCAAATTCATATTCCTCAATCGGCAGGAAGCAATGTGATGAACATTTGACCGAGGTTTGGATTCAAAATATGCATTTTGAAGAAAGTTATAACGCTAGATGCAACCGTATATATATAAGAAACTTAGAAGTTTGAAGGTGGTTCAAAACTCGCTAAACGGACCTCTATAAGCTACTGTCTGGGAGCCAAACCAAGAATCTGACAGTAAATTCATATTACTCAATCGAAAGAACACATTGTAATGTACATTTGATGAAAGTTTGGTTCAGAAATATGCATTTTCAAGAAAGTTATTGCAAAAGGACTGATTTTATGGTTGTTTTCGACTTTGACTTTTTCCGCGACTTTGGTCAAAATCGGATAAATGTACCTCTGCTAGGTCGAAACTGGAGCCCAAACCAAGAATCTGATAGCAAATTCATATTCCTCAATCGGCAGGAAGCAATGTGATGAACATTTGACCGAGGTTTGGATTCAAAATATGCATTTTGAAGAAAGTTATAACGCTAGATGCAACCGTATATATATAAGAAACTTAGAAGTTTGAAGGTGGTTCAAAACTCGCTAAACGGACCTCTATAAGATACTGTCTGGGAGCCAAACCAAGAATCTGACAGTAAATTCATATTACTCAATCGAAAGAACACATTGTAATGTACATTTGATGAAAGTTTGGTTCAGAAATATGCATTTTCAAGAAAGTTATTGCAAAAGGACTGATTTTATGGTTGTTTTCGACTTAGACTTTTTCCGCGACTTTGGTCAAAATCGGATAAATGTACCTCTGCTAGGTCGAAACTGGAGCCCAAACCAAGAATCTGATAGCAAATTCATATTCCTCAATCGGCAGGAAGCAATGTGATGAACATTTGACCAAGGTTTGGATTCAAAATATGCATTTTGAAGAAAGTTATAACGCTAGATGCAACCGTATATATATAAGAAACTTAGAAGTTTGAAGGTGGTTCAAAACTCGCTAAACGGACCTCTATAAGCTACTGTCTGGGAGCCAAACCAAGAATCTGACAGTAAATTCATATTACTCAATCGAAAGAACACATTGTAATGTACATTTGATGAAAGTTTGGTTCAGAAATATGCATTTTCAAGAAAGTTATTGCAAAAGGACTGATTTTATGGTTGTTTTCGACTTTGACTTTTTCCGCGACTTTGGTCAAAATCGGATAAATGTACCTCTGCTAGGTCGAAACTGGAGCCCAAACCAAGAATCTGATAGCAAATTCATATTCCTCAATCGGCAGGAAGCAATGTGATGAACATTTGACCGAGGTTTGGATTCAAAATATGCATTTTGAAGAAAGTTATAACGCTAGATGCAACCGTATATATATAAGAAACTTAGAAGTTTGAAGGTGGTTCAAAACTCGCTAAACGGACCTCTATAAGATACTGTCTGGGAGCCAAACCAAGAATCTGACAGTAAATTCATATTACTCAATCGAAAGAACACATTGTAATGTACATTTGATGAAAGTTTGGTTCAGAAATATGCATTTTCAAGAAAGTTATTGCAAAAGGACTGATTTTATGGTTGTTTTCGACTTAGACTTTTTCCGCGACTTTGGTCAAAATCGGATAAATGTACCTCTGCTAGGTCGAAACTGGAGCCCAAACCAAGAATCTGATAGCAAATTCATATTCCTCAATCGGCAGGAAGCAATGTGATGAACATTTGACCAAGGTTTGGATTCAAAATATGCATTTTGAAGAAAGTTATAACGCTAGATGCAACCGTATATATATAAGAAACTTAGAAGTTTGAAGGTGGTTCAAAACTCGCTAAACGGACCTCTATAAGCTACTGTCTGGGAGCCAAACCAAGAATCTGACAGTAAATTCATATTACTCAATCGAAAGAACACATTGTAATGTACATTTGATGAAAGTTTGGTTCAGAAATATGCATTTTCAAGAAAGTTATTGCAAAAGGACTGATTTTATGGTTGTTTTCGACTTTGACTTTTTCCGCGACTTTGGTCAAAATCGGATAAATGTATCTCTGCTAGGTCGAAACTGGAGCCCAAACCAAGAATCTGATAGCAAATTCATATTCCTCAATCGGCAGGAAGCAATGTGATGAACATTTGACCGAGGTTTGGATTCAAAATATGCATTTTGAAGAAAGTTATAACGCTAGATGCAACCGTATATATATAAGAAACTTAGAAGTTTGAAGGTGGTTCAAAACTCGCTAAACGGACCTCTATAAGCTACTGTCTGGGAGCCAAACCAAGAATCTGACAGTAAATTCATATTACTCAATCGAAAGAACACATTGTAATGTACATTTGATGAAAGTTTGGTTCAGAAATATGCATTTTCAAGAAAGTTATAACGCTAGATGCAACCGTATATATATAAGAAACTTAGAAGTTTGAAGGTGGTTCAAAACTCGCTAAACGGACCTCTATAAGCTACTGTCTGGGAGCCAAACCAAGAATCTGACAGTAAATTCATATTACTCAATCGAAAGAACACATTGTAATGTACATTTGATGAAAGTTTGGATTCAAAATATGCATTTTGAAGAAAGTTATAACGCTAGATGCAACCGTATATATATAAGAAACTTAGAAGTTTGAAGGTGGTTAAAAACTCGCTAAACGGACCTCTATAAGATACTGTCTGGGAGCCAAACCAAGAATCTGACAGTAAATTCATATTACTCAATCGAAAGAACACATTGTAATGTACATTTGATGAAAGTTTGGTTCAGAAATATGCATTTTCAAGAAAGTTATTGCAAAAGGACTGATTTTATGGTTGTTTTCGACTTAGACTTTCTCCGCGACTTTGGTCAAAATCGGATAAATGTACCTCTGCTAGGTCGAAACTGGAGCCCAAACCAAGAATCTGATAGCAAATTCATATTCCTCAATCGACAGGAAGCAATGTGATGAACATTTGACCGAGGTTTGGATTCAAAATATGCATTTTGAAGAAAGTTATAACGCTAGATGCAACCGTATATATATAAGAAACTTAGAAGTTTGAAGGTGGTTCAAAACTCGCTAAACGGACCTCTATAAGATACTGTCTGGGAGCCAAACCAAAAATCTGACAGTAAATTCATATTACTCAATCGAAAGAACACATTGTAATGTACATTTGATGAAAGTTTGGTTCAGAAATATGCATTTTCAAGAAAGTTATTGCAAAAGGACTGATTTTATGGTTGTTTTCGACTTTGACTTTTTCCGCGACTTTGGTCAAAATCGGATAAATGTACCTCTGCTAGGTCGAAACTGGAGCCCAAACCAAGAATCTGATAGCAAATTCATTT
This sequence comes from Phorcus lineatus, assembly GCA_921293015.1. NCBI lineage: Eukaryota > Metazoa > Mollusca > Gastropoda > Trochida > Trochidae > Phorcus > Phorcus lineatus. Next base: position 38,505 of record CAKLCT010000010.1, on the reverse strand, counting down.
TCCTCAATCGGCAGGAAGCAATGTGATGAACATTTGACCAAGGTTTGGATTCAAAATATGCATTTTGAAGAAAGTTATAACGCTAGATGCAACCGTATATATATAAGAAACTTAGAAGTTTGAAGGTGGTTCAAAACTCGCTAAACGGACCTCTATAAGATACTGTCTGGGAGCCAAACCAAGAATCTGACAGTAAATTCATATTACTCAATCGAAAGAACACATTGTAATGTACATTTGATGAAAGTTTGGTTCAGAAATATGCATTTTCAAGAAAGTTATTGCAAAAGGACTGATTTTATGGTTGTTTTCGACTTAGACTTTTTCCGCGACTTTGGTCAAAATCGGATAAATGTACCTCTGCTAGGTCGAAACTGGAGCCCAAACCAAGTGATCTGATAGCAAATTCATATTCCTCAATCGGCAGGAAGCAATGTGATGAACATTTGACCAAGGTTTGGATTCAAAATATGCATTTTGAAGAAAGTTATAACGCTAGATGCAACCGTATATATATAAGAAACTTAGAAGTTTGAAGGTGGTTCAAAACTCGCTAAACGGACCTCTATAAGCTACTGTCTGGGAGCCAAACCAAGAATCTGACAGTAAATTCATATTACTCAATCGAAAGAACACATTGTAATGTACATTTGATGAAAGTTTGGTTCAGAAATATGCATTTTCAAGAAAGTTATTGCAAAAGGACTGATTTTATGGTTGTTTTCGACTTTGACTTTTTCCGCGACTTTGGTCAAAATCGGATAAATGTACCTCTGCTAGGTCGAAACTGGAGCCCAAACCAAGAATCTGATAGCAAATTCATATTCCTCAATCGGCAGGAAGCAATGTGATGAACATTTGACCGAGGTTTGGATTCAAAATATGCATTTTGAAGAAAGTTATAACGCTAGATGCAACCGTATATATATAAGAAACTTAGAAGTTTGAAGGTGGTTCAAAACTCGCTAAACGGACCTCTATAAGCTACTGTCTGGGAGCCAAACCAAGAATCTGACAGTAAATTCATATTACTCAATCGAAAGAACACATTGTAATGTACATTTGATGAAAGTTTGGTTCAGAAATATGCATTTTCAAGAAAGTTATAACGCTAGATGCAACCGTATATATATAAGAAACTTAGAAGTTTGAAGGTGGTTCAAAACTCGCTAAACGGACCTCTATAAGCTACTGTCTGGGAGCCAAACCAAGAATCTGACAGTAAATTCATATTACTCAATCGAAAGAACACATTGTAATGTACATTTGATGAAAGTTTGGATTCAAAATATGCATTTTGAAGAAAGTTATAACGCTAGATGCAACCGTATATATATAAGAAACTTAGAAGTTTGAAGGTGGTTAAAAACTCGCTAAACGGACCTCTATAAGATACTGTCTGGGAGCCAAACCAAGAATCTGACAGTAAATTCATATTACTCAATCGAAAGAACACATTGTAATGTACATTTGATGAAAGTTTGGTTCAGAAATATGCATTTTCAAGAAAGTTATTGCAAAAGGACTGATTTTATGGTTGTTTTCGACTTAGACTTTCTCCGCGACTTTGGTCAAAATCGGATAAATGTACCTCTGCTAGGTCGAAACTGGAGCCCAAACCAAGAATCTGATAGCAAATTCATATTCCTCAATCGACAGGAAGCAATGTGATGAACATTTGACCGAGGTTTGGATTCAAAATATGCATTTTGAAGAAAGTTATAACGCTAGATGCAACCGTATATATATAAGAAACTTAGAAGTTTGAAGGTGGTTCAAAACTCGCTAAACGGACCTCTATAAGATACTGTCTGGGAGCCAAACCAAAAATCTGACAGTAAATTTATATTACTCAATCGAAAGAACACATTGTAATGTACATTTGATGAAAGTTTGGTTCAGAAATATGGATTTTCAAGAAAGTTATTGCAAAAGGACTGATTTTATGGTTGTTTTCGACTTAGACTTTCTCCGCGACTTTGGTCAAAATCGGATAAATGTACCTCTGCTAGGTCGAAACTGGAGCCCAAACCAAGAATCTGATAGCAAATTCATATTCCTCAATCGGCAGGAAGCAATGTGATGAACATTTGACCAAGGTTTGGATTCAAAATATGCATTATGAAGAAAGTTATAACGCTAGATGCAACCGTATATATATAAGAAACTTAGAAGTTTGAAGGTGGTTCAAAACTCTCTAAACGGACCTCTATAAGCTACTGTCTGGGAGCCAAACCAAGAATCTGACAGTAAATTCATATTACTCAATCGAAAGAACACATTGTAATGTACATTTGATGAAAGTTTGGTTCAGAAATATGCATTTTCAAGAAAGTTATTGCAAAAGGACTGATTTTATGGTTGTTTTCGACTTAGACTTTTTCCGCGACTTTGGTCAAAATCGGATAAATGTACCTCTGCTAGGTCGAAACTGGAGCCCAAACCAAGAATCTGATAGCAAATTCATATTCCTCAATCGGCAGGAAGCAATGTGATGAACATTTGACCGAGGTTTGGATTCAAAATATGCATTTTGAAGAAAGTTATAACGCTAGATGCAACCGTATATATATAAGAAACTTAGAAGTTTGAAGGTGGTTCAAAACTCGCTAAACGGACCTCTATAAGATACTGTCTGGGAGCCAAACCAAGAATCTGACAGTAAATTCATATTACTCAATCGAAAGAACACATTGTAATGTACATTTGATGAAAGTTTGGTTCAGAAATATGCATTTTCAAGAAAGTTATTGCAAAAGGACTGATTTTATGGTTGTTTTCGACTTAGACTTTTTCCGCGACTTTGGTCAAAATCGGATAAATGTACCTCTGCTAGGTCGAAACTGGAGCCCAAACCAAGAATCTGATAGCAAATTCATATTCCTCAATCGGCAGGAAGCAATGTGATGAACATTTGACCAAGGTTTGGATTCAAAATATGCATTTTGAAGAAAGTTATAACGCTAGATGCAACCGTATATATATAAGCAACTTAGAAGTTTGAAGGTGGTTCAAAACTCGCTAAACGGACCTCTATAAGATACTGTCTGGGAACCAAACCAAGAATCTGACAGTAAATTCATATTACTCAATCGAAAGAACACATTGTAATGTACATTTGATGAAAGTTTGGTTCAGAAATATGCATTTTCAAGAAAGTTATTGCAAAAGGACTGATTTTATGGTTGTTTTCGACTTAGACTTTTTCCGCGACTTTGGTCAAAATCGGATAAATGTACCTCTGCTAGGTCGAAACTGGAGCCCAAACCAAGAATCTGATAGCAAATTCATTTTCCTCAATCGACAGGACGCAATGTGATGAACATTTGACCAAGGTTTGGATTCAAAATATGCATTTTGAAGAAAGTTATAACGCTAGATGCAACCGTATATATATATAAGCAACTTAGAAGTTTGAAGGTGGTTCAAAACTCGCTAAACGGACCTCTATAAGATACTGTCTGGGAGCCAAACCAAGAATCTGACAGTAAATTCATATTACTCAATCGAAAGAACACATTGTAATGTACATTTGATGAAAGTTTGGTTCAGAAATATGCATTTTCAAGAAAGTTATTGCAAAAGGACTGATTTTATGGTTGTTTTCGACTTAGACTTTTTCCGCGACTTTGGTCAAAATCGGATAAATGTACCTCTGCTAGGTCGAAACTGGAGCCCAAACCAAGAATCTGATAGCAAATTCATATTCCTCAATCGGCAGGAAGCAATGTGATGAACATTTGACCAAGGTTTGGATTCAAAATATGCATTATGAAGAAAGTTATAACGCTAGATGCAACCGTATATATATAAGAAACTTAGAAGTTTGAAGGTGGTTCAAAACTCTCTAAACGGACCTCTATAAGCTACTGTCTGGGAGCCAAACCAAGAATCTGACAGTAAATTCATATTACTCAATCGAAAGAACACATTGTAATGTACATTTGATGAAAGTTTGGTTCAGAAATATGCATTTTCAAGAAAGTTATTGCAAAAGGACTGATTTTATGGTTGTTTTCGACTTAGACTTTTTCCGCGACTTTGGTCAAAATCGGATAAATGTACCTCTGCTAGGTCGAAACTGGAGCCCAAACCAAGAATCTGATAGCAAATTCATATTCCTCAATCGGCAGGAAGCAATGTGATGAACATTTGACCGAGGTTTGGATTCAAAATATGCATTTTGAAGAAAGTTATAACGCTAGATGCAACCGTATATATATAAGAAACTTAGAAGTTTGAAGGTGGTTCAAAACTCGCTAAACGGACCTCTATAAGATACTGTCTGGGAGCCAAACCAAGAATCTGACAGTAAATTCATATTACTCAATCGAAAGAACACATTGTAATGTACATTTGATGAAAGTTTGGTTCAGAAATATGCATTTTCAAGAAAGTTATTGCAAAAGGACTGATTTTATGGTTGTTTTCGACTTAGACTTTTTCCGCGACTTTGGTCAAAATCGGATAAATGTACCTCTGCTAGGTCGAAACTGGAGCCCAAACCAAGAATCTGATAGCAAATTCATATTCCTCAATCGGCAGGAAGCAATGTGATGAACATTTGACCAAGGTTTGGATTCAAAATATGCATTTTGAAGAAAGTTATAACGCTAGATGCAACCGTATATATATATAAGCAACTTAGAAGTTTGAAGGTGGTTCAAAACTCGCTAAACGGACCTCTATAAGATACTGTCTGGGAGCCAAACCAAGAATCTGACAGTAAATTCATATTACTCAATCGAAAGAACACATTGTAATGTACATTTGATGAAAGTTTGGTTCAGAAATATGCATTTTCAAGAAAGTTATTGCAAAAGGACTGATTTTATGGTTGTTTTCGACTTAGACTTTTTCCGCGACTTTGGTCAAAATCGGATAAATGTACCTCTGCTAGGTCGAAACTGGAGCCCAAACCAAGAATCTGATAGCAAATTCATATTCCTCAATCGGCAGGAAGCAATGTGATGAACATTTGACCGAGGTTTGGATTCAAAATATGCATTTTGAAGAAAGTTATAACGCTAGATGCAACCGTATATATATAAGAAACTTAGAAGTTTGAAGGTGGTTAAAAACTCGCTAAACGGACCTCTATAAGATACTGTCTGGGAGCCAAACCAAGAATCTGACAGTAAATTCATATTACTCAATCGAAAGAACACATTGTAATGTACATTTGATGAAAGTTTGGTTCAGAAATATGCATTTTCAAGAAAGTTATTGCAAAAGGACTGATTTTATGGTTGTTTTCGACTTAGACTATTTCCGCGACTTTGGTCAAAATCGGATAAATGTACCTCTGCTAGGTCGAAACTGGAGCCCAAACCAAGAATCTGATAGCAAATTCATATTCCTCAATCGGCAGGAAGCAATGTGATGAACATTTGACCAAGGTTTGGATTCAAAATATGCATTTTGAAGAAAGTTATAACGCTAGATGCAACCGTATATATATATAAGCAACTTAGAAGTTTGAAGGTGGTTCAAAACTCGCTAAACGGACCTCTATAAGATACTGTCTGGGAACCAAACCAAGAATCTGACAGTAAATTCATATTACTCAATCGAAAGAACACATTGTAATGTACATTTGATGAAAGTTTGGTTCAGAAATATGCATTTTCAAGAAAGTTATTGCAAAAGGACTGATTTTATGGTTGTTTTCGACTTAGACTTTTTCCGCGACTTTGGTCAAAATCGGATAAATGTACCTCTGCTAGGTCGAAACTGGAGCCCAAACCAAGAATCTGATAGCAAATTCATTTTCCTCAATCGACAGGACGCAATGTGATGAACATTTGACCAAGGTTTGGATTCAAAATATGCATTTTGAAGAAAGTTATAACGCTAGATGCAACCGTATATATATATAAGCAACTTAGAAGTTTGAAGGTGGTTCAAAACTCGCTAAACGGACCTCTATAAGATACTGTCTGGGAGCCAAACCAAGAATCTGACAGTAAATTCATATTACTCAATCGAAAGAACACATTGTAATGTACATTTGATGAAAGTTTGGTTCAGAAATATGCATTTTCAAGAAAGTTATTGCAAAAGGACTGATTTTATGGTTGTTTTCGACTTAGACTTTTTCCGCGACTTTGGTCAAAATCGGATAAATGTACCTCTGCTAGGTCGAAACTGGAGCCCAAACCAAGAATCTGATAGCAAATTCATTTTCCTCAATCGACAGGACGCAATGTGATGAACATTTGACCAAGGTTTGGATTCAAAATATGCATTTTGAAGAAAGTTATAACGCTAGATGCAACCGTATATATATAAGAAACTTAGAAGTTTGAAGGTGGTTCAAAACTTGCTAAACGGACCTCTATAAGCTACTGTCTGGGAGCCAAACCAAGAATCTGACAGTAAATTCATATTACTCAATCGAAAGAACACATTGTAATGTACATTTGATGAAAGTTTGGTTCAGAAATATGCATTTTCAAGAAAGTTATTGCAAAAGGACTGATTTTATGGTTGTTTTCGACTTAGACTTTTTCCGCGACTTTGGTCAAAATCGGATAAATGTACCTCTGCTAGGTCGAAACTGGAGCCCAAACCAAGAATCTGATAGCAAATTCATATTCCTCAATCGGCAGGAAGCAATGTGATGAACATTTGACCAAGGTTTGGATTCAAAATATGCATTTTGAAGAAAGTTATAACGCTAGATGCAACCGTATATATATATAAGCAACTTGGAAGTTTGAAGGTGGTTCAAAACTCGCTAAACGGACCTCTATAAGATACTGTCTGGGAACCAAACCAAGAATCTGACAGTAAATTCATATTACTCAATCGAAAGAACACATTGTAATGTACATTTGATGAAAGTTTGGTTCAGAAATATGCATTTTCAAGAAAGTTATTGCAAAAGGACTGATTTTATGGTTGTTTTCGACTTAGACTTTTTCCGCGACTTTGGTCAAAATCGGATAAATGTACCTCTGCTAGGTCGAAACTGGAGCCCAAACCAAGAATCTGATAGCAAATTCATTTTCCTCAATCGACAGGACGCAATGTGATGAACATTTGACCAAGGTTTGGATTCAAAATATGCATTTTGAAGAAAGTTATAACGCTAGATGCAACCGTATATATATATAAGCAACTTAGAAGTTTGAAGGTGGTTCAAAACTCGCTAAACGGACCTCTATAAGATACTGTCTGGGAGCCAAACCAAGAATCTGACAGTAAATTCATATTACTCAATCGAAAGAACACATTGTAATGTACATTTGATGAAAGTTTGGTTCAGAAATATGCATTTTCAAGAAAGTTATTGCAAAAGGACTGATTTTATGGTTGTTTTCGACTTAGACTTTTTCCGCGACTTTGGTCAAAATCGGATAAATGTACCTCTGCTAGGTCGAAACTGGAGCCCAAACCAAGAATCTGATAGCAAATTCATATTCCTCAATCGGCAGGAAGCAATGTGATGAACATTTGACCAAGGTTTGGATTCAAAATATGCATTATGAAGAAAGTTATAACGCTAGATGCAACCGTATATATATAAGAAACTTAGAAGTTTGAAGGTGGTTCAAAACTCTCTAAACGGACCTCTATAAGCTACTGTCTGGGAGCCAAACCAAGAATCTGACAGTAAATTCATATTACTCAATCGAAAGAACACATTGTAATGTACATTTGATGAAAGTTTGGTTCAGAAATATGCATTTTCAAGAAAGTTATTGCAAAAGGACTGATTTTATGGTTGTTTTCGACTTAGACTTTTTCCGCGACTTTGGTCAAAATCGGATAAATGTACCTCTGCTAGGTCGAAACTGGAGCCCAAACCAAGAATCTGATAGCAAATTCATATTCCTCAATCGGCAGGAAGCAATGTGATGAACATTTGACCGAGGTTTGGATTCAAAATATGCATTTTGAAGAAAGTTATAACGCTAGATGCAACCGTATATATATAAGAAACTTAGAAGTTTGAAGGTGGTTCAAAACTCGCTAAACGGACCTCTATAAGATACTGTCTGGGAGCCAAACCAAGAATCTGACAGTAAATTCATATTACTCAATCGAAAGAACACATTGTAATGTACATTTGATGAAAGTTTGGTTCAGAAATATGCATTTTCAAGAAAGTTATTGCAAAAGGACTGATTTTATGGTTGTTTTCGACTTAGACTTTTTCCGCGACTTTGGTCAAAATCGGATAAATGTACCTCTGCTAGGTCGAAACTGGAGCCCAAACCAAGAATCTGATAGCAAATTCATATTCCTCAATCGGCAGGAAGCAATGTGATGAACATTTGACCAAGGTTTGGATTCAAAATATGCATTTTGAAGAAAGTTATAACGCTAGATGCAACCGTATATATATATAAGCAACTTAGAAGTTTGAAGGTGGTTCAAAACTCGCTAAACGGACCTCTATAAGATACTGTCTGGGAACCAAACCAAGAATCTGACAGTAAATTCATATTACTCAATCGAAAGAACACATTGTAATGTACATTTGATGAAAGTTTGGTTCAGAAATATGCATTTTCAAGAAAGTTATTGCAAAAGGACTGATTTTATGGTTGTTTTCGACTTAGACTTTTTCCGCGACTTTGGTCAAAATCGGATAAATGTACCTCTGCTAGGTCGAAACTGGAGCCCAAACCAAGAATCTGATAGCAAATTCATTTTCCTCAATCGACAGGACGCAATGTGATGAACATTTGACCAAGGTTTGGATTCAAAATATGCATTTTGAAGAAAGTTATAACGCTAGATGCAACCGTATATATATATAAGCAACTTAGAAGTTTGAAGGTGGTTCAAAACTCGCTAAACGGACCTCTATAAGATACTGTCTGGGAGCCAAACCAAGAATCTGACAGTAAATTCATATTACTCAATCGAAAGAACACATTGTAATGTACATTTGATGAAAGTTTGGTTCAGAAATATGCATTTTCAAGAAAGTTATTGCAAAAGGACTGATTTTATGGTTGTTTTCGACTTAGACTTTTTCCGCGACTTTGGTCAAAATCGGATAAATGTACCTCTGCTAGGTCGAAACTGGAGCCCAAACCAAGAATCTGATAGCAAATTCATTTTCCTCAATCGACAGGACGCAATGTGATGAACATTTGACCAAGGTTTGGATTCAAAATATGCATTTTGAAGAAAGTTATAACGCTAGATGCAACCGTATATATATAAGAAACTTAGAAGTTTGAAGGTGGTTCAAAACTTGCTAAACGGACCTCTATAAGCTACTGTCTGGGAGCCAAACCAAGAATCTGACAGTAAATTCATATTACTCAATCGAAAGAACACATTGTAATGTACATTTGATGAAAGTTTGGTTCAGAAATATGCATTTTCAAGAAAGTTATTGCAAAAGGACTGATTTTATGGTTGTTTTCGACTTAGACTTTTTCCGCGACTTTGGTCAAAATCGGATAAATGTACCTCTGCTAGGTCGAAACTGGAGCCCAAACCAAGAATCTGATAGCAAATTCATATTCCTCAATCGGCAGGAAGCAATGTGATGAACATTTGACCAAGGTTTGGATTCAAAATATGCATTTTGAAGAAAGTTATAACGCTAGATGCAACCGTATATATATATAAGCAACTTAGAAGTTTGAAGGTGGTTCAAAACTCGCTAAACGGACCTCTATAAGATACTGTCTGGGAACCAAACCAAGAATCTGACAGTAAATTCATATTACTCAATCGAAAGAACACATTGTAATGTACATTTGATGAAAGTTTGGTTCAGAAATATGCATTTTCAAGAAAGTTATTGCAAAAGGACTGATTTTATGGTTGTTTTCGACTTAGACTTTTTCCGCGACTTTGGTCAAAATCGGATAAATGTACCTCTGCTAGGTCAAAACTGGAGCCCAAACCAAGAATCTGATAGCAAATTCATTTTCCTCAATCGACAGGAAGCAATGTGATGAACATTTGACCAAGGTTTGGATTCAAAATATGCATTTTGAAGAAAGTTATAACGCTAGATGCAACCGTATATATATATAAGCAACTTAGAAGTTTGAAGGTGGTTAAAAACTCGCTAAACGGACCTCTATAAGATACTGTCTGGGAGCCAAACCAAGAATCTGACAGTAAATTCATATTACTCAATCGAAAGAACACATTGTAATGTACATTTGATGAAAGTTTGGTTCAGAAATATGCATTTTCAAGAAAGTTATTGCAAAAGGACTGATTTTATGGTTGTTTTCGACTTAGACTTTTTCCGCGACTTTGGTCAAAATCGGATAAATGTACCTCTGCTAGGTCAAAACTGGAGCCCAAACCAAGAATCTGATAGCAAATTCATTTTCCTCAATCGACAGGAAGCAATGTGATGAACATTTGACCAAGGTTTGGATTCAAAATATGCATTTTGAAGAAAGTTATAACGCTAGATGCAACAGTATATATATATAAGCAACTTAGAAGTTTGAAGGTGGTTAAAAACTCGCTAAACGGACCTCTATAAGATACTGTCTGGGAGCCAAACCAAGAATCTGACAGTAAATTCATATTACTCAATCGAAAGAACACATTGTAATGTACATTTGATGAAAGTTTGGTTCAGAAATATGCATTTTCAAGAAAGTTATTGCAAAAGGACTGATTTTATGGTTGTTTTCGACTTAGACTTTTTCCGCGACTTTGGTCAAAATCGGATAAATGTACCTCTGCTAGGTCGAAACTGGAGCCCAAACCAAGAATCTGATAGCAAATTCATTTTCCTCAATCGACAGGACGCAATGTGATGAACATTTGACCAAGGTTTGGATTCAAAATATGCATTTTGAAGAAAGTTATAACGCTAGATGCAACCGTATATATATAAGAAACTTAGAAGTTTGAAGGTGGTTCAAAACTTGCTAAACGGACCTCTATAAGCTACTGTCTGGGAGCCAAACCAAGAATCTGACAGTAAATTCATATTACTCAATCGAAAGAACACATTGTAATGTACATTTGATGAAAGTTTGGTTCAGAAATATGCATTTTCAAGAAAGTTATTGCAAAAGGACTGATTTTATGGTTGTTTTCGACTTAGACTTTTTCCGCGACTTTGGTCAAAATCGGATAAATGTACCTCTGCTAGGTCGAAACTGGAGCCCAAACCAAGAATCTGATAGCAAATTCATATTCCTCAATCGGCAGGAAGCAATGTGATGAACATTTGACCAAGGTTTGGATTCAAAATATGCATTTTGAAGAAAGTTATAACGCTAGATGCAACCGTATATATATATAAGCAACTTAGAAGTTTGAAGGTGGTTCAAAACTCGCTAAACGGACCTCTATAAGATACTGTCTGGGAACCAAACCAAGAATCTGACAGTAAATTCATATTACTCAATCGAAAGAACACATTGTAATGTACATTTGATGAAAGTTTGGTTCAGAAATATGCATTTTCAAGAAAGTTATTGCAAAAGGACTGATTTTATGGTTGTTTTCGACTTAGACTTTTTCCGCGACTTTGGTCAAAATCGGATAAATGTACCTCTGCTAGGTCAAAACTGGAGCCCAAACCAAGAATCTGATAGCAAATTCATTTTCCTCAATCGACAGGAAGCAATGTGATGAACATTTGACCAAGGTTTGGATTCAAAATATGCATTTTGAAGAAAGTTATAACGCTAGATGCAACCGTATATATATAAGAAACTTAGAAGTTTGAAGGTGGTTCAAAACTTGCTAAACGGACCTCTATAAGCTACTGTCTGGGAGCCAAACCAAGAATCTGACAGTAAATTCATATTACTCAATCGAAAGAACACATTGTAATGTACATTTGATGAAAGTTTGGTTCAGAAATATGCATTTTCAAGAAAGTTATTGCAAAAGGACTGATTTTATGGTTGTTTTCGACTTAGACTTTTTCCGCGACTTTGGTCAAAATCGGATAAATGTACCTCTGCTAGGTCGAAACTGGAGCCCAAACCAAGAATCTGATAGCAAATTCATATTCCTCAATCGGCAGGAAGCAATGTGATGAACATTTGACCAAGGTTTGGATTCAAAATATGCATTTTGAAGAAAGTTATAACGCTAGATGCAACCGTATATATATATAAGCAACTTAGAAGTTTGAAGGTGGTTCAAAACTCGCTAAACGGACCTCTATAAGATACTGTCTGGGAACCAAACCAAGAATCTGACAGTAAATTCATATTACTCAATCGAAAGAACACATTGTAATGTACATTTGATGAAAGTTTGGTTCAGAAATATGCATTTTCAAGAAAGTTATTGCAAAAGGACTGATTTTATGGTTGTTTTCGACTTAGACTTTTTCCGCGACTTTGGTCAAAATCGGATAAATGTACCTCTGCTAGGTCAAAACTGGAGCCCAAACCAAGAATCTGATAGCAAATTCATTTTCCTCAATCGACAGGAAGCAATGTGATGAACATTTGACCAAGGTTTGGATTCAAAATATGCATTTTGAAGAAAGTTATAACGCTAGATGCAACCGTATATATATATAAGCAACTTAGAAGTTTGAAGGTGGTTCAAAACTTGCTAAACGGACCTCTATAAGCTACTGTCTGTGAGCCAAACCAAGAATCTGACAGTAAATTCATATTACTCAATCGAAAGAACACATTGTAATGTACATTTGATGAAAGTTTGGTTCAGAAATATGCATTTTCAAGAAAGTTATTGCAAAAGGACTGATTTTATGGTTGTTTTCGACTTAGACTTTTTCCGCGACTTTGGTCAAAATCGGATAAATGTACCTCTGCTAGGTCGAAACTGGAGCCCAAACCAAGAATCTGATAGCAAATTCATATTCCTCAATCGGCAGGAAGCAATGTGATGAACATTTGACCAAGGTTTGGATTCAAAATATGCATTTTGAAGAAAGTTATAACGCTAGATGCAACCGTATATATATATAAGAAACTTAGAAGTTTGAAGGTGGTTCAAAACTCGCTAAACGGACCTCTATAAGATACTGTCTGGGAACCAAACCAAGAATCTGACAGTAAATTCATATTACTCAATCGAAAGAACACATTGTAATGTACATTTGATGAAAGTTTGGTTCAGAAATATGCATTTTCAAGAAAGTTATTGCAAAAGGACTGATTTTATGGTTGTTTTCGACTTAGACTTTTTCCGCGACTTTGGTCAAAATCGGATAAATGTACCTCTGCTAGGTCAAAACTGGAGCCCAAACCAAGAATCTGATAGCAAATTCATTTTCCTCAATCGACAGGAAGCAATGTGATGAACATTTGACCAAGGTTTGGATTCAAAATATGCATTTTGAAGAAAGTTATAACGCTAGATGCAACCGTATATATATATAAGCAACTTAGAAGTTTGAAGGTGGTTAAAAACTCGCTAAACGGACCTCTATAAGATACTGTCTGGGAGCCAAACCAAGAATCTGACAGTAAATTCATATTACTCAATCGAAAGAACACATTGTAATGTACATTTGATGAAAGTTTGGTTCAGAAATATGCATTTTCAAGAAAGTTATTGCAAAAGGACTGATTTTATGGTTGTTTTCGACTTAGACTTTTTCCGCGACTTTGGTCAAAATCGGATAAATGTACCTCTGCTAGGTCAAAACTGGAGCCCAAACCAAGAATCTGATAGCAAATTCATTTTCCTCAATCGACAGGAAGCAATGTGATGAACATTTGACCAAGGTTTGGATTCAAAATATGCATTTTGAAGAAAGTTATAACGCTAGATGCAACCGTATATATATATAAGCAACTTAGAAGTTTGAAGGTGGTTAAAAACTCGCTAAACGGACCTCTATAAGATACTGTCTGGGAGCCAAACCAAGAATCTGACAGTAAATTCATATTACTCAATCGAAAGAACACATTGTAATGTACATTTGATGAAAGTTTGGTTCAGAAATATGCATTTTCAAGAAAGTTATTGCAAAAGGACTGATTTTATGGTTGTTTTCGACTTAGACTTTTTCCGCGACTTTGGTCAAAATCGGATAAATGTACCTCTGCTAGGTCGAAACTGGAGCCCAAACCAAGAATCTGATAGCAAATTCATATTCCTCAATCGGCAGGAAGCAATGTGATGAACATTTGACCAAGGTTTGGATTCAAAATATGCATTATGAAGAAAGTTATAACGCTAGATGCAACCGTATATATATAAGAAACTTAGAAGTTTGAAGGTGGTTCAAAACTCTCTAAACGGACCTCTATAAGCTACTGTCTGGGAGCCAAACCAAGAATCTGACAGTAAATTCATATTACTCAATCGAAAGAACACATTGTAATGTACATTTGATGAAAGTTTGGTTCAGAAATATGCATTTTCAAGAAAGTTATTGCAAAAGGACTGATTTTATGGTTGTTTTCGACTTAGACTTTTTCCGCGACTTTGGTCAAAATCGGATAAATGTACCTCTGCTAGGTCGAAACTGGAGCCCAAACCAAGAATCTGATAGCAAATTCATATTCCTCAATCGGCAGGAAGCAATGTGATGAACATTTGACCGAGGTTTGGATTCAAAATATGCATTTTGAAGAAAGTTATAACGCTAGATGCAACCGTATATATATAAGAAACTTAGAAGTTTGAAGGTGGTTAAAAACTCGCTAAACGGACCTCTATAAGATACTGTCTGGGAGCCAAACCAAGAATCTGACAGTAAATTCATATTACTCAATCGAAAGAACACATTGTAATGTACATTTGATGAAAGTTTGGTTCAGAAATATGCATTTTCAAGAAAGTTATTGCAAAAGGACTGATTTTATGGTTGTTTTCGACTTAGACTTTTTCCGCGACTTTGGTCAAAATCGGATAAATGTACCTCTGCTAGGTCGAAACTGGAGCCCAAACCAAGAATCTGATAGCAAATTCATATTCCTCAATCGGCAGGAAGCAATGTGATGAACATTTGACCAAGGTTTGGATTCAAAATATGCATTTTGAAGAAAGTTATAACGCTAGATGCAACCGTATATATATATAAGCAACTTAGAAGTTTGAAGGTGGTTCAAAACTCGCTAAACGGACCTCTATAAGATACTGTCTGGGAACCAAACCAAGAATCTGACAGTAAATTCATATTACTCAATCGAAAGAACACATTGTAATGTACATTTGATGAAAGTTTGGTTCAGAAATATGCATTTTCAAGAAAGTTATTGCAAAAGGACTGATTTTATGGTTGTTTTCGACTTAGACTTTTTCCGCGACTTTGGTCAAAATCGGATAAATGTACCTCTGCTAGGTCGAAACTGGACCCCAAACCAAGAATCTGATAGCAAATTCATTTTCCTCAATCGACAGGACGCAATGTGATGAACATTTGACCAAGGTTTGGATTCAAAATATGCATTTTGAAGAAAGTTATAACGCTAGATGCAACCGTATATATATATAAGCAACTTAGAAGTTTGAAGGTGGTTCAAAACTCGCTAAACGGACCTCTATAAGATACTGTCTGGGAGCCAAACCAAGAATCTGACAGTAAATTCATATTACTCAATCGAAAGAACACATTGTAATGTACATTTGATGAAAGTTTGGTTCAGAAATATGCATTTTCAAGAAAGTTATTGCAAAAGGACTGATTTTATGGTTGTTTTCGACTTAGACTTTTTCCGCGACTTTGGTCAAAATCGGATAAATGTACCTCTGCTAGGTCGAAACTGGAGCCCAAACCAAGAATCTGATAGCAAATTCATTTTCCTCAATCGACAGGACGCAATGTGATGAACATTTGACCAAGGTTTGGATTCAAAATATGCATTTTGAAGAAAGTTATAACGCTAGATGCAACCGTATATATATAAGAAACTTAGAAGTTTGAAGGTGGTTCAAAACTTGCTAAACGGACCTCTATAAGCTACTGTCTGGGAGCCAAACCAAGAATCTGACAGTAAATTCATATTACTCAATCGAAAGAACACATTGTAATGTACATTTGATGAAAGTTTGGTTCAGAAATATGCATTTTCAAGAAAGTTATTGCAAAAGGACTGATTTTATGGTTGTTTTCGACTTAGACTTTTTCCGCGACTTTGGTCAAAATCGGATAAATGTACCTCTGCTAGGTCGAAACTGGAGCCCAAACCAAGAATCTGATAGCAAATTCATATTCCTCAATCGGCAGGAAGCAATGTGATGAACATTTGACCAAGGTTTGGATTCAAAATATGCATTTTGAAGAAAGTTATAACGCTAGATGCAACCGTATATATATATAAGCAACTTAGAAGTTTGAAGGTGGTTCAAAACTCGCTAAACGGACCTCTATAAGATACTGTCTGGGAACCATACCAAGAATCTGACAGTAAATTCATATTACTCAATCGAAAGAACACATTGTAATGTACATTTGATGAAAGTTTGGTTCAGAAATATGCATTTTCAAGAAAGTTATTGCAAAAGGACTGATTTTATGGTTGTTTTCGACTTAGACTTTTTCCGCGACTTTGGTCAAAATCGGATAAATGTACCTCTGCTAGGTCAAAACTGGAGCCCAAACCAAGAATCTGATAGCAAATTCATTTTCCTCAATCGACAGGAAGCAATGTGATGAACATTTGACCAAGGTTTGGATTCAAAATATGCATTTTGAAGAAAGTTATAACGCTAGATGCAACCGTATATATATATAAGCAACTTAGAAGTTTGAAGGTGGTTAAAAACTCGCTAAACGGACCTCTATAAGATACTGTCTGGGAGCCAAACCAAGAATCTGACAGTAAATTCATATTACTCAATCGAAAGAACACATTGTAATGTACATTTGATGAAAGTTTGGTTCAGAAATATGCATTTTCAAGAAAGTTATTGCAAAAGGACTGATTTTATGGTTGTTTTCGACTTAGACTTTTTCCGCGACTTTGGTCAAAATCGGATAAATGTACCTCTGCTAGGTCGAAACTGGACCCCAAACCAAGAATCTGATAGCAAATTCATTTTCCTCAATCGACAGGACGCAATGTGATGAACATTTGACCAAGGTTTGGATTCAAAATATGCATTTTGAAGAAAGTTATAACGCTAGATGCAACCGTATATATATAAGAAACTTAGAAGTTTGAAGGTGGTTCAAAATTTGCTAAACGGACCTCTATAAGCTACTGTCTGGGAGCCAAACCAAGAATCTGACAGTAAATTCATATTACTCAATCGAAAGAACACATTGTAATGTACATTTGATGAAAGTTTGGTTCAGAAATATGCATTTTCAAGAAAGTTATTGCAAAAGGACTGATTTTATGGTTGTTTTCGACTTAGACTTTTTCCGCGACTTTGGTCAAAATCGGATAAATGTACCTCTGCTAGGTCGAAACTGGAGCCCAAACCAAGAATCTGATAGCAAATTCATATTCCTCAATCGGCAGGAAGCAATGTGATGAACATTTGACCAAGGTTTGGATTCAAAATATGCATTTTGAAGAAAGTTATAACGCTAGATGCAACCGTATATATATATAAGCAACTTAGAAGTTTGAAGGTGGTTCAAAACTCGCTAAACGGACCTCTATAAGATACTGTCTGGGAACCAAACCAAGAATCTGACAGTAAATTCATATTACTCAATCGAAAGAACACATTGTAATGTACATTTGATGAAAGTTTGGTTCAGAAATATGCATTTTCAAGAAAGTTATTGCAAAAGGACTGATTTTATGGTTGTTTTCGACTTAGACTTTTTCCGCGACTTTGGTCAAAATCGGATAAATGTACCTCTGCTAGGTCGAAACTGGAGCCCAAACCAAGAATCTGATAGCAAATTCATTTTCCTCAATCGACAGGAAGCAATGTGATGAACATTTGACCAAGGTTTGGATTCAAAATATGCATTTTGAAGAAAGTTATAACGCTAGATGCAACCGTATATATATATAAGCAACTTAGAAGTTTGAAGGTGGTTCAAAACTCGCTAAACGGACCTCTATAAGATACTGTCTGGGAGCCAAACCAAGAATCTGACAGTAAATTCATATTACTCAATCGAAAGAACACATTGTAATGTACATTTGATGAAAGTTTGGTTCAGAAATATGCATTTTCAAGAAAGTTATTGCAAAAGGACTGATTTTATGGTTGTTTTCGACTTAGACTTTTTCCGCGACTTTGGTCAAAATCGGATAAATGTACCTCTGCTAGGTCAAAACTGGAGCCCAAACCAAGAATCTGATAGCAAATTCATTTTCCTCAATCGACAGGAAGCAATGTGATGAACATTTGACCAAGGTTTGGATTCAAAATATGCATTTTGAAGAAAGTTATAACGCTAGATGCAACCGTATATATATATAAGCAACTTAGAAGTTTGAAGGTGGTTAAAAACTCGCTAAACGGACCTCTATAAGATACTGTCTGGGAGCCAAACCAAGAATCTGACAGTAAATTCATATTACTCAATCGAAAGAACACATTGTAATGTACATTTGATGAAAGTTTGGTTCAGAAATATGCATTTTCAAGAAAGTTATTGCAAAAGGACTGATTTTATGGTTGTTTTCGACTTAGACTTTTTCCGCGACTTTGGTCAAAATCGGATAAATGTACCTCTGCTAGGTCGAAACTGGAGCCCAAACCAAGAATCTGATAGCAAATTCATTTTCCTCAATCGACAGGACGCAATGTGATGAACATTTGACCAAGGTTTGGATTCAAAATATGCATTTTGAAGAAAGTTATAACGCTAGATGCAACCGTATATATATAAGAAACTTAGAAGTTTGAAGGTGGTTCAAAACTCGCTAAACGGACCTCTATAAGCTACTGTCTGGGAGCCAAACCAAGAATCTGACAGTAAATTCATATTACTCAATCGAAAGAACACATTGTAATGTACATTTGATGAAAGTTTGGTTCAGAAATATGCATTTTCAAGAAAGTTATTGCAAAAGGACTGATTTTATGGTTGTTTTCGACTTAGACTTTTTCCGCGACTTTGGTCAAAATCGGATAAATGTACCTCTGCTAGGTCGAAACTGGAGCCCAAACCAATAATCTGATAGCAAATTCATTTTCCTCAATCGACAGGACGCAATGTGATGAACATTTGACCAAGGTTTGGATTCAAAATATGCATTTTGAAGAAAATTATAACGCTAGATGCAACCGTATATATATAAGAAACTTAGAAGTTTGAAGGTGGTTCAAAACTCGCTAAACGGACCTCTATAAGCTACTGTCTGGGAGCCAAACCAAGAATCTGACAGTAAATTCATATTACTCAATCGAAAGAACACATTGTAATGTACATTTGATGAAAGTTTGGTTCAGAAATATGCATTTTCAAGAAAGTTATTGCAAAAGGACTGATTTTATGGTTGTTTTCGACTTAGACTTTTTCCGCGACTTTGGTCAAAATCGGATAAATGTACCTCTGCTAGGTCGAAACTGGAGCCCAAACCAAGAATCTGATAGCAAATTCATTTTCCTCAATCGACAGGACGCAATGTGATGAACATTTGACCAAGGTTTGGATTCAAAATATGCATTTTGAAGAAAGTTATAACGCTAGATGCAACCGTATATATATATAAGCAACTTAGAAGTTTGAAGGTGGTTCAAAACTCGCTAAACGGACCTCTATAAGCTACTGTCTGGGAGCCAAACCAAGAATCTGACAGTAAATTCATATTACTCAATCGAAAGAACACATTGTAATGTACATTTGATGAAAGTTTGGTTCAGAAATATGCATTTTCAAGAAAGTTATTGCAAAAGGACTGATTTTATGGTTGTTTTCGACTTAGACTTTTTCCGCGACTTTGGTCAAAATCGGATAAATGTACCTCTGCTAGGTCGAAACTGGAGCCCAAACCAAGAATCTGATAGCAAATTCATTTTCCTCAATCGACAGGACGCAATGTGATGAACATTTGACCAAGGTTTGGATTCAAAATATGCATTTTGAAGAAAGTTATAACGCTAGATGCAACCGTATATATATAAGAAACTTAGAAGTTTGAAGGTGGTTCAAAACTCGCTAAACGGACCTCTATAAGCTACTGTCTGGGAGCGAAACCAAGAATCTGACAGTAAATTCATATTACTCAATCGAAAGAACACATTGTAATGTACATTTGATGAAAGTTTGGTTCAGAAATATGCATTTTCAAGAAAGTTATTGCAAAAGGACTGATTTTATGGTTGTTTTCGACTTAGACTTTTTCCGCGACTTTGGTCAAAATCGGATAAATGTACCTCTGCTAGGTCGAAACTGGAGCCCAAACCAAGAATCTGATAGCAAATTCATTTTCCTCAATCGACAGGACGCAATGTGATGAACATTTGACCAAGGTTTGGATTCAAAATATGCATTTTGAAGAAAGTTATAACGCTAGATGCAACCGTATATATATATAAGCAACTTAGAAGTTTGAAGGTGGTTCAAAACTCGCTAAACGGACCTCTATAAGCTACTGTCTGGGAGCCAAACCAAGAATCTGACAGTAAATTCATATTACTCAATCGAAAGAACACATTGTAATGTACATTTGATGAAAGTTTGGTTCAGAAATATGCATTTTCAAGAAAGTTATTGCAAAAGGACTGATTTTATGGTTGTTTTCGACTTAGACTTTTTCCGCGACTTTGGTCAAAATCGGATAAATGTACCTCTGCTAGGTCGAAACTGGAGCCCAAACCAAGAATCTGATAGCAAATTCATTTTCCTCAATCGACAGGACGCAATGTGATGAACATTTGACCAAGGTTTGGATTCAAAATATGCATTTTGAAGAAAGTTATAACGCTAGATGCAACCGTATATATATAAGAAACTTAGAAGTTTGAAGGTGGTTCAAAACTCGCTAAACGGACCTCTATAAGCTACTGTCTGGGAGCCAAACCAAGAATCTGACAGTAAATTCATATTACTCAATCGAAAGAACACATTGTAATGTACATTTGATGAAAGTTTGGTTCAGAAATATGCATTTTCAAGAAAGTTATTGCAAAAGGACTGATTTTATGGTTGTTTTCGACTTAGACTTTTTCCGCGACTTTGGTCAAAATCGGATAAATGTACCTCTGCTAGGTCGAAACTGGAGCCCAAACCAAGAATCTGATAGCAAATTCATTTTCCTCAATCGACAGGACGCAATGTGATGAACATTTGACCAAGGTTTGGATTCAAAATATGCATTTTGAAGAAAGTTATAACGCTAGATGCAACCGTATATATATATAAGCAACTTAGAAGTTTGAAGGTGGTTCAAAACTCGCTAAACGGACCTCTATAAGCTACTGTCTGGGAGCCAAACCAAGAATCTGACAGTAAATTCATATTACTCAATCGAAAGAACACATTGTAATGTACATTTGATGAAAGTTTGGTTCAGAAATATGCATTTTCAAGAAAGTTATTGCAAAAGGACTGATTTTATGGTTGTTTTCGACTTAGACTTTTTCCGCGACTTTGGTCAAAATCGGATAAATGTACCTCTGCTAGGTCGAAACTGGAGCCCAAACCAAGAATCTGATAGCAAATTCATTTTCCTCAATCGACAGGACGCAATGTGATGAACATTTGACCAAGGTTTGGATTCAAAATATGCATTTTGAAGAAAGTTATAACGCTAGATGCAACCGTATATATATAAGAAACTTAGAAGTTTGAAGGTGGTTCAAAACTCGCTAAACGGACCTCTATAAGCTACTGTCTGGGAGCGAAACCAAGAATCTGACAGTAAATTCATATTACTCAATCGAAAGAACACATTGTAATGTACATTTGATGAAAGTTTGGTTCAGAAATATGCATTTTCAAGAAAGTTATTGCAAAAGGACTGATTTTATGGTTGTTTTCGACTTAGACTTTTTCCGCGACTTTGGTCAAAATCGGATAAATGTACCTCTGCTAGGTCGAAACTGGAGCCCAAACCAAGAATCTGATAGCAAATTCATTTTCCTCAATCGACAGGACGCAATGTGATGAACATTTGACCAAGGTTTGGATTCAAAATATGCATTTTGAAGAAAGTTATAACGCTAGATGCAACCGTATATATATATAAGCAACTTAGAAGTTTGAAGGTGGTTCAAAACTCGCTAAACGGACCTCTATAAGCTACTGTCTGGGAGCCAAACCAAGAATCTGACAGTAAATTCATATTACTCAATCGAAAGAACACATTGTAATGTACATTTGATGAAAGTTTGGTTCAGAAATATGCATTTTCAAGAAAGTTATTGCAAAAGGACTGATTTTATGGTTGTTTTCGACTTAGACTTTTTCCGCGACTTTGGTCAAAATCGGATAAATGTACCTCTGCTAGGTCGAAACTGGAGCCCAAACCAAGAATCTGATAGCAAATTCATTTTCCTCAATCGACAGGACGCAATGTGATGAACATTTGACCAAGGTTTGGATTCAAAATATGCATTTTGAAGAAAGTTATAACGCTAGATGCAACCGTATATATATAAGAAACTTAGAAGTTTGAAGGTGGTTCAAAACTCGCTAAACGGACCTCTATAAGCTACTGTCTGGGAGCCAAACCAAGAATCTGACAGTAAATTCATATTACTCAATCGAAAGAACACATTGTAATGTACATTTGATGAAAGTTTGGTTCAGAAATATGCATTTTCAAGAAAGTTATTGCAAAAGGACTGATTTTATGGTTGTTTTCGACTTAGACTTTTTCCGCGACTTTGGTCAAAATCGGATAAATGTACCTCTGCTAGGTCGAAACTGGAGCCCAAACCAAGAATCTGATAGCAAATTCATTTTCCTCAATCGACAGGACGCAATGTGATGAACATTTGACCAAGGTTTGGATTCAAAATATGCATTTTGAAGAAAGTTATAACGCTAGATGCAACCGTATATATATATAAGCAACTTAGAAGTTTGAAGGTGGTTCAAAACTCGCTAAACGGACCTCTATAAGCTACTGTCTGGGAGCCAAACCAAGAATCTGACAGTAAATTCATATTACTCAATCGAAAGAACACATTGTAATGTACATTTGATGAAAGTTTGGTTCAGAAATATGCATTTTCAAGAAAGTTATTGCAAAAGGACTGATTTTATGGTTGTTTTCGACTTAGACTTTTTCCGCGACTTTGGTCAAAATCGGATAAATGTACCTCTGCTAGGTCGAAACTGGAGCCCAAACCAAGAATCTGATAGCAAATTCATTTTCCTCAATCGACAGGACGCAATGTGATGAACATTTGACCAAGGTTTGGATTCAAAATATGCATTTTGAAGAAAGTTATAACGCTAGATGCAACCGTATATATATAAGAAACTTAGAAGTTTGAAGGTGGTTCAAAACTCGCTAAACGGACCTCTATAAGCTACTGTCTGGGAGCCAAACCAAGAATCTGACAGTAAATTCATATTACTCAATCGAAAGAACACATTGTAATGTACATTTGATGAAAGTTTGGTTCAGAAATATGCATTTTCAAGAAAGTTATTGCAAAAGGACTGATTTTATGGTTGTTTTCGACTTAGACTTTTTCCGCGACTTTGGTCAAAATCGGATAAATGTACCTCTGCTAGGTCGAAACTGGAGCCCAAACCAAGAATCTGATAGCAAATTCATTTTCCTCAATCGACAGGACGCAATGTGATGAACATTTGACCAAGGTTTGGATTCAAAATATGCATTTTGAAGAAAGTTATAACGCTAGATGCAACCGTATATATATATAAGCAACTTAGAAGTTTGAAGGTGGTTCAAAACTCGCTAAACGGACCTCTATAAGCTACTGTCTGGGAGCCAAACCAAGAATCTGACAGTAAATTCATATTACTCAATCGAAAGAACACATTGTAATGTACATTTGATGAAAGTTTGGTTCAGAAATATGCATTTTCAAGAAAGTTATTGCAAAAGGACTGATTTTATGGTTGTTTTCGACTTAGACTTTTTCCGCGACTTTGGTCAAAATCGGATAAATGTACCTCTGCTAGGTCGAAACTGGAGCCCAAACCAAGAATCTGATAGCAAATTCATTTTCCTCAATCGACAGGACGCAATGTGATGAACATTTGACCAAGGTTTGGATTCAAAATATGCATTTTGAAGAAAGTTATAACGCTAGATGCAACCGTATATATATAAGAAACTTAGAAGTTTGAAGGTGGTTCAAAACTCGCTAAACGGACCTCTATAAGCTACTGTCTGGGAGCCAAACCAAGAATCTGACAGTAAATTCATATTACTCAATCGAAAGAACACATTGTAATGTACATTTGATGAAAGTTTGGTTCAGAAATATGCATTTTCAAGAAAGTTATTGCAAAAGGACTGATTTTATGGTTGTTTTCGACTTAGACTTTTTCCGCGACTTTGGTCAAAATCGGATAAATGTACCTCTGCTAGGTCGAAACTGGAGCCCAAACCAAGAATCTGATAGCAAATTCATTTTCCTCAATCGACAGGAGGCAATGTGATGAACATTTGACCAAGGTTTGGATTCAAAATATGCATTTTGAAGAAAGTTATAACGCTAGATGCAACCGTATATATATATAAGCAACTTAGAAGTTTGAAGGTGGTTCAAAACTCGCTAAACGGACCTCTATAAGCTACTGTCTGGGAGCCAAACCAAGAATCTGACAGTAAATTCATATTACTCAATCGAAAGAACACATTGTAATGTACATTTGATGAAAGTTTGGTTCAGAAATATGCATTTTCAAGAAAGTTATTGCAAAAGGACTGATTTTATGGTTGTTTTCGACTTAGACTTTTTCCGCGACTTTGGTCAAAATCGGATAAATGTACCTCTGCTAGGTCGAAACTGGAGCCCAAACCAAGAATCTGATAGCAAATTCATTTTCCTCAATCGACAGGACGCAATGTGATGAACATTTGACCAAGGTTTGGATTCAAAATATGCATTTTGAAGAAAGTTATAACGCTAGATGCAACCGTATATATATAAGCAACTTAGAAGTTTGAAGGTGGTTCAAAACTCGCTAAACGGACCTCTATAAGCTACTGTCTGGGAGCCAAACCAAGAATCTGACAGTAAATTCATATTACTCAATCGAAAGAACACATTGTAATGTACATTTGATGAAAGTTTGGTTCAGAAATATGCATTTTCAAGAAAGTTATTGCAAAAGGACTGATTTTATGGTTGTTTTCGACTTTGACTTTTTCCGCGACTTTGGTCAAAATCGGATAAATGTACCTCTGCTAGGTCGAAACTGGAGCCCAAACCAAGAATCTGATAGCAAATTCATTTTCCTCAATCGACAGGACGCAATGTGATGAACATTTGACCAAGGTTTGGATTCAAAATATGCATTTTGAAGAAAGTTATAACGCTAGATGCAACCGTATATATATATAAGCAACTTAGAAGTTTGAAGGTGGTTCAAAACTCGCTAAACGGACCTCTATAAGATACTGTCTGGGAGCCAAACCAAGAATCTGACAGTAAATTCATATTACTCAATCGAAAGAACACATTGTAATGTACATTTGATGAAAGTTTGGTTCAGAAATATGCATTTTCAAGAAAGTTATTGCAAAAGGACTGATTTTATGGTTGTTTTCGACTTAGACTTTTTCCGCGACTTTGGTCAAAATCGGATAAATGTACCTCTGCTAGGTCGAAACTGGAGCCCAAACCAAGAATCTGATAGCAAATTCATTTTCCTCAATCGACAGGACGCAATGTGATGAACATTTGACCAAGGTTTGGATTCAAAATATGCATTTTGAAGAAAGTTATAACGCTAGATGCAACCGTATATATATATAAGCAACTTAGAAGTTTGAAGGTGGTTCAAAACTCGCTAAACGGACCTCTATAAGATACTGTCTGGGAGCCAAACCAAGAATCTGACAGTAAATTCATATTACTCAATCGAAAGAACACATTGTAATGTACATTTGATGAAAGTTTGGTTCAGAAATATGCATTTTCAAGAAAGTTATTGCAAAAGGACTGATTTTATGGTTGTTTTCGACTTAGACTTTTTCCGCGACTTTGGTCAAAATCGGATAAATGTACCTCTGCTAGGTCGAAACTGGAGCCCAAACCAAGAATCTGATAGCAAATTCATTTTCCTCAATCGACAGGACGCAATGTGATGAACATTTGACCAAGGTTTGGATTCAAAATATGCATTTTGAAGAAAGTTATAACGCTAGATGCAACCGTATATATATATAAGCAACTTAGAAGTTTGAAGGTGGTTCAAAACTCGCTAAACGGACCTCTATAAGATACTGTCTGGAGCCAAACCAAGAATCTGACAGTAAATTCATATTACTCAATCGAAAGAACACATTGTAATGTACATTTGATGAAAGTTTGGTTCAGAAATATGCATTTTCAAGAAAGTTATTGCAAAAGGACTGATTTTATGGTTGTTTTCGACTTAGACTTTTTCCGCGACTTTGGTCAAAATCGGATAAATGTACCTCTGCTAGGTCGAAACTGGAGCCCAAACCAAGAATCTGATAGCAAATTCATATTCCTCAATCGGCAGGAAGCAATGTGATGAACATTTGACCAAGGTTTGGATTCAAAATATGCATTTTGAAGAAAGTTATAACGCTAGATGCAACCGTATATATATAAGAAACTTAGAAGTTTGAAGGTGGTTCAAAACTCGCTAAACGGACCTCTATAAGATACTGTCTGGGAACCAAACCAAGAATCTGACAGTAAATTCATATTACTCAATCGAAAGAACACATTGTAATGTACATTTGATGAAAGTTTGGTTCAGAAATATGCATTTTTCAAGAAAGTTATTGCAAAAGGACTGATTTTATGGTTGTTTTCGACTTAGACTTTTTCCGCGACTTTGGTCAAAATCGGATAAATGTACCTCTGCTAGGTCGAAACTGGAGCCCAAACCAAGAATCTGATAGCAAATTCATTTTCCTCAATCGACAGGACGCAATGTGATGAACATTTGACCAAGGTTTGGATTCAAAATATGCATTTTGAAGAAAGTTATAACGCTAGATGCAACCGTATATATATAAGAAACTTAGAAGTTTGAAGGTGGTTCAAAACTCGCTAAACGGACCTCTATAAGCTACTGTCTGGGAGCCAAACCAAGAATCTGACAGTAAATTCATATTACTCAATCGAAAGAACACATTGTAATGTACATTTGATGAAAGTTTGGTTCGAGAAATATGCATTTTCAAGAAAGTTATTGCAAAAGGACTGATTTTATGGTTGTTTTCGACTTAGACTTTTTCCGCGACTTTGGTCAAAATCGGATAAATGTACCTCTGCTAGGTCGAAACTGGAGCCCAAACCAAGAATCTGATAGCAAATTCATGTTCCTCAATCGACAGGAGGCAATGTGATGAACATTTGACCAAGGTTTGGATTCAAAATATGCATTTTGAAGAAAGTTATAACGCTAGATGCAACCGTATATATATATAAGCAACTTAGAAGTTTGAAGGTGGTTCAAAACTCGCTAAACGGACCTCTATAAGATACTGTCTGGGAGCCAAACCAAGAATCTGACAGTAAATTCATATTACTCAATCGAAAGAACACATTGTAATGTACATTTGATGAAAGTTTGGTTCAGAAATATGCATTTTCAAGAAAGTTATTGCAAAAGGACTGATTTTATGGTTGTTTTCGACTTAGACTTTTTCCGCGACTTATGTCAAAATCGGAATAAATGTACCTCTGCTAGGTCGAAACTGGAGCCCAAACCAAGAATCTGATAGCAAATTCATTTTCCTCAATCGACAGGACGCAATGTGATGAACATTTGACCAAGGTTTGGATTCAAAATATGCATTTTGAAGAAAGTTATAACGCTAGATGCAACCGTATATATATATAAGCAACTTAGAAGTTTGAAGGTGGTTCAAAACTCGCTAAACGGACCTCTATAAGCTACTGTCTGGGAGCCAAACCAAGAATCTGACAGTAAATTCATATTACTCAATCGAAAGAACACATTGTAATGTACATTTGATGAAAGTTTGGTTCAGAAATATGCATTTTCAAGAAAGTTATTGCTAAAAGACTGATTTTATGGTTGTTTTCGACTTAGACTTTTTCCGCGACTTTGGTCAAAATCGGATAAATGTACCTCTGCTAGGTCGAAACTGGAGCCCAAACCAAGAATCTGATAGCAAATTCATATTCCTCAATCGGCAGGAAGCAATGTGATGAACATTTGACCAAGGTTTGGATTCAAAATATGCATTTTGAAGAAAGTTATAACGCTAGATGCAACCGTATATATATAAGAAACTTAGAAGTTTGAAGGTGGTTCAAAACTCGCTAAACGGACCTCTATAAGCTACTGTCTGGGAGCCAAACCAAGAATCTGACAGTAAATTCATATTACTCAATCGAAAGAACACATTGTAATGTACATTTGATGAAAGTTTGGTTCAGAAATATGCATTTTCAAGAAAGTTATTGCAAAAGGACTGATTTTATGGTTGTTTTCGACTTAGACTTTTTCCGCGACTTATGTCAAAATCGGATAAATGTACCTCTGCTAGGTCGAAACTGGAGCCCAAACCAAGAATCTGATAGCAAATTCATTTTCCTCAATCGACAGGACGCAATGTGATGAACATTTGACCAAGGTTTGGATTCAAAATATGCATTTTGAAGAAAGTTATAACGCTAGATGCAACCGTATATATATATAAGCAACTTAGAAGTTTGAAGGTGGTTCAAAACTCGCTAAACGGACCTCTATAAGCTACTGTCTGGGAGCCAAACCAAGAATCTGACAGTAAATTCATATTACTCAATCGAAAGAACACATTGTAATGTACATTTGATGAAAGTTTGGTTCAGAAATATGCATTTTCAAGAAAGTTATTGCTGAAAGACTGATTTTATGGTGTTTTCGACTTAGACTTTTTCCGCGACTTTGGTCAAAATCGGATAAATGTACCTCTGCTAGGTCGAAACTGGAGCCCAAACCAAGAATCTGATAGCAAATTCATATTCCTCAATCGGCAGGAAGCAATGTGATGAACATTTGACCAAGGTTTGGATTCAAAATATGCATTTTGAAGAAAGTTATAACGCTAGATGCAACCGTATATATATAAGAAACTTAGAAGTTTGAAGGTGGTTCAAAACTCGCTAAACGGACCTCTATAAGCTACTGTCTGGGAGCCAAACCAAGAATCTGACAGTAAATTCATATTACTCAATCGAAAGAACACATTGTAATGTACATTTGATGAAAGTTTGGTTCAGAAATATGCATTTTCAAGAAAGTTATTGCAAAAGGACTGATTTTATGGTTGTTTTCGACTTAGACTTTTTCCGCGACTTATGTCAAAATCGGATAAATGTACCTCTGCTAGGTCGAAACTGGAGCCCAAACCAAGAATCTGATAGCAAATTCATTTTCCTCAATCGACAGGACGCAATGTGATGAACATTTGACCAAGGTTTGGATTCAAAATATGCATTTTGAAGAAAGTTATAACGCTAGATGCAACCGTATATATATATAAGCAACTTAGAAGTTTGAAGGTGGTTCAAAACTCGCTAAACGGACCTCTATAAGATACTGTCTGGGAGCCAAACCAAGAATCTGACAGTAAATTCATATTACTCAATCGAAAGAACACATTGTAATGTACATTTGATGAAAGTTTGGTTCAGAAATATGCATTTTCAAGAAAGTTATTGCAAAAGGACTGATTTTATGGTTGTTTTCGACTTAGACTTTTTCCGCGACTTTGGTCAAAATCGGATAAATGTACCTCTGCTAGGTCGAAACTGGAGCCCAAACCAAGACTCTGATAGCAAATTCATTTTCCTCAATCGACAGGACGCAATGTGATGAACATTTGACCAAGGTTTGGATTCAAAATATGCATTTTGAAGAAAGTTATAACGCTAGATGCAACCGTATATATATAAGCAACTTAGAAGTTTGAAGGTGGTTCAAAACTCGCTAAACGGACCTCTATAAGCTACTGTCTGGGAGCCAAACCAAGAATCTGACAGTAAATTCATATTACTCAATCGAAAGAACACATTGTAATGTACATTTGATGAAAGTTTGGTTCAGAAATATGCATTTTCAAGAAAGTTATTGCAAAAGGACTGATTTTATGGTTGTTTTCGACTTAGACTTTTTCCGCGACTTTGGTCAAAATCGGATAAATGTACCTCTGCTAGGTCGAAACTGGAGCCCAAACCAAGAATCTGATAGCAAATTCATTTTCCTCAATCGACAGGACGCAATGTGATGAACATTTGACACGGTTTGGATTCAAAATATGCATTTTGAAGAAAGTTATAACGCTAGATGCAACCGTATATATATAAGAAACTTAGAAGTTTGAAGGTGGTTCAAAACTCGCTAAACGGACCTCTATAAGCTACTGTCTGGGAGCCAAACCAAGAATCTGACAGTAAATTCATATTACTCAATCGAAAGAACACATTGTAATGTACATTTGATGAAAGTTTGGTTCAGAAATATGCATTTTCAAGAAAGTTATTGCAAAAGGACTGATTTTATGGTTGTTTTCGACTTAGACTTTTTCCGCGACTTTGGTCAAAATCGGATAAATGTACCTCTGCTAGGTCGAAACTGGAGCCCAAACCAAGAATCTGATAGCAAATTCATTTTCCTCAATCGACAGGACGCAATGTGATAAACATTTGACCAAGGTTTGGATTCAAAATATGCATTTTGAAGAAAGTTATAACGCTAGATGCAACCGTATATATATAAGAAACTTAGAAGTTTGAAGGTGGTTCAAAACTCGCTAAACGGACCTCTATAAGCTACTGTCTGGGAGCCAAACCAAGAATCTGACAGTAAATTCATATTACTCAATCGAAAGAACACATTGTAATGTACATTTGATTAAAGTTTGGTTCAGAAATATGCATTTTCAAGAAAGTTATTGCAAAAGGACTGATTTTATGGTTGTTTTCGACTTAGACTTTTTCCGCGACTTTGGTCAAAATCGGATAAATGTACCTCTGCTAGGTCGAAACTGGAGCCCAAACCAAGAATCTGATAGCAAATTCATATTCCTCAATCGGCAGGAAGCAATGTGATGAACATTTGACCAAGGTTTGGATTCAAAATATGCATTTTGAAGAAAGTTATAACGCTAGATGCAACCGTATATATATAAGAAAATTAGAAGTTTGAAGGTGGTTCAAAACTCGCTAAACGGACCTCTATAAGCTACTGTCTGGGAGCCAAACCAAGAATCTGACAGTAAATTCATATTACTCAATCGAAAGAACACATTGTAATGTACATTTGATGAAAGTTTGGTTCAGAAATATGCATTTTCAAGAAAGTTATTGCAAAAGGACTGATTTTATGGTTGTTTTCGACTTAGACTTTTTCCGCGACTTTGGTCAAAATCGGATAAATGTACCTCTGCTAGGTCGAAACTGGAGCCCAAACCAAGAATCTGATAGCAAATTCATTTTCCTCAATCGGCAGGAAGCAATGTGATGAACATTTGACCGAGGTTTGGATTCAAAATATGCATTTTGAAGAAAGTTATAACGCTAGATGCAACCGTATATATATAAGAAACTTAGAAGTTTGAAGGTGGTTCAAAACTCGCTAAACGGACCTCTATAAGCTACTGTCTGGGAGCCAAACCAAGAATCTGACAGTAAATTCATATTACTCAATCGAAAGAACACATTGTAATGTACATTTGATGAAAGTTTGGTTCAGAAATATGCATTTTCAAGAAAGTTATTGCAAAAGGACTGATTTTATGGTTGTTTTCGACTTAGACTTTTTCCGCGACTTTGGTCAAAATCGGATAAATGTACCTCTGCTAGGTCGAAACTGGAGCCCAAACCAGGAATCTGATAGCAATTCATATTCCTCAATCGACAGGACGCAATGTGATGAACATTTGACCGAGGTTTGGATTCAAAATATGCATTTTGAAGAAAGTTATAACGCTAGATGCAACCGTATATATATAAGAAACTTAGAAGTTTGAAGGTGGTTCAAAACTCGCTAAACGGACCTCTATAAGCTACTGTCTGGGAGCCAAACCAAGAATCTGACAGTAAATTCATATTACTCAATCGAAAGAACACATTGTAATGTACATTTGATGAAAGTTTGGTTCAGAAATATGCATTTTCAAGAAAGTTATTGCAAAAGGACTGATTTTATGGTTGTTTTCGACTTAGACTTTTTCCGCGACTTTGGTCAAAATCGGATAAATGTACCTCTGCTAGGTCGAAACTGGAGCCCAAACCAAGAATCTGATAGCAAATTCATTTTCCTCAATCGACAGGACGCAATGTGATGAACATTTGACCAAGGTTTGGATTCAAAATATGCATTTTGAAGAAAGTTATAACGCTAGATGCAACCGTATATATATAAGCAACTTAGAAGTTTGAAGGTGGTTCAAAACTCGCTAAACGGACCTCTATAAGCTACTGTATGGGAGCCAAACCAAGAATCTGACAGTAAATTCATATTACTCAATCGAAAGAACACATTGTAATGTACATTTGATGAAAGTTTGGTTCAGAAATATGCATTTTCAAGAAAGTTATTGCAAAAGGACTGATTTTATGGTTGTTTTCGACTTAGACTTTTTCCGCGACTTTGGTCAAAATCGGATAAATGTACCTCTGCTAGGTCGAAACTGGAGCCCAAACCAAGAATCTGATAGCAAATTCATATTCCTCAATCGGCAGGAAGCAATGTGATGAACATTTGACCGAGGTTTGGATTCAAAATATGCATTTTGAAGAAAGTTATAACGCTAGATGCAACCGTATATATATAAGAAACTTAGAAGTTTGAAGGTGGTTCAAAACTCTCTAAACGGACCTCTATAAGCTACTGTATGGGAGCCAAACCAAGAATCTGACAGTAAATTCATATTACTCAATCGAAAGAACACATTGTAATGTACATTTGATGAAAGTTTGGTTCAGAAATATGCATTTTCAAGAAAGTTATTGCAAAAGGACTGATTTTATGGTTGTTTTCGACTTAGACTTTTTCCGCGACTTTGGTCAAAATCGGATAAATGTACCTCTGCTAGGTCGAAACTGGAGCCCAAACCAAGAATCTGATAGCAAATTCATTTTCCTCAATCGACAGGACGCAATGTGATGAACATTTGACCAAGGTTTGGATTCAAAATATGCATTTTGAAGAAAGTTATAACGCTAGATGCAACCGTATATATATATAAGCAACTTAGAAGTTTGAAGGTGGTTCAAAACTCGCTAAACGGACATCTATAAGATACTGTCTGGGAGCGAAACCAAGAATCTGACAGTAAATTCATATTACTCAATCGAAAGAACACATTGTAATGTACATTTGATGAAAGTTTGGTTCAGAAATATGCATTTTCAAGAAAGTTATTGCAAAAGGACTGATTTTATGGTTGTTTTCGACTTAGACTTTTTCCGCGACTTTGTCAAAATCGGATAAATGTACCCTCTGCTAGGTCGAAACTGGAGCCCAAACCAAGAATCTGATAGCAAATTCATTTTCCTCAATCGACAGGACGCAATGTGATGAACATTTGACCAAGGTTTGGATTCAAAATATGCATTTTGAAGAAAGTTATAACGCTAGATGCAACCGTATATATATATAAGCAACTTAGAAGTTTGAAGGTGGTTCAAAACTCGCTAAACGGACCTCTATAAGCTACTGTATGGGAGCCAAACCAAGAATCTGACAGTAAATTCATATTACTCAATCGAAAGAACACATTGTAATGTACATTTGATGAAAGTTTGGTTCAGAAATATGCATTTTCAAGAAAGTTATTGCAAAAGGACTGATTTTATGGTTGTTTTCGACTTTGACTTTTTCCGCGACTTTGGTCAAAATCGGATAAATGTACCTCTGCTAGGTCGAAACTGGAGCCCAAACCAAGAATCTGATAGCAAATTCATATTCCTCAATCGCAGGAAGCAATGTGATGAACATTTGACCAAGGTTTGGATTCAAAATATGATTTTGAAGAAGTTATAACGCTAGATGCAACCGTATATATATAAGAAACTTAGAAGTTTGAAGGTGGTTCAAAACTCGCTAAACGGACCTCTATAAGCTACTGTCTGGGAGCCAAACCAAGAATCTGACAGTAAATTCATATTACTCAATCGAAAGAACACATTGTAATGTACATTTGATGAAAGTTTGGTTCAGAAATATGCATTTTCAAGAAAGTTATTGCAAAAGGACTGATTTTATGGTTGTTTTCGACTTAGACTTTTTCCGCGACTTTGGTCAAAATCGGATAAATGTACCTCTGCTAGGTCGAAACTGGAGCCCAAACCAAGAATCTGATAGCAAATTCATTTTCCTCAATCGACAGGACGCAATGTGATGAACATTTGACCAAGGTTTGGATTCAAAATATGCATTTTGAAGAAAGTTATAACGCTAGATGCAACCGTATATATATATAAGCAACTTAGAAGTTTGAAGGTGGTTCAAAACTCGCTAAACGGACATCTATAAGATACTGTCTGGGAGCGAAACCAAGAATCTGACAGTAAATTCATATTACTCAATCGAAAGAACACATTGTAATGTAACATTTGATGAAAGTTTGGTTCAGAAATATGCATTTTCAAGAAAGTTATTGCAAAAGGACTGATTTTATGGTTGTTTTCGACTTAGACTTTTTCCGCGACTTTGGTCAAAATCGGATAAATGTACCTCTGCTAGTCGAAACTGGAGCCCAAACCAAGAATCTGATAGCAAATTCATTTTCCTCAATCGACAGGACGCAATGTGATGAACATTTGACCAAGGTTTGGATTCAAAATATGCATTTTGAAGAAAGTTATAACGCTAGATGCAACCGTATATATATATAAGCAACTTAGAAGTTTGAAGGTGGTTCAAAACTCGCTAAACGGACCTCTATAAGCTACTGTAATGGGAGCCAAACCAAGAATCTGACAGTAAATTCATATTACTCAATCGAAAGAACACATTGTAATGTACATTTGATGAAAGTTTGGTTCAGAAATATGCATTTTCAAGAAAGTTATTGCAAAAGGACTGATTTTATGGTTGTTTTCGACTTAGACTTTTTCCGCGACTTTGGTCAAAATCGGATAAATGTACCTCTGCTAGGTCGAAACTGGAGCCCAAACCAAGAATCTGATAGCAAATTCATATTCCTCAATCGCAGGAAGCAATGTGATGAACATTTGACCGAGGTTTGGATTCAAAATATGCATTTTGAAGAAAGTTATAACGCTAGATGCAACCGTATATATATAAGAAACTTAGAAGTTTGAAGGTGGTTCAAAACTCTCTAAACGGACCTCTATAAGCTACTGTATGGGAGCCAAACCAAGAATCTGACAGTAAATTCATATTACTCAATCGAAAGAACACATTGTAATGTACATTTGATGAAAGTTTGGTTCAGAAATATGCATTTTCAAGAAAGTTATTGCAAAAGGACTGATTTTATGGTTGTTTTCGACTTAGACTTTTTCCGCGACTTTGGTCAAAATCGGATAAATGTACCTCTGCTAGGTCGAAACTGGAGCCCAAACCAGAATCTGATAGCAAATTCATATTCCTCAATCGACAGGACGCAATGTGATGAACATTTGACCGAGGTTTGGATTCAAAATATGCATTTTGAAGAAAGTTATAACGCTAGATGCAACCGTATATATATAAGAAACTTAGAAGTTTGAAGGTGGTTCAAAACTCGCCTAAACGGACCTCTATAAGCTACTGTCTGGGAGCCAAACCAAGAATCTGACAGTAAATTCATATTACTCAATCGAAAGAACACATTGTAATGTACATTTGATGAAAGTTTGGTTCAGAAATATGCATTTTCAAGAAAGTTATTGCAAAAGGACTGATTTTATGGTTGTTTTCGACTTAGACTTTTTCCGCGACTTTGGTCAAAATCGGATAAATGTACCTCTGCTAGGTCGAAACTGGAGCCCCAACCAAGAATCTGATAGCAAATTCATATTCCTCAATCGACAGGACGCAATGTGATGAACATTTGACCGAGGTTTGGATTCAAAATATGCATTTTGAAGAAAGTTATAACGCTAGATGCAACCGTATATATATAAGAAACTTAGAAGTTTGAAGGTGGTTCAAAACTCGCTAAACGGACCTCTATAAGCTACTGTCTGGGAGCAAACCAAGAATCTGACAGTAAATTCATATTACTCAATCGAAAGAACACATTGTAATGTACATTTGATAGAAAGTTTGGTTCAGAAATATGCATTTTCAAGAAAGTTATTGCAAAAGGACTGATTTTATGGTTGTTTTCGACTTAGACTTTTCCGCGACTTTGGTCAAAATCGGATAAATGTACCTCTGCTAGGTCGAAACTGGAGCCCAAACCAAGAATCTGATAGCAAATTCATATTCCTCAATCGACAGGACGCAATGTGATGAACATTTGACCGAGGTTTGGATTCAAAATATGCATTTTGAAGAAAGTTATAACGCTAGATGCAACCGTATATATATAAGAAACTTAGAAGTTTGAAGGTGGTTCAAAACTCGCTAAACGGACCTCTATAAGCTACTGTCTGGGAGCCAAACCAAGAATCTGACAGTAAATTCATATTACTCAATCGAAAGAACACATTGTAATGTACATTTGATGAAAGTTTGGTTCAGAAATATGCATTTTCAAGAAGTTATTGCAAAAGGACTGATTTTATGGTTGTTTTCGACTTAGACTTTTTCCGCGACTTTGGTCAAAATCGGATAAATGTACCTCTGCTAGGTCGAAACTGGAGCCCAAACCAAGAATCTGATAGCAAATTCATATTCCTCAATCGACAGGACGCAATGTGATGAACATTTGACCGAGGTTTGGATTCAAAATATGCATTTTGAAGAAAGTTATAACGCTAGATGCAACCGTATATATATAAGAAACTTAGAAGTTTGAAGGTGGTTCAAAACCTCGCTAAACGGACCTCTATAAGCTACTGACCTGGGAGCCAAACCAAGAATCTGACAGTAAATTCATATTACTCAATCGAAAGAACACATTGTAATGTACATTTGATGAAAGTTTGGTTCAGAAATATGCATTTTCAAGAAAGTTATTGCAAAAGGACTGATTTTATGGTTGTTTTCGACTTAGACTTTTCCGCGACTTTGGTCAAAATCGGATAAATGTACCTCTGCTAGGTCGAAACTGGAGCCACAAACCAAGAATCTGATAGCAAATTCATATTCCTCAATCGACAGGACGCAATGTGGATGAACATTTGACCGAGGTTTGGATTCAAAATATGCATTTTGAAGAAAGTTATAACGCTAGATGCAACCGTATATATATAAGAAACTTAGAAGTTTGAAGGTGGTTCAAAACTCGCTAAACGGACCTCTATAAGCTACTGTCTGGGAGCCAAACCAAGAATCTGACAGTAAATTCATATTACTCAATCGAAAGAACACATTGTAATGTACATTTGATGAAAGTTTGGTTCAGAAATATGCATTTTCAAGAAAGTTATTGCAAAAGGACTGATTTTATGGTTGTTTTCGACTTAGACTTTTTCCCGCGACTTTGGTCAAAATCGGATAAATGTACCTCTGCTAGGTCGAAACTGGAGCCCAAACCAAGAATCTGATAGCAAATTCATATTCCTCAATCGACAGGACGCAATGTGATGAACATTTGACCGAGGTTTGGATTCAAAATATGCATTTTGAAGAAAGTTATAACGCTAGATGCAACCGTATATATATAAGAAACTTAGAAGTTTGAAGGTGGTTCAAAACTCGCTAAACGGACCTCTATAAGCTACTGTCTGGGAGCCAAACCAAGAATCTGACAGTAAATTCATATTACTCAATCGAAAGAACACATTGTAATGTACATTTGATGAAAGTTTGGTTCAGAAATATGCATTTTCAAGAAAGTTATTGCAAAAGGACTGATTTTATGGTTGTTTTCGACTTAGACTTTTTCCGCGACTTTGGTCAAAATCGATAAATGTACCTCTGCTAGGTCGAAACTGGAGCCAAACCAAGAATCTGATAGCAAATTCATATTCCTCAATCGACAGGACGCAATGTGATGAACATTTGACCGAGTTTGGATTCAAAATATGCATTTTGAAGAAAGTTATAACGCTAGATGCAACCGTATATATATAAGAAACTTAGAAGTTGAAGGTGGTTCAAAACTCGCTAAACGGACCTCTATAAGCTACTGTCTGGAGCCAAACCAAGAATCTGACAGTAAATTCATATTACTCAATCGAAAGAACACATTGTAATGTACATTTGATGAAAGTTTGGTTCAGAAATATGCATTTTCAAGAAAGTTATTGCAAAAGGACTGATTTTATGGGTTGTTTTCGACTTAGACTTTTTCCGCGACTTTGGTCAAAATCGGATAAATGTACCTCTGCTAGGTCGAAACTGGAGCCCAAACCAAGAATCTGATAGCAAATTCATATTCCTCAATCGACAGGACGCAATGTGATGAACATTTGACCGAGGTTTGGATTCAAAATATGCATTTTGAAGAAAGTTATAACGCTAGATGCACCGTATATATATAAGAAACTTAG
>CAKLCT010000005.1:0-61000 GCA_921293015.1 Phorcus lineatus | reverse complement strand
AACTTCTAAGTTGCTTATATATATATATACGGTTGCATCTAGCGTTATAACTTTCTTCAAAATGCATATTTTGAATCCAAACCTTGGTCAAATGTTCATCACATTGCTTCCTGTCGATTGAGGAAAATGAATTTGCTATCAGATTCTTGGTTTGGGCTCCAGTTTCGACCTAGCAGAGGTACATTTATCCGATTTTGACCAAAGTCGCGGAAAAAGTCTAAGTCGAAAACAACCATAAAATCAGTCCTTTTGCAATAACTTTCTTGAAAATGCATATTTTGAATCCAAACTTTCATCAAATGTACATTACAATGTGTTCTTTCGATTGAGTAATATGAATTTACTGTCAGATTCTTGGTTTGGCTCCCAGACAGTATCTTATAGAGGTCCGTTTAGCGAGTTTTGAACCACCTTCAAACTTCTAAGTTGCTTATATATATATAGGGTTGCATCTAGCGTTATAACTTTCTTCAAAATGCATATTTTGAATCCAAACTTTCATTAAATGTACATTACAATGTGTTCTTTCGATTGAGTAATATGAATTTACTGTCAGATTCTTGGTTTGGCTCCCAGACAGTATCTTATAGAGGTCCGTTTAGCGAGTTTTGAACCACCTTCAAACTTCTAAGTTGCTTATATATATATACGGTTGCATCTAGCGTTATAACTTTCTTCAAAATGCATATTTTGAATCCAAACCTTGGTCAAATGTTCATCACATTGCTTCCTGCCGATTGAGGAATATGAATTTGCTATCAGATTCTTGGTTTGGGCTCCAGTTTCGACCTAGCAGAGGTACATTTATCCAATTTTGACCAAAGTCGCGGAAAAAGTCTAAGTCGAAAACAACCATAAAATCAGTCCTTTTGCAATAACTTTCTTGAAAATGCATATTTCTGAACCAAACTTTCATCAAATGTACATTACAATGTGTTCTTTCGATTGAGTAATATGAATTTACTGTCAGATTCTTGGTTTGGCTCCCAGACAGTATCTTATAGAGGTCCGTTTAGCGAGTTTTGAACCACCTTCAAACTTCTAAGTTGCTTATATATATATATACGGTTGCATCTAGCGTTATAACTTTCTTCAAAATGCATATTTTGAATCCAAACCTTGGTCAAATGTTCATCACATTGCGTCCTGTCGATTGAGGAAAATGAATTTGCTATCAGATTCTTGGTTTGGGCTCCAGTTTCGACCTAGCAGAGGTACATTTATCCGATTTTGACCAAAGTCGCGGAAAAAGTCTAAGTCGAAAACAACCATAAAATCAGTCCTTTTGCAATAACTTTCTTGAAAATGCATATTTCTGAACCAAACTTTCATCAAATGTACATTACAATGTGTTCTTTCGATTGAGTAATATGAATTTACTGTCAGATTCTTGGTTTGGCTCCCAGACAGTATCTTATAGAGGTCCGTTTAGCGAGTTTTGAACCACCTTCAAACTTCTAAGTTGCTTATATATATATACGGTTGCATCTAGCGTTATAACTTTCTTCAAAATGCATATTTTAAATCCAAACTTTCATTAAATGTACATTACAATGTGTTCTTTCGATTGAGTAATATGAATTTACTGTCAGATTCTTGGTTTGGCTCCCAGACAGTATCTTATAGAGGTCCGTTTAGCGAGTTTTGAACCACCTTCAAACTTCTAAGTTGCTTATATATATATACGGTTGCATCTAGCGTTATAACTTTACTTCAAAATGCATATTTTGAATCCAAACCTTGGTCAAATGTTCATCACATTGCTTCCTGTCGATTGAGGAAAATGAATTTGCTATCAGATTCTTGGTTTGGGCTCCAGTTTCGACCTAGCAGAGGTACATTTATCCGATTTTGACCAAAGTCGCGGAAAAAGTCTAAGTCGAAAACAACCATAAAATCAGTCCTTTTGCAATAACTTTCTTGAAAATGCATATTTCTGAACCAAACTTTCATCAAATGTACATTACAATGTGTTCTTTCGATTGAGTAATATGAATTTACTGTCAGATTCTTGGTTTGGCTCCCAGACAGTATCTTATAGAGGTCCGTTTAGCGAGTTTTGAACCACCTTCAAACTTCTAAGTTGCTTATATATATATACGGTTGCATCTAGCGTTATAACTTTCTTCAAAATGCATATTTTGAATCCAAACCTTGGTCAAATGTTCATCACATTGCTTCCTGCCGATTGAGGAATATGAATTTGCTATCAGATTCTTGGTTTGGGCTCCAGTTTCGACCTAGCAGAGGTACATTTATCCAATTTTGACCAAAGTCGCGGAAAAAGTCTAAGTCGAAAACAACCATAAAATCAGTCCTTTTGCAATAACTTTCTTGAAAATGCATATTTCTGAACCAAACTTTCTTCAAATGTACATTACAATGTGTTCTTTCGATTGAGTAATATGAATTTACTGTCAGATTCTTGGTTTGGCTCCCAGACAGTATCTTATAGAGGTCCGTTTAGCGAGTTTTGAACCACCTTCAAACTTCTAAGTTGCTTATATATATATAGGGTTGCATCTAGCGTTATAACTTTCTTCAAAATGCATATTTTGAATCCAAACTTTCATTAAATGTACATTACAATGTGTTCTTTCGATTGAGTAATATGAATTTACTGTCAGATTCTTGGTTTGGCTCCCAGACAGTATCTTATAGAGGTCCGTTTAGCGAGTTTTGAACCACCTTCAAACTTCTAAGTTGCTTATATATATATACGGTTGCATCTAGCGTTATAACTTTCTTCAAAATGCATATTTTGAATCCAAACCTTGGTCAAATGTTCATCACATTGCTTCCTGCCGATTGAGGAATATGAATTTGCTATCAGATTCTTGGTTTGGGCTCCAGTTTCGACCTAGCAGAGGTACATTTATCCAATTTTGACCAAAGTCGCGGAAAAAGTCTAAGTCGAAAACAACCATAAAATCAGTCCTTTTGCAATAACTTTCTTGAAAATGCATATTTCTGAACCAAACTTTCTTCAAATGTACATTACAATGTGTTCTTTCGATTGAGTAATATGAATTTACTGTCAGATTCTTGGTTTGGCTCCCAGACAGTATCTTATAGAGGTCCGTTTAGCGAGTTTTGAACCACCTTCAAACTTCTAAGTTGCTTATATATATATACGGTTGCATCTAGCGTTATAACTTTCTTCAAAATGCATATTTTGAATCCAAACCTTGGTCAAATGTTCATCACATTGCTTTCTGTCGATTGAGGAAAATGAATTTGCTATCAGATTCTTGGTTTGGGCTCCAGTTTCGACCTAGCAGAGGTACATTTATCCGATTTTGACCAAAGTCGCGGAAAAAGTCTAAGTCGAAAACAACCATAAAATCAGTCCTTTTGCAATAACTTTCTTGAAAATGCATATTTCTGAACCAAACTTTCATCAAATGTACATTACAATGTGTTCTTTCGATTGAGTAATATGAATTTACTGTCAGATTCTTGGTTTGGCTCCCAGACAGTATCTTATAGAGGTCCGTTTAGCGAGTTTTGAACCACCTTCAAACTTCTAAGTTGCTTATATATATATAGGGTTGCATCTAGCGTTATAACTTTCTTCAAAATGCATATTTTAAATCCAAACTTTCATTAAATGTACATTACAATGTGTTCTTTCGATTGAGTAATATGAATTTACTGTCAGATTCTTGGTTTGGCTCCCAGACAGTATCTTATAGAGGTCCGTTTAGCGAGTTTTGAACCACCTTCAAACTTCTAAGTTGCTTATATATATATACGGTTGCATCTAGCGTTATAACTTTACTTCAAAATGCATATTTTGAATCCAAACCTTGGTCAAATGTTCATCACATTGCTTCCTGTCGATTGAGGAAAATGAATTTGCTATCAGATTCTTGGTTTGGGCTCCAGTTTCGACCTAGCAGAGGTACATTTATCCGATTTTGACCAAAGTCGCGGAAAAAGTCTAAGTCGAAAACAACCATAAAATCAGTCCTTTTGCAATAACTTTCTTGAAAATGCATATTTCTGAACCAAACTTTCATCAAATGTACATTA
Source organism: Phorcus lineatus (assembly GCA_921293015.1). Classification (NCBI taxonomy): domain Eukaryota; kingdom Metazoa; phylum Mollusca; class Gastropoda; order Trochida; family Trochidae; genus Phorcus; species Phorcus lineatus. Next base: position 56,965 of record CAKLCT010000005.1, on the reverse strand, counting down.
CAATGTGTTCTTTCGATTGAGTAATATGAATTTACTGTCAGATTCTTGGTTTGGCTCCCAGACAGTATCTTATAGAGGTCCGTTTAGCGAGTTTTGAACCACCTTCAAACTTCTAAGTTGCTTATATATATATAGGGTTGCATCTAGCGTTATAACTTTCTTCAAAATGCATATTTTAAATCCAAACTTTCATTAAATGTACATTACAATGTGTTCTTTCGATTGAGTAATATGAATTTACTGTCAGATTCTTGGTTTGGCTCCCAGACAGTATCTTATAGAGGTCCGTTTAGCGAGTTTTGAACCACCTTCAAACTTCTAAGTTGCTTATATATATATACGGTTGCATCTAGCGTTATAACTTTCTTCAAAATGCATATTTTGAATCCAAACTTTCATCAAATGTACATTACAATGTGTTCTTTCGATTGAGTAATATGAATTTACTGTCAGATTCTTGGTTTGGCTCCCAGACAGTATCTTATAGAGGTCCGTTTAGCGAGTTTTGAACCACCTTCAAACTTCTAAGTTGCTTATATATATATACATACGGTTGCATCTAGCGTTATAACTTTACTTCAAAATGCATATTTTGAATCCAAACCTTGGTCAAATGTTCATCACATTGCTTCCTGTCGATTGAGGAAAATGAATTTGCTATCAGATTCTTGGTTTGGGCTCCAGTTTCGACCTAGCAGAGGTACATTTATCCGATTTTGACCAAAGTCGCGGAAAAAGTCTAAGTCGAAAACAACCATAAAATCAGTCCTTTTGCAATAACTTTCTTGAAAATGCATATTTCTGAACCAAACTTTCATCAAATGTACATTACAATGTGTTCTTTCGATTGAGTAATATGAATTTACTGTCAGATTCTTGGTTTGGCTCCCAGACAGTATCTTATAGAGGTCCGTTTAGCGAGTTTTGAACCACCTTCAAACTTCTAAGTTGCTTATATATATATAGGGTTGCATCTAGCGTTATAACTTTCTTCAAAATGCATATTTTAAATCCAAACTTTCATTAAATGTACATTACAATGTGTTCTTTCGATTGAGTAATATGAATTTACTGTCAGATTCTTGGTTTGGCTCCCAGACAGTATCTTATAGAGGTCCGTTTAGCGAGTTTTGAACCACCTTCAAACTTCTAAGTTGCTTATATATATATACGGTTGCATCTAGCGTTATAACTTTACTTCAAAATGCATATTTTGAATCCAAACCTTGGTCAAATGTTCATCACATTGCTTCCTGTCGATTGAGGAAAATGAATTTGCTATCAGATTCTTGGTTTGGGCTCCAGTTTCGACCTAGCAGAGGTACATTTATCCGATTTTGACCAAAGTCGCGGAAAAAGTCTAAGTCGAAAACAACCATAAAATCAGTCCTTTTGCAATAACTTTCTTGAAAATGCATATTTCTGAACCAAACTTTCATCAAATGTACATTACAATGTGTTCTTTCGATTGAGTAATATGAATTTACTGTCAGATTCTTGGTTTGGCTCCCAGACAGTATCTTATAGAGGTCCGTTTAGCGAGTTTTGAACCACCTTCAAACTTCTAAGTTGCTTATATATATATAGGGTTGCATCTAGCGTTATAACTTTCTTCAAAATGCATATTTTAAATCCAAACTTTCATTAAATGTACATTACAATGTGTTCTTTCGATTGAGTAATATGAATTTACTGTCAGATTCTTGGTTTGGCTCCCAGACAGTATCTTATAGAGGTCCGTTTAGCGAGTTTTGAACCACCTTCAAACTTCTAAGTTGCTTATATATATATACGGTTGCATCTAGCGTTATAACTTTCTTCAAAATGCATATTTTGAATCCAAACTTTCATCAAATGTACATTACAATGTGTTCTTTCGATTGAGTAATATGAATTTACTGTCAGATTCTTGGTTTGGCTCCCAGACAGTATCTTATAGAGGTCCGTTTAGCGAGTTTTGAACCACCTTCAAACTTCTAAGTTGCTTATATATATATACGGTTGCATCTAGCGTTATAACTTTACTTCAAAATGCATATTTTGAATCCAAACCTTGGTCAAATGTTCATCACATTGCTTCCTGTCGATTGAGGAAAATGAATTTGCTATCAGATTCTTGGTTTGGGCTCCAGTTTCGACCTAGCAGAGGTACATTTATCCGATTTTGACCAAAGTCGCGGAAAAAGTCTAAGTCGAAAACAACCATAAAATCAGTCCTTTTGCAATAACTTTCTTGAAAATGCATATTTCTGAACCAAACTTTCATCAAATGTACATTACAATGTGTTCTTTCGATTGAGTAATATGAATTTACTGTCAGATTCCTGGTTTGGCTCCCAGACAGTATCTTATAGAGGTCCGTTTAGCGAGTTTTGAACCACCTTCAAACTTCTAAGTTGCTTATATATATATAGGGTTGCATCTAGCGTTATAACTTTCTTCAAAATGCATATTTTGAAACCAAACTTTCATCAAATGTACATTACAATGTGTTCTTTCGATTGAGTAATATGAATTTACTGTCAGATTCCTGGTTTGGCTCCCAGACAGTATCTTATAGAGGTCCGTTTAGCGAGTTTTGAACCACCTTCAAACTTCTAAGTTGCTTATATATATATACGGTTGCATCTAGCGTTATAACTTTCTTCAAAATGCATATTTTGAATCCAAACCTTGGTCAAATGTTCATCACATTGCTTCCTGCCGATTGAGGAATATGAATTTGCTATCAGATTCTTGGTTTGGGCTCCAGTTTCGACCTAGCAGAGGTACATTTATCCAATTTTGACCAAAGTCGCGGAAAAAGTCTAAGTCGAAAACAACCATAAAATCAGTCCTTTTGCAATAACTTTCTTGAAAATGCATATTTCTGAACCAAACTTTCTTCAAATGTACATTACAATGTGTTCTTTCGATTGAGTAATATGAATTTACTGTCAGATTCTTGGTTTGGCTCCCAGACAGTATCTTATAGAGGTCCGTTTAGCGAGTTTTGAACCACCTTCAAACTTCTAAGTTGCTTATATATATATAGGGTTGCATCTAGCGTTATAACTTTCTTCAAAATGCATATTTTGAATCCAAACTTTCATTAAATGTACATTACAATGTGTTCTTTCGATTGAGTAATATGAATTTACTGTCAGATTCTTGGTTTGGCTCCCAGACAGTATCTTATAGAGGTCCGTTTAGCGAGTTTTGAACCACCTTCAAACTTCTAAGTTGCTTATATATATATACGGTTGCATCTAGCGTTATAACTTTCTTCAAAATGCATATTTTAAATCCAAACCTTGGTCAAATGTTCATCACATTGCTTCCTGCCGATTGAGGAATATGAATTTGCTATCAGATTCTTGGTTTGGGCTCCAGTTTCGACCTAGCAGAGGTACATTTATCCAATTTTGACCAAAGTCGCGGAAAAAGTCTAAGTCGAAAACAACCATAAAATCAGTCCTTTTGCAATAACTTTCTTGAAAATGCATATTTCTGAACCAAACTTTCTTCAAATGTACATTACAATGTGTTCTTTCGATTGAGTAATATGAATTTACTGTCAGATTCTTGGTTTGGCTCCCAGACAGTATCTTATAGAGGTCCGTTTAGCGAGTTTTGAACCACCTTCAAACTTCTAAGTTGCTTATATATATATACGGTTGCATCTAGCGTTATAACTTTCTTCAAAATGCATATTTTGAATCCAAACCTTGGTCAAATGTTCATCACATTGCTTCCTGTCGATTGAGGAAAATGAATTTGCTATCAGATTCTTGGTTTGGGCTCCAGTTTCGACCTAGCAGAGGTACATTTATCCGATTTTGACCAAAGTCGCGGAAAAAGTCTAAGTCGAAAACAACCATAAAATCAGTCCTTTTGCAATAACTTTCTTGAAAATGCATATTTCTGAACCAAACTTTCATCAAATGTACATTACAATGTGTTCTTTCGATTGAGTAATATGAATTTACTGTCAGATTCTTGGTTTGGCTCCCAGACAGTATCTTATAGAGGTCCGTTTAGCGAGTTTTGAACCACCTTCAAACTTCTAAGTTGCTTATATATATATAGGGTTGCATCTAGCGTTATAACTTTCTTCAAAATGCATATTTTAAATCCAAACTTTCATTAAATGTACATTACAATGTGTTCTTTCGATTGAGTAATATGAATTTACTGTCAGATTCTTGGTTTGGCTCCCAGACAGTATCTTATAGAGGTCCGTTTAGCGAGTTTTGAACCACCTTCAAACTTCTAAGTTGCTTATATATATATACGGTTGCATCTAGCGTTATAACTTTACTTCAAAATGCATATTTTGAATCCAAACCTTGGTCAAATGTTCATCACATTGCTTCCTGTCGATTGAGGAAAATGAATTTGCTATCAGATTCTTGGTTTGGGCTCCAGTTTCGACCTAGCAGAGGTACATTTATCCGATTTTGACCAAAGTCGCGGAAAAAGTCTAAGTCGAAAACAACTATAAAATCAGTCCTTTTGCAATAACTTTCTTGAAAATGCATATTTCTGAACCAAACTTTCATCAAATGTACATTACAATGTGTTCTTTCGATTGAGTAATATGAATTTACTGTCAGATTCTTGGTTTGGCTCCCAGACAGTATCTTATAGAGGTCCGTTTAGCGAGTTTTGAACCACCTTCAAACTTCTAAGTTGCTTATATATATATAGGGTTGCATCTAGCGTTATAACTTTCTTCAAAATGCATATTTTAAATCCAAACTTTCATTAAATGTACATTACAATGTGTTCTTTCGATTGAGTAATATGAATTTACTGTCAGATTCTTGGTTTGGCTCCCAGACAGTATCTTATAGAGGTCCGTTTAGCGAGTTTTGAACCACCTTCAAACTTCTAAGTTGCTTATATATATATACGGTTGCATCTAGCGTTATAACTTTCTTCAAAATGCATATTTTGAATCCAAACTTTCATCAAATGTACATTACAATGTGTTCTTTCGATTGAGTAATATGAATTTACTGTCAGATTCTTGGTTTGGCTCCCAGACAGTATCTTATAGAGGTCCGTTTAGCGAGTTTTGAACCACCTTCAAACTTCTAAGTTGCTTATATATATATACGGTTGCATCTAGCGTTATAACTTTACTTCAAAATGCATATTTTGAATCCAAACCTTGGTCAAATGTTCATCACATTGCTTCCTGTCGATTGAGGAAAATGAATTTGCTATCAGATTCTTGGTTTGGGCTCCAGTTTCGACCTAGCAGAGGTACATTTATCCGATTTTGACCAAAGTCGCGGAAAAAGTCTAAGTCGAAAACAACCATAAAATCAGTCCTTTTGCAATAACTTTCTTGAAAATGCATATTTCTGAACCAAACTTTCATCAAATGTACATTACAATGTGTTCTTTCGATTGAGTAATATGAATTTACTGTCAGATTCCTGGTTTGGCTCCCAGACAGTATCTTATAGAGGTCCGTTTAGCGAGTTTTGAACCACCTTCAAACTTCTAAGTTGCTTATATATATATAGGGTTGCATCTAGCGTTATAACTTTCTTCAAAATGCATATTTTGAAACCAAACTTTCATCAAATGTACATTACAATGTGTTCTTTCGATTGAGTAATATGAATTTACTGTCAGATTCCTGGTTTGGCTCCCAGACAGTATCTTATAGAGGTCCGTTTAGCGAGTTTTGAACCACCTTCAAACTTCTAAGTTGCTTATATATATATACGGTTGCATCTAGCGTTATAACTTTCTTCAAAATGCATATTTTGAATCCAAACCTTGGCCAAATGTTCATCACATTGCTTCCTGTCGATTGAGGAAAATGAATTTGCTATCAGATTCTTGGTTTGGGCTCCAGTTTCGACCTAGCAGAGGTACATTTATCCGATTTTGACCAAAGTCGCGGAAAAAGTCTAAGTCGAAAACAACCATAAAATCAGTCCTTTTGCAATAACTTTCTTGAAAATGCATATTTCTGAACCAAACTTTCATCAAATGTACATTACAATGTGTTCTTTCGATTGAGTAATATGAATTTACTGTCAGATTCTTGGTTTGGCTCCCAGACAGTATCTTATAGAGGTCCGTTTAGCGAGTTTTGAACCACCTTCAAACTTCTAAGTTGCTTATATATATATAGGGTTGCATCTAGCGTTATAACTTTCTTCAAAATGCATATTTTAAATCCAAACTTTCATTAAATGTACATTACAATGTGTTCTTTCGATTGAGTAATATGAATTTACTGTCAGATTCTTGGTTTGGCTCCCAGACAGTATCTTATAGAGGTCCGTTTAGCGAGTTTTGAACCACCTTCAAACTTCTAAGTTGCTTATATATATATACGGTTGCATCTAGCGTTATAACTTTACTTCAAAATGCATATTTTGAATCCAAACCTTGGTCAAATGTTCATCACATTGCTTCCTGTCGATTGAGGAAAATGAATTTGCTATCAGATTCTTGGTTTGGGCTCCAGTTTCGACCTAGCAGAGGTACATTTATCCGATTTTGACCAAAGTCGCGGAAAAAGTCAAAGTCGAAAACAACCATAAAATCAGTCCTTTTGCAATAACTTTCTTGAAAATGCATATTTCTGAACCAAACTTTCATCAAATGTACATTACAATGTGTTCTTTCGATTGAGTAATATGAATTTACTGTCAGATTCTTGGTTTGGCTCCCAGACAGTATCTTATAGAGGTCCGTTTAGCGAGTTTTGAACCACCTTCAAACTTCTAAGTTGCTTATATATATATAGGGTTGCATCTAGCGTTATAACTTTCTTCAAAATGCATATTTTGAATCCAAACTTTCATTAAATGTACATTACAATGTGTTCTTTCGATTGAGTAATATGAATTTACTGTCAGATTCTTGGTTTGGCTCCCAGACAGTATCTTATAGAGGTCCGTTTAGCGAGTTTTGAACCACCTTCAAACTTCTAAGTTGCTTATATATATATACGGTTGCATCTAGCGTTATAACTTTCTTCAAAATGCATATTTTGAATCCAAACCTTGGTCAAATGTACATTACAATGTGTTCTTTCGATTGAGTAATATGAATTTACTGTCAGATTCTTGGTTTGGCTCCCAGACAGTATCTTATAGAGGTCCGTTTAGCGAGTTTTGAACCACCTTCAAACTTCTAAGTTGCTTATATATATATACGGTTGCATCTAGCGTTATAACTTTACTTCAAAATGCATATTTTGAATCCAAACCTTGGTCAAATGTTCATCACATTGCTTCCTGTCGATTGAGGAAAATGAATTTGCTATCAGATTCTTGGTTTGGGCTCCAGTTTCGACCTAGCAGAGGTACATTTATCCGATTTTGACCAAAGTCGCGGAAAAAGTCTAAGTCGAAAACAACCATAAAATCAGTCCTTTTGCAATAACTTTCTTGAAAATGCATATTTCTGAACCAAACTTTCTTCAAATGTACATTACAATGTGTTCTTTCGATTGAGTAATATGAATTTACTGTCAGATTCTTGGTTTGGCTCCCAGACAGTATCTTATAGAGGTCCGTTTAGCGAGTTTTGAACCACCTTCAAACTTCTAAGTTGCTTATATATATATATACGGTTGCATCTAGCGTTATAACTTTCTTCAAAATGCATATTTTGAATCCAAACCTTGGTCAAATGTTCATCACATTGCTTCCTGTCGATTGAGGAAAATGAATTTGCTATCAGATTCTTGGTTTGGGCTCCAGTTTCGACCTAGCAGAGGTACATTTATCCGATTTTGACCAAAGTCGCGGAAAAAGTCTAAGTCGAAAACAACCATAAAATCAGTCCTTTTGCAATAACTTTCTTGAAAATGCATATTTCTGAACCAAACTTTCATCAAATGTACATTACAATGTGTTCTTTCGATTGAGTAATATGAATTTACTGTCAGATTCCTGGTTTGGCTCCCAGACAGTATCTTATAGAGGTCCGTTTAGCGAGTTTTGAACCACCTTCAAACTTCTAAGTTGCTTATATATATATAGGGTTGCATCTAGCGTTATAACTTTCTTCAAAATGCATATTTTGAAACCAAACTTTCATCAAATGTACATTACAATGTGTTCTTTCGATTGAGTAATATGAATTTACTGTCAGATTCCTGGTTTGGCTCCCAGACAGTATCTTATAGAGGTCCGTTTAGCGAGTTTTGAACCACCTTCAAACTTCTAAGTTGCTTATATATATATAGGGTTGCATCTAGCGTTATAACTTTCTTCAAAATGCATATTTTGAATCCAAACTTTCATTAAATGTACATTACAATGTGTTCTTTCGATTGAGTAATATGAATTTACTGTCAGATTCTTGGTTTGGCTCCCAGACAGTATCTTATAGAGGTCCGTTTAGCGAGTTTTGAACCACCTTCAAACTTCTAAGTTGCTTATATATATATACGGTTGCATCTAGCGTTATAACTTTACTTCAAAATGCATATTTTGAATCCAAACCTTGGTCAAATGTTCATCACATTGCTTCCTGTCGATTGAGGAAAATGAATTTGCTATCAGATTCTTGGTTTGGGCTCCAGTTTCGACCTAGCAGAGGTACATTTATCCGATTTTGACCAAAGTCGCGGAAAAAGTCTAAGTCGAAAACAACCATAAAATCAGTCCTTTTGCAATAACTTTCTTGAAAATGCATATTTCTGAACCAAACTTTCATCAAATGTACATTACAATGTGTTCTTTCGATTGAGTAATATGAATTTACTGTCAGATTCCTGGTTTGGCTCCCAGACAGTATCTTATAGAGGTCCGTTTAGCGAGTTTTGAACCACCTTCAAACTTCTAAGTTGCTTATATATATATAGGGTTGCATCTAGCGTTATAACTTTCTTCAAAATGCATATTTTGAAACCAAACTTTCATCAAATGTACATTACAATGTGTTCTTTCGATTGAGTAATATGAATTTACTGTCAGATTCCTGGTTTGGCTCCCAGACAGTATCTTATAGAGGTCCGTTTAGCGAGTTTTGAACCACCTTCAAACTTCTAAGTTGCTTATATATATATAGGGTTGCATCTAGCGTTATAACTTTCTTCAAAATGCATATTTTGAATCCAAACTTTCATTAAATGTACATTACAATGTGTTCTTTCGATTGAGTAATATGAATTTACTGTCAGATTCTTGGTTTGGCTCCCAGACAGTATCTTATAGAGGTCCGTTTAGCGAGTTTTGAACCACCTTCAAACTTCTAAGTTGCTTATATATATATACGGTTGCATCTAGCGTTATAACTTTACTTCAAAATGCATATTTTGAATCCAAACCTTGGTCAAATGTTCATCACATTGCTTCCTGTCGATTGAGGAAAATGAATTTGCTATCAGATTCTTGGTTTGGGCTCCAGTTTCGACCTAGCAGAGGTACATTTATCCGATTTTGACCAAAGTCGCGGAAAAAGTCTAAGTCGAAAACAACCATAAAATCAGTCCTTTTGCAATAACTTTCTTGAAAATGCATATTTCTGAACCAAACTTTCATCAAATGTACATTACAATGTGTTCTTTCGATTGAGTAATATGAATTTACTGTCAGATTCTTGGTTTGGCTCCCAGACAGTATCTTATAGAGGTCCGTTTAGCGAGTTTTGAACCACCTTCAAACTTCTAAGTTGCTTATATATATATAGGGTTGCATCTAGCGTTATAACTTTCTTCAAAATGCATATTTTGAAACCAAACTTTCATCAAATGTACATTACAATGTGTTCTTTCGATTGAGTAATATGAATTTACTGTCAGATTCTTGGTTTGGCTCCCAGACAGTATCTTATAGAGGTCCGTTTAGCGAGTTTTGAACCACCTTCAAACTTCTAAGTTGCTTATATATATATACGGTTGCATCTAGCGTTATAACTTTCTTCAAAATGCATATTTTGAATCAAAACCTTGGTCAAATGTTCTTCACATTGCTTCCTGTCGATTGAGGAAAATGAATTTGCTATCAGATTCTTGGTTTGGGCTCCAGTTTCGACCTAGCAGAGGTACATTTATCCGATTTTGACCAAAGTCGCGGAAAAAGTCTAAGTCGAAAACAACCATAAAATCAGTCCTTTTGCAATAACTTTCTTGAAAATGCATATTTCTGAACCAAACTTTCATCAAATGTACATTACAATGTGTTCTTTCGATTGAGTAATATGAATTTACTGTCAGATTCTTGGTTTGGCTCCCAGACAGTAACTTATAGAGGTCCGTTTAGCGAGTTTTGAACCACCTTCAAACTTCTAAGTTGCTTATATATATATTGGGTTGCATCTAGCGTTATAACTTTCTTCAAAATGCATATTTTGAATTCAAACTTTCATTAAATGTACATTACAATGTGTTCTTTCGATTGAGTAATATGAATTTACTGTCAGATTCTTGGTTTGGCTCCCAGACAGTATCTTATAGAGGTCCGTTTAGCGAGTTTTGAACCACCTTCAAACTTCTAAGTTGCTTATATATATATACGGTTGCATCTAGCGTTATAACTTTCTTCAAAATGCATATTTTGAATCCAAACTTTCATTAAATGTACATTACAATGTGTTCTTTCGATTGAGTAATATGAATTTACTGTCAGATTCTTGGTTTGGCTCCCAGACAGTATCTTATAGAGGTCCGTTTAGCGAGTTTTGAACCACCTTCAAACTTCTAAGTTGCTTATATATATATACGGTTGCATCTAGCGTTATAACTTTACTTCAAAATGCATATTTTGAATCCAAACCTTGGTCAAATGTTCATCACATTGCTTCCTGTCGATTGAGGAAAATGAATTTGCTATCAGATTCTTGGTTTGGGCTCCAGTTTCGACCTAGCAGAGGTACATTTATCCGATTTTGACCAAAGTCGCGGAAAAAGTCTAAGTCGAAAACAACCATAAAATCAGTCCTTTTGCAATAACTTTCTTGAAAATGCATATTTCTGAATCAAACTTTCATCAAATGTACATTACAATGTGTTCTTTCGATTGAGTAATATGAATTTACTGTCAGATTCTTGGTTTGGCTCCCAGACAGTATCTTATTGAGGTCCGTTTAGCGAGTTTTGAACCACCTTCAAACTTCTAAGTTGCTTATATATATATAGGGTTGCATCTAGCGTTATAACTTTCTTCAAAATGCATATTTTGAATCCAAACTTTCATTAAATGTACATTACAATGTGTTCTTTCGATTGAGTAATATAAATTTACTGTCAGATTCTTGGTTTGGCTCCCAGACAGTATCTTATAGAGGTCCGTTTAGCGAGTTTTGAACCACCTTCAAACTTCTAAGTTGCTTATATATATATACGGTTGCATCTAGCGTTATAACTTTCTTCAAAATGCATATTTTGAATCCAAACTTTCATCAAATGTACATTACAATGTGTTCTTTCGATTGAGTAATATGAATTTACTGTCAGATTCTTGGTTTGGCTCCCAGACAGTATCTTATAGAGGTCCGTTTAGCGAGTTTTGAACCACCTTCAAACTTCTAAGTTGCTTATATATATATACGGTTGCATCTAGCGTTATAACTTTACTTCAAAATGCATATTTTGAATCCAAACCTTGGTCAAATGTTCATCACATTGCTTCCTGTCGATTGAGGAAAATGAATTTGCTATCAGATTCTTGGTTTGGGCTCCAGTTTCGACCTAGCAGAGGTACATTTATCCGATTTTGACCAAAGTCGCGGAAAAAGTCTAAGTCGAAAACAACCATAAAATCAGTCCTTTTGCAATAACTTTCTTGAAAATGCATATTTCTGAACCAAACTTTCATCAAATGTACATTACAATGTGTTCTTTCGATTGAGTAATATGAATTTACTGTCAGATTCTTGGTTTGGCTCCCAGACAGTATCTTATAGAGGTCCGTTTAGCGAGTTTTGAACCACCTTCAAACTTCTAAGTTTCTTATATATATATAGGGTTGCATCTAGCGTTATAACTTTCTTCAAAATGCATATTTTGAATCCAAACTTTCATTAAATGTACATTACAATGTGTTCTTTCGATTGAGTAATATGAATTTACTGTCAGATTCTTGGTTTGGCTCCCAGACAGTATCTTATAGAGGTCCGTTTAGCGAGTTTTGAACCACCTTCAAACTTCTAAGTTGCTTATATATATATAGGGTTGCATCTAGCGTTATAACTTTCTTCAAAATGCATATTTTGAATCCAAACTTTCATCAAATGTACATTACAATGTGTTCTTTCGATTGAGTAATATGAATTTACTGTCAGATTCTTGGTTTGGCTCCCAGACAGTAGCTTATAGAGGTCCGTTTAGCGAGTTTTGAACCACCTTCAAACTTCTAAGTTGCTTATATATATATACGGTTGCATCTAGCGTTATAACTTTACTTCAAAATGCATATTTTGAATCCAAACCTTGGTCAAATGTTCATCACATTGCTTCCTGTCGATTGAGGAAAATGAATTTGCTATCAGATTCTTGGTTTGGGCTCCAGTTTCGACCTAGCAGAGGTACATTTATCCGATTTTGACCAAAGTCGCGGAAAAAGTCTAAGTCGAAAACAACCATAAAATCAGTCCTTTTGCAATAACTTTCTTGAAAATGCATATTTCTGAACCAAACTTTCATCAAATGTACATTACAATGTGTTCTTTCGATTGAGTAATATGAATTTACTGTCAGATTCTTGGTTTGGCTCCCAGACAGTATCTTATAGAGGTCCGTTTAGCGAGTTTTGAACCACCTTCAAACTTCTAAGTTTCTTATATATATATAGGGTTGCATCTAGCGTTATAACTTTCTTCAAAATGCATATTTTGAATCCAAACTTTCATTAAATGTACATTACAATGTGTTCTTTCGATTGAGTAATATGAATTTACTGTCAGATTCTTGGTTTGGCTCCCAGACAGTATCTTATAGAGGTCCGTTTAGCGAGTTTTGAACCACCTTCAAACTTCTAAGTTGCTTATATATATATAGGGTTGCATCTAGCGTTATAACTTTCTTCAAAATGCATATTTTGAATCCAAACTTTCATCAAATGTACATTACAATGTGTTCTTTCGATTGAGTAATATGAATTTACTGTCAGATTCTTGGTTTGGCTCCCAGACAGTATCTTATAGAGGTCCGTTTAGCGAGTTTTGAACCACCTTCAAACTTCTAAGTTGCTTATATATATATACGGTTGCATCTAGCGTTATAACTTTACTTCAAAATGCATATTTTGAATCCAAACCTTGGTCAAATGTTCATCACATTGCTTCCTGTCGATTGAGGAAAATGAATTTGCTATCAGATTCTTGGTTTGGGCTCCAGTTTCGACCTAGCAGAGGTACATTTATCCGATTTTGACCAAAGTCGCGGAAAAAGTCTAAGTCGAAAACAACCATAAAATCAGTCCTTTTGCAATAACTTTCTTGAAAATGCATATTTCTGAACCAAACTTTCATCAAATGTACATTACAATGTGTTCTTTCGATTGAGTAATATGAATTTACTGTCAGATTCTTGGTTTGGCTCCCAGACAGTATCTTATAGAGGTCCGTTTAGCGAGTTTTGAACCACCTTCAAACTTCTAAGTTTCTTATATATATATAGGGTTGCATCTAGCGTTATAACTTTCTTCAAAATGCATATTTTGAATCCAAACTTTCATCAAATGTACATTACAATGTGTTCTTTCGATTGAGTAATATGAATTTACTGTCAGATTCTTGGTTTGGCTCCCAGACAGTATCTTATAGAGGTCCGTTTAGCGAGTTTTGAACCACCTTCAAACTTCTAAGTTGCTTATATATATATAGGGTTGCATCTAGCGTTATAACTTTACTTCAAAATGCATATTTTGAATCCAAACTTTCATCAAATGTACATTACAATGTGTTCTTTCGATTGAGTAATATGAATTTACTGTCAGATTCTTGGTTTGGCTCCCAGACAGTATCTTATAGAGGTCCGTTTAGCGAGTTTTGAACCACCTTCAAACTTCTAAGTTGCTTATATATATATACGGTTGCATCTAGCGTTATAACTTTACTTCAAAATGCATATTTTGAATCCAAACCTTGGTCAAATGTTCATCACATTGCTTCCTGTCGATTGAGGAAAATGAATTTGCTATCAGATTCTTGGTTTGGGCTCCAGTTTCGACCTAGCAGAGGTACATTTATCCGATTTTGACCAAAGTCGCGGAAAAAGTCTAAGTCGAAAACAACCATAAAATCAGTCCTTTTGCAATAACTTTCTTGAAAATGCATATTTCTGAACCAAACTTTCATCAAATGTACATTACAATGTGTTCTTTCGATTGAGTAATATGAATTTACTGTCAGATTCTTGGTTTGGCTCCCAGACAGTATCTTATAGAGGTCCGTTTAGCGAGTTTTGAACCACCTTCAAACTTCTAAGTTGCTTATATATATATAGGGTTGCATCTAGCGTTATAACTTTCTTCAAAATGCATATTTTGAAACCAAACTTTCATCAAATGTACATTACAATGTGTTCTTTCGATTGAGTAATATGAATTTACTGTCAGATTCTTGGTTTGGCTCCCAGACAGTATCTTATAGAGGTCCGTTTAGCGAGTTTTGAACCACCTTCAAACTTCTAAGTTGCTTATATATATATACGGTTGCATCTAGCGTTATAACTTTACTTCAAAATGCATATTTTGAATCCAAACCTTGGTCAAATGTTCATCACATTGCTTCCTGTCGATTGAGGAAAATGAATTTGCTATCAGATTCTTGGTTTGGGCTCCAGTTTCGACCTAGCAGAGGTACATTTATCCGATTTTGACCAAAGTCGCGGAAAAAGTCTAAGTCGAAAACAACCATAAAATCAGTCCTTTTGCAATAACTTTCTTGAAAATGCATATTTCTGAACCAAACTTTCATCAAATGTACATTACAATGTGTTCTTTCGATTGAGTTATATGAATTTACTGTCAGATTCTTGGTTTGGCTCCCAGACAGTAACTTATAGAGGTCCGTTTAGCGAGTTTTGAACCACCTTCAAACTTCTAAGTTGCTTATATATATATATACGGTTGCATCTAGCGTTATAACTTTACTTCAAAATGCATATTTTGAATCCAAACCTTGGTCAAATGTTCATCACATTGCTTCCTGCCGATTGAGGAATATGAATTTGCTATCAGATTCTTGGTTTGGGCTCCAGTTTCGACCTAGCAGAGGTACATTTATCCGATTTTGACCAAAGTCGCGGAAAAAGTCTAAGTCGAAAACAACCATAAAATCAGTCCTTTTGCAATAACTTTCTTGAAAATGCATATTTCTGAACCAAACTTTCATCAAATGTACATTACAATGTGTTCTTTCGATTGAGTAATATGAATTTACTGTCAGATTCTTGGTTTGGCTCCCATACAGTAGCTTATAGAGGTCCGTTTAGAGAGTTTTGAACCACCTTCAAACTTCTAAGTTTCTTATATATATACGGTTGCATCTAGCGTTATAACTTTACTTCAAAATGCATATTTTGAATCCAAACCTTGGTCAAATGTTCATCACATTGCTTCCTGCCGATTGAGGAATATGAATTTGCTATCAGATTCTTGGTTTGGGCTCCAGTTTCGACCTAGCAGAGGTACATTTATCCAATTTTGACCAAAGTCGCGGAAAAAGTCTAAGTCGAAAACAACCATAAAATCAGTCCTTTTGCAATAACTTTCTTGAAAATGCATATTTCTGAACCAAACTTTCATCAAATGTACATTACAATGTGTTCTTTCGATTGAGTAATATGAATTTACTGTCAGATTCTTGGTTTGGCTCCCATACAGTATCTTATAGAGGTCCGTTTAGAGAGTTTTGAACCACCTTCAAACTTCTAAGTTGCTTATATATATATATACGGTTGCATCTAGCGTTATAACTTTACTTCAAAATGCATATTTTGAATCCAAACCTTGGTCAAATGTTCATCACATTGCTTCCTGCCGATTGAGGAATATGAATTTGCTATCAGATTCTTGGTTTGGGCTCCAGTTTCGACCTAGCAGAGGTACATTTATCCGATTTTGACCAAAGTCGCGGAAAAAGTCTAAGTCGAAAACAACCATAAAATCAGTCCTTTTGCAATAACTTTCTTGAAAATGCATATTTCTGAACCAAACTTTCATCAAATGTACATTACAATGTGTTCTTTCGATTGAGTAATATGAATTTACTGTCAGATTCTTGGTTTGGCTCCCATACAGTAGCTTATAGAGGTCCGTTTAGAGAGTTTTGAACCACCTTCAAACTTCTAAGTTTCTTATATATATACGGTTGCATCTAGCGTTATAACTTTCTTCAAAATGCATATTTTGAATCCAAACCTTGGTCAAATGTTCATCACATTGCTTCCTGCCGATTGAGGAATATGAATTTGCTATCAGATTCTTGGTTTGGGCTCCAGTTTCGACCTAGCAGAGGTACATTTATCCAATTTTGACCAAAGTCGCGGAAAAAGTCTAAGTCGAAAACAACCATAAAATCAGTCCTTTTGCAATAACTTTCTTGAAAATGCATATTTCTGAACCAAACTTTCATCAAATGTACATTACAATGTGTTCTTTCGATTGAGTAATATGAATTTACTGTCAGATTCTTGGTTTGGCTCCCATACAGTATCTTATAGAGGTCCGTTTAGCGAGTTTTGAACCACCTTCAAACTTCTAAGTTGCTTATATATATATATACGGTTGCATCTAGCGTTATAACTTTACTTCAAAATGCATATTTTGAATCCAAACCTTGGTCAAATGTTCATCACATTGCTTCCTGCCGATTGAGGAATATGAATTTGCTATCAGATTCTTGGTTTGGGCTCCAGTTTCGACCTAGCAGAGGTACATTTATCCGATTTTGACCAAAGTCGCGGAAAAAGTCTAAGTCGAAAACAACCATAAAATCAGTCCTTTTGCAATAACTTTCTTGAAAATGCATATTTCTGAACCAAACTTTCATCAAATGTACATTACAATGTGTTCTTTCGATTGAGTAATATGAATTTACTGTCAGATTCTTGGTTTGGCTCCCATACAGTATCTTATAGAGGTCCGTTTAGCGAGTTTTGAACCACCTTCAAACTTCTAAGTTGCTTATATATATATATACGGTTGCATCTAGCGTTATAACTTTACTTCAAAATGCATATTTTGAATCCAAACCTTGGTCAAATGTTCATCACATTGCTTCCTGCCGATTGAGGAATATGAATTTGCTATCAGATTCTTGGTTTGGGCTCCAGTTTCGACCTAGCAGAGGTACATTTATCCGATTTTGACCAAAGTCGCGGAAAAAGTCTAAGTCGAAAACAACCATAAAATCAGTCCTTTTGCAATAACTTTCTTGAAAATGCATATTTCTGAACCAAACTTTCATCAAATGTACATTACAATGTGTTCTTTCGATTGAGTAATATGAATTTACTGTCAGATTCTTGGTTTGGCTCCCAGACAGTATCTTATAGAGGTCCGTTTAGAGAGTTTTGAACCACCTTCAAACTTCTAAGTTTCTTATATATATACGGTTGCATCTAGCGTTATAACTTTCTTCAAAATGCATATTTTGAATCCAAACCTTGGTCAAATGTTCATCACATTGCTTCCTGCCGATTGAGGAAAATGAATTTGCTATCAGATTCTCGGTTTGGGCTCCAGTTTCGACATAGCAGAGGTACATTTATCCGATTTTGACCAAAGTCGCGGAAAAAGTCTAAGTCGAAAACAACCATAAAATCAGTCCTTTTGCAATAACTTTCTTGAAAATGCAT
The DNA here is from genome assembly GCA_921293015.1 of Phorcus lineatus. Taxonomy (NCBI): domain Eukaryota; kingdom Metazoa; phylum Mollusca; class Gastropoda; order Trochida; family Trochidae; genus Phorcus; species Phorcus lineatus. Next base: position 39,198 of record CAKLCT010000005.1, on the reverse strand, counting down.
ATTTCTGAACCAAACTTTCATCAAATGTACATTACAATGTGTTCTTTCGATTGAGTAATATGAATTTACTGTCAGATTCTTGGTTTGGCTCCCAGACAGTATCTTATAGAGGTCCGTTTAGCGAATTTTGAACCACCTTCAAACTTCTAAGTTGCTTATATATATATATACGGTTGCATCTAGCGTTATAACTTTACTTCAAAATGCATATTTTGAATCCAAACCTTGGTCAAATGTTCATCACATTGCTTCCTGCCGATTGAGGAATATGAATTTGCTATCAGATTCTTGGTTTGGGCTTTCGACCTAGCAGAGGTACATTTATCCGATTTTGACCAAAGTCGCGGAGAAAGTCTAAGTCGAAAACAACCATAAAATCAGTCCTTTTGCAATAACTTTCTTGAAAATGCATATTTCTGAACCAAACTTTCATCAAATGTACATTACAATGTGTTCTTTCGATTGAGTAATATGAATTTACTGTCAGATTCTTTGTTTGGCTCCCAGACAGTATCTTATAGAGGTCCGTTTAGCGAGTTTTGAACCACCTTCAAACTTCTAAGTTTCTTATATATATACGGTTGCATCTAGCGTTATAACTTTCTTCAAAATGCATATTTTGAATCCAAACCTCGGTCAAATGTTCATCACATTGCTTCCTGCCGATTGAGGAATATGAATTTGCTATCAGATTCTTGGTTTGGGCTCCAGTTTCGACCTAGCAGAGGTACATTTATCCGATTTTGACCAAAGTCGCGGAAAAAGTCAAAGTCGAAAACAACCATAAAATCAGTCCTTTTGCAATAACTTTCTTGAAAATGCATATTTCTGAACCAAACTTTCATCAAATGTACATTACAATGTGTTCTTTCGATTGAGTAATATGAATTTACTGTCAGATTCTTGGTTTGGCTCCTAGACAGTAGCTTATAGAGGTCCGTTTAGAGAGTTTTGAACCACCTTCAAACTTCTAAGTTTCTTATATATATACGGTTGCATCTAGCGTTATAACTTTCTTCATAATGCATATTTTGAATCCAAACCTTGGTCAAATGTTCATCACATTGCTTCCTGCCGATTGAGGAATATGAATTTGCTATCAGATTCTTGGTTTGGGCTCCAGTTTCGACCTAGCAGAGGTACATTTATCCGATTTTGACCAAAGTCGCGGAAAAAGTCTAAGTCGAAAACAACCATAAAATCAGTCCTTTTGCAATAACTTTCTTGAAAATGCATATTTCTGAACCAAACTTTCATCAAATGTACATTACAATGTGTTCTTTCGATTGAGTAATATGAATTTACTGTCAGATTCTTGGTTTGGCTCCCAGACAGTATCTTATAGAGGTCCGTTTAGCGAGTTTTGAACCACCTTCAAACTTCTAAGTTTCTTATATATATACGGTTGCATCTAGCGTTATAACTTTCTTCAAAATGCATATTTTGAATCCAAACCTCGGTCAAATGTTCATCACATTGCTTCCTGCCGATTGAGGAATATGAATTTGCTATCAGATTCTTGGTTTGGGCTCCAGTTTCGACCTAGCAGAGGTACATTTATCCGATTTTGACCAAAGTCGCGGAAAAAGTCAAAGTCGAAAACAACCATAAAATCAGTCCTTTTGCAATAACTTTCTTGAAAATGCATATTTCTGAACCAAACTTTCATCAAATGTACATTACAATGTGTTCTTTCGATTGAGTAATATGAATTTACTGTCAGATTCTTGGTTTGGCTCCTAGACAGTAGCTTATAGAGGTCCGTTTAGAGAGTTTTGAACCACCTTCAAACTTCTAAGTTTCTTATATATATACGGTTGCATCTAGCGTTATAACTTTCTTCATAATGCATATTTTGAATCCAAACCTTGGTCAAATGTTCATCACATTGCTTCCTGCCGATTGAGGAATATGAATTTGCTATCAGATTCTTGGTTTGGGCTCCAGTTTCGACCTAGCAGAGGTACATTTATCCGATTTTGACCAAAGTCGCGGAAAAAGTCTAAGTCGAAAACAACCATAAAATCAGTCCTTTTGCAATAACTTTCTTGAAAATGCATATTTCTGAACCAAACTTTCATCAAATGTACATTACAATGTGTTCTTTCGATTGAGTAATATGAATTTACTGTCAGATTCTTGGTTTGGCTCCCAGACAGTATCTTATAGAGGTCCGTTTAGCGAGTTTTGAACCACCTTCAAACTTCTAAGTTTCTTATATATATACGGTTGCATCTAGCGTTATAACTTTCTTCAAAATGCATATTTTGAATCCAAACCTCGGTCAAATGTTCATCACATTGCTTCCTGCCGATTGAGGAATATGAATTTGCTATCAGATTCTTGGTTTGGGCTCCAGTTTCGACCTAGCAGAGGTACATTTATCCGATTTTGACCAAAGTCGCGGAAAAAGTCAAAGTCGAAAACAACCATAAAATCAGTCCTTTTGCAATAACTTTCTTGAAAATGCATATTTCTGAACCAAACTTTCATCAAATGTACATTACAATGTGTTCTTTCGATTGAGTAATATGAATTTACTGTCAGATTCTTGGTTTGGCTCCCAGACAGTAGCTTATAGAGGTCCGTTTAGAGAGTTTTGAACCACCTTCAAACTTCTAAGTTTCTTATATATATATACGGTTGCATCTAGCGTTATAACTTTCTTCATAATGCATATTTTGAATCCAAACCTTGGTCAAATGTTCATCACATTGCTTCCTGCCGATTGAGGAATATGAATTTGCTATCAGATTCTTGGTTTGGGCTCCAGTTTCGACCTAGCAGAGGTACATTTATCCGATTTTGACCAAAGTCGCGGAAAAAGTCTAAGTCGAAAACAACCATAAAATCAGTCCTTTTGCAATAACTTTCTTGAAAATGCATATTTCTGAACCAAACTTTCATCAAATGTACATTACAATGTGTTCTTTCGATTGAGTAATATGAATTTACTGTCAGATTCTTGGTTTGGCTCCCAGACAGTATCTTATAGAGGTCCGTTTAGCGAGTTTTGAACCACCTTCAAACTTCTAAGTTTCTTATATATATACGGTTGCATCTAGCGTTATAACTTTCTTCAAAATGCATATTTTGAATCCAAACCTCGGTCAAATGTTCATCACATTGCTTCCTGTCGATTGAGGAATATGAATTTGCTATCAGATTCTTGGTTTGGGCTCCAGTTTCGACCTAGCAGAGGTACATTTATCCGATTTTGACCAAAGTCGCGGAGAAAGTCTAAGTCGAAAACAACCATAAAATCAGTCCTTTTGCAATAACTTTCTTGAAAATGCATATTTCTGAACCAAACTTTCATCAAATGTACATTACAATGTGTTCTTTCGATTGAGTAATATGAATTTACTGTCAGATTCTTGGTTTGGCTCCCAGACAGTATCTTATAGAGGTCCGTTTAGCGAGTTTTGAACCACCTTCAAACTTCTAAGTTTCTTATATATATACGGTTGCATCTAGCGTTATAACTTTCTTCAAAATGCATATTTTGAATCCAAACCTCGGTCAAATGTTCATCACATTGCTTCCTGCCGATTGAGGAATATGAATTTGCTATCAGATTCTTGGTTTGGGCTCCAGTTTCGACCTAGCAGAGGTACATTTATCCGATTTTGACCAAAGTCGCGGAAAAAGTCAAAGTCGAAAACAACCATAAAATCAGTCCTTTTGCAATAACTTTCTTGAAAATGCATATTTCTGAACCAAACTTTCATCAAATGTACATTACAATGTGTTCTTTCGATTGAGTAATATGAATTTACTGTCAGATTCTTGGTTTGGCTCCCAGACAGTAGCTTATAGAGGTCCGTTTAGCGAGTTTTGAACCACCTTCAAACTTCTAAGTTTCTTATATATATACGGTTGCATCTAGCGTTATAACTTTCTTCAAAATGCATATTTTGAATCCAAACCTCGGTCAAATGTTCATCACATTGCTTCCTGCCGATTGAGGAATATGAATTTGCTATCAGATTCTTGGTTTGGGCTCCAGTTTCGACCTAGCAGAGGTACATTTATCCGATTTTGACCAAAGTCGCGGAAAAAGTCTAAGTCGAAAACAACCATAAAATCAGTCCTTTTGCAATAACTTTCTTGAAAATGCATATTTCTGAACCAAACTTTCATCAAATGTACATTACAATGTGTTCTTTCGATTGAGTAATATGAATTTACTGTCAGATTCTTGGTTTGGCTCCCAGACAGTATCTTATAGAGGTCCGTTTAGCGAGTTTTTAACCACCTTCAAACTTCTAAGTTTCTTATATATATACGGTTGCATCTAGCGTTATAACTTTCTTCAAAATGCATATTTTGAATCCAAACCTTGGTCAAATGTTCATCACATTGCTTCCTGCCGATTGAGGAATATGAATTTGCTATCAGATTCTTGGTTTGGGCTCCAGTTTCGACCTAGCAGAGGTACATTTATCCGATTTTGACCAAAGTCGCGGAAAAAGTCTAAGTCGAAAACAACCATAAAATCAGTCCTTTTGCAATAACTTTCTTGAAAATGCATATTTCTGAACCAAACTTTCATCAAATGTACATTACAATGTGTTCTTTCGATTGAGTAATATGAATTTACTGTCAGATTCTTGGTTTGGCTCCCAGACAGTATCTTATAGAGGTCCGTTTAGCGAGTTTTGAACCACCTTCAAACTTCTAAGTTTCTTATATATATACGGTTGCATCTAGCGTTATAACTTTCTTCAAAATGCATATTTTGAATCCAAACCTCGGTCAAATGTTCATCACATTGCTTCCTGTCGATTGAGGAATATGAATTTGCTATCAGATTCTTGGTTTGGGCTCCAGTTTCGACCTAGCAGAGGTACATTTATCCGATTTTGACCAAAGTCGCGGAGAAAGTCTAAGTCGAAAACAACCATAAAATCAGTCCTTTTGCAATAACTTTCTTGAAAATGCATATTTCTGAACCAAACTTTCATCAAATGTACATTACAATGTGGTCTTTCGATTGAGTAATATGAATTTACTGTCAGATTCTTGGTTTGGCTCCCAGACAGTATCTTATAGAGGTCCGTTTAGCGAGTTTTGAACCACCTTCAAACTTCTAAGTTTCTTATATATATACGGTTGCATCTAGCGTTATAACTTTCTTCAAAATGCATATTTTGAATCCAAACCTCGGTCAAATGTTCATCACATTGCTTCCTGCCGATTGAGGAATATGAATTTGCTATCAGATTCTTGGTTTGGGCTCCAGTTTCGACCTAGCAGAGGTACATTTATCCGATTTTGACCAAAGTCGCGGAAAAAGTCAAAGTCGAAAACAAACCATAAAATCAGTCCTTTTGCAATAACTTTCTTGAAAATGCATATTTCTGAACCAAACTTTCATCAAATGTACATTACAATGTGTTCTTTCGATTGAGTAATATGAATTTACTGTCAGATTCTTGGTTTGGCTCCCAGACAGTAGCTTATAGAGGTCCGTTTAGAGAGTTTTGAACCACCTTCAAACTTCTAAGTTTCTTATATATATATACGGTTGCATCTAGCGTTATAACTTTCTTCATAATGCATATTTTGAATCCAAACCTTGGTCAAATGTTCATCACATTGCTTCCTGCCGATTGAGGAATATGAATTTGCTATCAGATTCTTGGTTTGGGCTCCAGTTTCGACCTAGCAGAGGTACATTTATCCGATTTTGACCAAAGTCGCGGAAAAAGTCTAAGTCGAAAAACAACCATAAAATCAGTCCTTTTGCAATAACTTTCTTGAAAATGCATATTTCTGAACCAAACTTTCATCAAATGTACATTACAATGTGTTCTTTCGATTGAGTAATATGAATTTACTGTCAGATTCTTGGTTTGGCTCCCCAGACAGTATCTTATAGAGGTCCGTTTTAGCGAGTTTTTGAACCACCTTCAAACTTCTAAGTTTCTTATATATATACGGTTGCATCTAGCGTTATAACTTTCTTCAAAATGCATATTTTGAATCCAAACCTCGGTCAAATGTTCATCACATTGCTTCCTGTCGATTGAGGAATATGAATTTGCTATCAGATTCTTGGTTTGGGCTCCAGTTTCGACCTAGCAGAGGTACATTTATCCGATTTTGACCAAAGTCGCGGAGAAAGTCTAAGTCGAAAACAACCATAAAATCAGTCCTTTTGCAATAACTTTCTTGAAAATGCATATTTCTGAACCAAACTTTCATCAAATGTACATTACAATGTGTTCTTTCGATTGAGTAATATGAATTTACTGTCAGATTCTTGGTTTGGCTCCCAGACAGTATCTTATAGAGGTCCGTTTAGCGAGTTTTGAACACACCTTCAAAACTTCTAAGTTTCTTATATATATACGGTTGCATCTAGCGTTATAACTTTCTTCAAAATGCATATTTTGAATCCAAACCTCGGTCAAATGTTCATCACATTGCTTCCTGCCGATTGAGGAATATGAATTTGCTATCAGATTCTTGGTTTGGGCTCCAGTTTCGACCTAGCAGAGGTACATTTATCCGATTTTGACCAAAGTCGCGGAAAAAGTCAAAGTCGAAAACAACCATAAAATCAGTCCTTTTGCAATAACTTTCTTGAAAATGCATATTTCTGAACCAAACATTCATCAAATGTACATTACAATGTGTTCTTTCGATTTGAGTAATATGAATTTACTGTCAGATTCTTGGTTTGGCTCCCAGACAGTAGCTTATAGAGGTCCGTTTAGCGAGTTTTGAACCACCTTCAAACTTCTAAGTTTCTTATATATATATACGGTTGCATCTAGCGTTATAACTTTCTTCATAATGCATATTTTGAATCCAAACCTTGGTCAAATGTTTCATCACATTGCTTCCTGCCGATTGAGGAATATGAATTTGCTATCAGATTCTTGGTTTGGGCTCCAGTTTCGACCTAGCAGAGGTACATTTATCCGATTTTGACCAAAGTCGCGGAAAAAGTCTAAGTCGAAAACAACCATAAAATCAGTCCTTTTGCAATAACTTTCTTGAAAATGCATATTTCTGAACCAAACTTTCATCAAATGTACATTACAATGTGTTCTTTCGATTGAGTAATATGAATTTACTGTCAGATTCTTGGTTTGGCTCCCAGACAGTATCTTATAGAGGTCCGTTTAGCGAGTTTTTGAACCACGCTTCAAACTTCTAAGTTTCTTATATATATACGGTTGCAATCTAGCGTTATAACTTTCTTCAAAATGCATATTTTGAATCCCAAACCTCGGTCAAATGTTCATCACATTGCTTCCTGTCGATTGAGGAATATGAATTTGCTATCAGATTCTTGGTTTGGGCTCCAGTTTCGACCTAGCAGAGGTACATTTATCCGATTTTGACCAAAGTCGCGGAGAAAGTCTAAGTCGAAAACAACCATAAAATCAGTCCTTTTGCAATAACTTTCTTGAAAATGCATATTTCTGAACCAAACTTTCATCAAATGTACATTACAATGTGTTCTTTCGATTGAGTAATATGAATTTACTGTCAGATTCTTGGTTTGGCTCCCAGACAGTAATCTTATAGAGGTCCGTTTAGCGGAGTTTTGAACCACCTTCAAACTTCTAAGTTTTCTTATATATATACGGTTGCATCTAGCGTTATAACTTTCTTCAAAATGCATATTTTGAATCCAAACCTCGGTCAAATGTTCATCACATTGCTTCCTGCCGATTGAGGAATATGAATTTGCTATCAGATTCTTGGTTTTGGGCTCCAGTTTCGACCTAGCAGAGGTACATTTATCCGATTTTGACCAAAGTCGCGGAAAAAGTCTAAGTCGAAAACAACCATAAAATCAGTCCTTTTGCAATAACTTTCTTGAAAATGCATATTTCTGAACCAAACTTTCATCAAATGTACATTACAATGTGTTCTTTCGATTGAGTAATATGAATTTACTGTCAGATTCCTTGGTTTGGCTCCCAGACAGTAGCTTATAGAGGTCCGTTTAGAGAGTTTTGAACCACCTTCAAACTTCTAAGTTTCTTATATATATATAACGGTTGCATCTAGCGTTATAACTTTCTTCATAATGCATATTTTGAATCCAAACCTTGGTCAAATGTTCATCACATTGCTTCCTGCCGATTGAGGAATATGAATTTGCTATCGAGATTCTTGGTTTTGGGCTCCAGTTTTCGACCTAGCAGAGGTACATTTATCCGATTTTGACCAAAGTTCGCGGAAAAAGTCTAAGTCGAAAACAACCATAAAAATCAGTCCTTTTGCAATAACTTTCTTGAAAATGCATATTTCTGAACCAAACTTTCATCAATTGTACATTACAATGTGTTCTTTCGATTGAGTAATATGAATTTACTGTCAGATTCTTGGTTTGGCTCCCAGGACAGTATCTTATAGAGGTCCGTTTAGCGAGTTTTGAACCACCTTCAAAACTTCTAAGTTTCTTATATATATACGGTTGCATCTAGCGTTATAACTTTCTTCAAAATGCATATTTTGAATCCAAACCTCGGTCAAATGTTCATCACATTGCTTCCTGTCGATTGAGGAATATGAATTTGCTATCAGATTCTTGGTTTGGGCTCCAGTTTCGACCTAGCAGAGGTACATTTATCCGATTTTTGACCAAAGTCGCGGGAGAAAGTCTAAGTCGAAAACAACCATAAAATCAGTCCAGTTTGCAATAACTTTCTTGAAAATGCATATTTCTGAACCATTCTTTCATCAAATGTACATTACAATGTGTTCTTTCGATTGAGTAATATGAATTTACTGTCAGATTCTTGGTTTGGGCTCCCAGACAGTATCTTATAGAGGTCCGTTTAGCGAGTTTTGAACCACCTTCAAACTTCTAAGTTTCTTATATTATACGGTTGCATCTAGCGTTATAACTTTCTTCAAAATGCATATTTTGAATCCAAACCTCGGTCAAATGTTCATCACATTGCTTCCTGCCGATTGAGGAATATGAATTTGCTATCAGATTCTTGGTTTGGGCTCCAGTTTCGACCTAGCAGAGGTACATTTATCCGATTTTGACCAAAGTCGCGGAAAAAGTCAAAGTCGAAAACAACCATAAAATCAGTCCTTTTGCAATAACTTTCTTGAAAATGCATAATTCTGAACCAAACTTTCATCAAATGTACATTACAATGTGTTTCTTTCGATTGAGTAATATGAATTTACTGTCAGATTCTGGTTTGGCTCCCAGACAGTAGCTTATAGAGGTCCGTTTAGAGAGTTTTGAACCACCTTCAAACTTCTAAGTTTCTTATATATATACGGTTGCATCTAGCGTTATAACTTTCTTCATAATGCATATTTTGAATCCAAACCTTGGTCAAATGTTCATCACATTGCTTCCTGCCGATTGAGGAATATGAATTTGCTATCAGATTCTTGGTTTGGGCTCCAGTTTCGACCTAGCAGAGGTACATTTATCCGATTTTGACCAAGTCGCGGAAAAAGTCTAAGTCGGAAAACAACCAAAAATCAGTCCTTTTGCAATAACTTTCTTGAAAATGCATATTTCTGAACCAAACTTTTCATCAAATGTACATTACAATGTGTTCTTCGATTGAGTAATATGAATTTACTGTCAGATTCTTGGTTTGGCTCCCCAGACAGTATCTTATAGAGGTCCGTTTTTAGCGAGTTTTTAACCACCTTCAAACTTCTAAGTTTCTTATATATATACGGTTGCATCTAGCGTTATAACTTTCTTCAAAATGCATATTTTGAATCCAAACCTCGGTCAAATGTTCATCACATTGCTTCCTGCCGATTGAGGAATATGAATTTGCTATCAGATTCTTGGTTTGGGCTCCAGTTTCGACCTAGCAGAGGTACATTTAATCCGATTTTGACCAAAGTCCGCGGAGAAAGTCTAAGTCGAAAACAACCATAAAATCAGTCCTTTTGCAATAACTTTCTTGAAAATGCATATTTCTGAACCAAACTTTCATCAAATGTACATTACAATGTGTTCTTTCGATTGAGTAATATGAATTTACTGTCAGATTCTTGGTTTGGGCTCCCAGACAGTAGCTTATAGAAGGTCCGTTTAGCGAAGTTTTGAACCACCTTCAAACTTCTAAGTTTTCTTATATATATATGACGGTTGCATCTAGCGTTATAACTTTCTTCATAATGCAATATTTTGAATCCAAACCTTGGTCAAATGTTCATCACATTGCTTCCCTGCCGATTGAGGAATATGAATTTGCTATCAGATTCTTGGTTTGGGCTCCAGTTTCGACCTAGCAGAGGTTACATTTATCCGATTTTGACCAAAGTCGCGGAAAAAGTCTAAGTCGAAAACAACCATAAAATCAGTCCTTTTGCAATAACTTTCTTGAAAATGCATATTTCTGAACCAAACTTTCATCAAATGTACATTACAATGTGTTCTTTCGATTGAGTAATATGAAATATACTGTCAGATTCTTGGTTTGGCTCCCAGAGGTCCGTTTAGCGAGTTTTGAACCACCTTCAAACTTCTAAGTTTCTTATATATATACGGTTGCATCTAGCGTTATAACTTTCTTCAAAATGCATATTTTGAATCCAAACCTCATTCAAATGTTCATCACATTGCTTCCTGCCGATTGAGGAATATGAATTTGCTATCAGATTCTTGGTTTGGGCTCCAGTTTCGACCTAGCAGAGGTACATTTATCCGATTTTGACCAAAGTCGCGGAAAAAGTCTAAGTCGAAAACAACCATAAAATCAGTCCTTTTGCAATAACTTTCTTGAAAATGCATATTTCTGAACCAAACTTTCATCAAATGTACATTACAATGTGTTCTTTCGATTGAGTAATATGAATTTACTGTCAGATTCTTGGTTTGGCTCCCAGACAGTATCTTATAGAGGTCCGTTTAGCGAGTTTTGAACCACCTTCAAACTTCTAAGTTGCTTATATATATATACGGTTGCATCTAGCGTTATAACTTTCTTCAAAATGCATATTTTGAATCCAAACCTCGGTCAAATGTTCATCACATTGCTTCCTGCCGATTGAGGAATATGAATTTGCTATCAGATTCTTGGTTTGGGCTCCAGTTTCGACCTAGCAGAGGTACATTTATCCGATTTTGACCAAAGTCGCGGAAAAAGTCTAAGTCGAAAACAACCATAAAATCAGTCCTTTTGCAATAACTTTCTTGAAAATGCATATTTCTGAACCAAACTTTCATCAAATGTACATTACAATGTGTTCTTTTGATTGAGTAATATGAATTTACTGTCCAATTCTTGGTTTGGCTCCCAGACAGTAGCTTATAGAGGTCCGTTTAGAGAGTTTTGAACCACCTTCAAACTTCTAAGTTTCTTATATATATACGGTTGCATCTAGCGTTATAACTTTCTTCATAATGCATATTTTGAATCCAAACCTTGGTCAAATGTTCATCACATTGTTTCCTGCCGATTGAGGAATATGAATTTGCTATCAGATTCTTGGTTTGGGCTCCAGTTTCGACCTAGCAGAGGTACATTTATCCGATTTTGACCAAAGTCGCGGAAAAAGTCTAAGTCGAAAACAACCATAAAATCAGTCCTTTTGCAATAACTTTCTTGGAAATGCATATTTCTGAACCAAACTTTCATCAAATGTACATTACAATGTGTTCTTTCGATTGAGTAATATGAATTTACTGTCAGATTCTTGGTTTGGCTCCCAGACAGTAGCTTATAGAGGTCCGTTTAGAGAGTTTTGAACCACCTTCAAACTTCTAAGTTTCTTATATATATACGGTTGCATCTAGCGTTATAACTTTCTTCAAAATGCATATTTTGAATCCAAACCTCGGTCAAATGTTCATCACATTGCTTCCTGCCGATTGAGGAATATGAATTTGCTATCAGATTCTTGGTTTGGGCTCCAGTTTCGACCTAGCAGAGGTACATTTATCCGATTTTGACCAAAGTCGCGGAAAAAGTCTAAGTCGAAAACAACCATAAAATCAGTCCTTTTGCAATAACTTTCTTGAAAATGCATATTTCTGAACCAAACTTTCATCAAATGTACATTACAATGTGTTCTTTCGATTGAGTAATATGAATTTACTGTCAGATTCTTGGTTTGGCTCCCAGACAGTATCTTATAGAGGTCCGTTTAGAGAGTTTTGAACCACCTTCAAACTTCTAAGTTGCTTATATATACGGTTGCATCTAGCGTTATAACTTTCTTCAAAATGCATATTTTGAATCCAAACCTCGGTCAAATGTTCATCACATTGCTTCCTGCCGATTGAGGAATATGAATTTGCTATCAGATTCTTGGTTTGGGCTCCAGTTTCGACCTAGTAGAGGTACATTTATCCGATTTTGACCAAAGTCGCGGAAAAAGTCTAAGTCGAAAACAACCATAAAATCAGTCCTTTTGCAATAACTTTCTTGAAAATGCATATTTCTGAACCAAACTTTCATCAAATGTACATTACAATGTGTTCTTTCGATTGAGTAATATGAATTTACTGTCAGATTCTTGGTTTGGCTCCCAGACAGTAGCTTATAGAGGTCCGTTTAGAGAGTTTTGAACCACCTTCAAACTTCTAAGTTTCTTATATATATACGGTTGCATCTAGCGTTATAACTTTCTTCAAAATGCATATTTTGAATCCAAACCTCGGTCAAATGTTCATCACATTGCTTCCTGCCGATTGAGGAATATGAATTTGCTATCAGATTCTTGGTTTGGGCTCCAGTTTCGACCTAGCAGAGGTACATTTATCCGATTTTGACCAAAGTCGCGGAAAAAGTCTAAGTCGAAAACAACCATAAAATCAGTCCTTTTGCAATTACTTTCTTGAAAATGCATATTTCTGAACCAAACTTTCATCAAATGTACATTACAATGTGTTCTTTCGATTGAGTAATATGAATTTACTGTCAGATTCTTGGTTTGGCTCCCAGACAGTAGCTTATAGAGGTCCGTTTAGAGAGTTTTGAACCACCTTCAAACTTCTAAGTTTCTTATATATATACGGTTGCATCTAGCGTTATAACTTTCTTCAAAATGCATATTTTGAATCCAAACCTCGGTCAAATGTTCATCACATTGCTTCCTGCCGATTGAGGAATATGAATTTGCTATCAGATTCTTGGTTTGGGCTCCAGTTTCGACTTAGCAGAGGTACATTTATCCGATTTTGACCAAAGTCGCGGAAAAAGTCTAAGTCGAAAACAACCATAAAATCAGTCCTTTTGCAATAACTTTCTTGAAAATGCATATTTCTGAACCAAACTTTCATCAAATGTACATTACAATGTGTTCTTTCGATTGAGTAATATGAATTTACTGTCAGATTCTTGGTTTGGCTCCCAGACAGTATCTTATAGAGGTCCGTTTAGAGAGTTTTGAACCACCTTCAAACTTCTAAGTTTCTTATATATATACGGTTGCATCTAGCGTTATAACTTTCTTCAAAATGCATATTTTGAATCCAAACCTCGGTCAAATGTTCATCACATTGCTTCCTGCCGATTGAGGAATATGAATTTGCTATCAGATTCTTGGTTTGGGCTCCAGTTTCGACTTAGCAGAGGTACATTTATCCGATTTTGACCAAAGTCGCGGAAAAAGTCTAAGTCGAAAACAACCATAAAATCAGTCCTTTTGCAATAACTTTCTTGAAAATGCATATTTCTGAACCAAACTTTCATCAAATGTACATTACAATGTGTTCTTTCGATTGAGTAATATGAATTTACTGTCAGATTCTTGGTTTGGCTCCCAGACAGTATCTTATAGAGGTCCGTTTAGCGAGTTTTGAACCACCTTCAAACTTCTAAGTTGCTTATATATATATACGGTTGCATCTAGCGTTATAACTTTCTTCAAAATGCATATTTTGAATCCAAACCTTGGTCAAATGTTCATCACATTGCTTCCTGTCGATTGAGGAAAATGAATTTGCTATCAGATTCTTGGTTTGGGCTCCAGTTTTGACCTAGCAGAGGTACATTTATCCGATTTTGACCAAAGTCGCGGAAAAAGTCTAAGTCGAAAACAACCATAAAATCAGTCCTTTTGCAATAACTTTCTTGAAAATGCATATTTCTGAACCAAACTTTCATCAAATGTACATTACAATGTGTTCTTTCGATTGAGTAATATGAATTTACTGTCAGATTCTTGGTTTGGCTCCCAGACAGTAGCTTATAGAGGTCCGTTTAGAGAGTTTTGAACCACCTTCAAACTTCTAAGTTTCTTATATATATACGGTTGCATCTAGCGTTATAACTTTCTTCATAATGCATATTTTGAATCCAAACCTTGGTCAAATGTTCATCACATTGCTTCCTGCCGATTGAGGAATATGAATTTGCTATCAGATTCTTGGTTTGGGCTCCAGTTTCGACCTAGCAGAGGTACATTTATCCGATTTTGACCAAAGTCGCGGAAAAAGTCTAAGTCGAAAACAACCATAAAATCAGTCCTTTTGCAATAACTTTCTTGAAAATGCATATTTCTGAACCAAACTTTCATCAAATGTACATTACAATGTGTTCTTTCGATTGAGTAATATGAATTTACTGTCAGATTCTTGGTTTGGCTCCCAGACAGTATGTTATAGAGGTCCGTTTAGCGAGTTTTGAACCACCTTCAAACTTCTAAGTTGCTTATATATATACGGTTGCATCTAGCGTTATAACTTTCTTCAAAATGCATATTTTGAATCCAAACCTTGGTCAAATGTTCATCACATTGCTTCCTGCCGATTGAGGAATATGAATTTGCTATCAGATTCTTGGTTTGGGCTCCAGTTTCGACCTAGCAGAGGTACATTTATCCGATTTTGACCAAAGTCGCGGAAAAAGTCTAAGTCGAAAACAACCATAAAATCAGTCCTTTTGCAATAACTTTCTTGAAAATGCATATTTCTGAACCAAACTTTCATCAAATGTACATTACAATGTGTTCTTTCGATTGAGTAATATGAATTTACTGTCAGATTCTTGGTTTGGCTCCCAGACAGTATCTTATAGAGGTCCGTTTAGCGAGTTTTGAACCACCTTCAAACTTCTAAGTTGCTTATATATATATACGGTTGCATCTAGCGTTATAACTTTCTTCAAAATGCATATTTTGAATCCAAACCTTGGTCAAATGTTCATCACATTGCTTCCTGTCGATTGAGGAATATGAATTTGCTATCAGATTCTTGGTTTGGGCTCCAGTTTTGACCTAGCAGAGGTACATTTATCCGATTTTGACCAAAGTCGCGGAAAAAGTCTAAGTCGAAAACAACCATAAAATCAGTCCTTTTGCAATAACTTTCTTGAAAATGCATATTTCTGAACCAAACTTTCATCAAATGTACATTACAATGTGTTCTTTCGATTGAGTAATATGAATTTACTGTCAGATTCTTGGTTTGGCTCCCAGACAGTATCTTATAGAGGTCCGTTTAGCGAGTTTTGAACCACCTTCAAACTTCTAAGTTTCTTATATATATACGGTTGCATCTAGCGTTATAACTTTCTTCAAAATGCATATTTTGAATCCAAACCTTGGTCAAATGTTCATCACATTGCTTCCTGCCGATTGAGGAATATGAATTTGCTATCAGATTCTTGGTTTGGGCTCCAGTTTCGACCTAGCAGAGGTACATTTATCCGATTTTGACCAAAGTCGCGGAAAAAGTCTAAGTCGAAAACAACCATAAAATCAGTCCTTTTGCAATAACTTTCTTGAAAATGCATATTTCTGAACCAAACTTTCATCAAATGTACATTACAATGTGTTCTTTCGATTGAGTAATATGAATTTACTGTCAGATTCTTGGTTTGGCTCCCAGACAGTATCTTATAGAGGTCCGTTTAGCGAGTTTTGAACCACCTTCAAACTTCTAAGTTGCTTATATATATATACGGTTGCATCTAGCGTTATAACTTTCTTCAAAATGCATATTTTGAATCCAAACCTTGGTCAAATGTTCATCACATTGCTTCCTGTCGATTGAGGAATATGAATTTGCTATCAGATTCTTGGTTTGGGCTCCAGTTTTGACCTAGCAGAGGTACATTTATCCGATTTTGACCAAAGTCGCGGAAAAAGTCTAAGTCGAAAACAACCATAAAATCAGTCCTTTTGCAATAACTTTCTTGAAAATGCATATTTCTGAACCAAACTTTCATCAAATGTACATTACAATGTGTTCTTTCGATTGAGTAATATGAATTTACTGTCAGATTCTTGGTTTGGCTCCCAGACAGTATCTTATAGAGGTCCGTTTAGCGAGTTTTGAACCACCTTCAAACTTCTAAGTTTCTTATATATATACGGTTGCATCTAGCGTTATAACTTTCTTCAAAATGCATATTTTGAATCCAAACCTTGGTCAAATGTTCATCACATTGCTTCCTGCCGATTGAGGAATATGAATTTGCTATCAGATTCTTGGTTTGGGCTCCAGTTTCGACCTAGCAGAGGTACATTTATCCGATTTTGACCAAAGTCGCGGAAAAAGTCTAAGTCGAAAACAACCATAAAATCAGTCCTTTTGCAATAACTTTCTTGAAAATGCATATTTCTGAACCAAACTTTCATCAAATGTACATTACAATGTGTTCTTTCGATTGAGTAATATGAATTTACTGTCAGATTCTTGGTTTGGCTCCCAGACAGTATCTTATAGAGGTCCGTTTAGCGAGTTTTTAACCACCTTCAAACTTCTAAGTTGCTTATATATATATACGGTTGCATCTAGCGTTATAACTTTCTTCAAAATGCATATTTTGAATCCAAACCTTGGTCAAATGTTCATCACATTGCTTCCTGTCGATTGAGGAATATGAATTTGCTATCAGATTCTTGGTTTGGGCTCCAGTTTTGACCTAGCAGAGGTACATTTATCCGATTTTGACCAAAGTCGCGGAAAAAGTCTAAGTCGAAAACAACCATAAAATCAGTCCTTTTGCAATAACTTTCTTGAAAATGCATATTTCTGAACCAAACTTTCATCAAATGTACATTACAATGTGTTCTTTCGATTGAGTAATATGAATTTACTGTCAGATTCTTGGTTTGGCTCCCAGACAGTATCTTATAGAGGTCCGTTTAGCGAGTTTTGAACCACCTTCAAACTTCTAAGTTGCTTATATATATATACGGTTGCATCTAGCGTTATAACTTTCTTCAAAATGCATATTTTGAATCCAAACCTTGGTCAAATGTTCATCACATTGCTTCCTGTCGATTGAGGAATATGAATTTGCTATCAGATTCTTGGTTTGGGCTCCAGTTTCGACCTAGCAGAGGTACATTTATCCGATTTTGACCAAAGTCGCGGAAAAAGTCTAAGTCGAAAACAACCATAAAATCAGTCCTTTTGCAATAACTTTCTTGAAAATGCATATTTCTGAACCAAACTTTCATCAAATGTACATTACAATGTGTTCTTTCGATTGAGTAATATGAATTTACTGTCAGATTCTTGGTTTGGCTCCCAGACAGTAGCTTATAGAGGTCCGTTTAGCGAGTTTTGAACCACCTTCAAACTTCTAAGTTGCTTATATATATATACGGTTGCATCTAGCGTTATAACTTTCTTCAAAATGCATATTTTGAATCCAAACCTTGGTCAAATGTTCATCACATTGCTTCCTGTCGATTGAGGAATATGAATTTGCTATCAGATTCTTGGTTTGGGCTCCAGTTTCGACCTAGCAGAGGTACATTTATCCGATTTTGACCAAAGTCGCGGAAAAAGTCTAAGTCGAAAACAACCATAAAATCAGTCCTTTTGCAATAACTTTCTTGAAAATGCATATTTCTGAACCAAACTTTCATCAAATGTACATTACAATGTGTTCTTTCGATTGAGTAATATGAATTTACTGTCAGATTCTTGGTTTGGCTCCCAGACAGTAGCTTATAGAGGTCCGTTTAGAGAGTTTTGAACCACCTTTAAACTTCTAAGTTTCTTATATATATACGGTTGCATCTAGCGTTATAACTTTCTTCAAAATGCATATTTTGAATCCAAACCTTGGTCAAATGTTCATCACATTGCTTCCTGCCGATTGAGGAATATGAATTTGCTATCAGATTCTTGGTTTGGGCTCCAGTTTCGACCTAGCAGAGGTACATTTATCCGATTTTGACCAAAGTCGCGGAAAAAGTCTAAGTCGAAAACAACCATAAAATCAGTCCTTTTGCAATAACTTTCTTGAAAATGCATATTTCTGAACCAAACTTTCATCAAATGTACATTACAATGTGTTCTTTCGATTGAGTAATATGAATTTACTGTCAGATTCTTGGTTTGGCTCCCAGACAGTATCTTATAGAGGTCCGTTTAGCGAGTTTTGAACCACCTTCAAACTTCTAAGTTTCTTATATATATACGGTTGCATCTAGCGTTATAACTTTCTTCAAAATGCATATTTTGAATCCAAACCTTGGTCAAATGTTCATCACATTGCTTCCTGCCGATTGAGGAATATGAATTTGCTATCAGATTCTTGGTTTGGGCTCCAGTTTCGACCTAGCAGAGGTACATTTATCCGATTTTGACCAAAGTCGCGGAAAAAGTCTAAGTCGAAAACAACCATAAAATCAGTCCTTTTGCAATAACTTTCTTGAAAATGCATATTTCTGAACCAAACTTTCATCAAATGTACATTACAATGTGTTCTTTCGATTGAGTAATATGAATTTACTGTCAGATTCTTGGTTTGGCTCCCAGACAGTATCTTATAGAGGTCCGTTTAGCGAGTTTTGAACCACCTTCAAACTTCTAAGTTTCTTATATATATACGGTTGCATCTAGCGTTATAACTTTCTTCAAAATGCATATTTTGAATCCAAACCTTGGTCAAATGTTCATCACATTGCTTCCTGCCGATTGAGGAATATGAATTTGCTATCAGATTCTTGGTTTGGGCTCCAGTTTCGACCTAGCAGAGGTACATTTATCCGATTTTGACCAAAGTCGCGGAAAAAGTCTAAGTCGAAAACAACCATAAAATCAGTCCTTTTGCAATAACTTTCTTGAAAATGCATATTTCTGAACCAAACTTTCATCAAATGTACATTACAATGTGTTCTTTCGATTGAGTAATATGAATTTACTGTCAGATTCTTGGTTTGGCTCCCAGACAGTATCTTATAGAGGTCCGTTTAGCGAGTTTTGAACCACCTTCAAACTTCTAAGTTGCTTATATATATATACGGTTGCATCTAGCGTTATAACTTTCTTCAAAATGCATATTTTGAATCCAAACCTTGGTCAAATGTTCATCACATTGCTTCCTGTCGATTGAGGAATATGAATTTGCTATCAGATTCTTGGTTTGGGCTCCAGTTTTGACCTAGCAGAGGTACATTTATCCGATTTTGACCAAAGTCGCGGAAAAAGTCTAAGTCGAAAACAACCATAAAATCAGTCCTTTTGCAATAACTTTCTTGAAAATGCATATTTCTGAACCAAACTTTCATCAAATGTACATTACAATGTGTTCTTTCGATTGAGTAATATGAATTTACTGTCAGATTCTTGGTTTGGCTCCCAGACAGTATCTTATAGAGGTCCGTTTAGCGAGTTTTGAACCACCTTCAAACTTCTAAGTTTCTTATATATATACGGTTGCATCTAGCGTTATAACTTTCTTCAAAATGCATATTTTGAATCCAAACCTTGGTCAAATGTTCATCACATTGCTTCCTGCCGATTGAGGAATATGAATTTGCTATCAGATTCTTGGTTTGGGCTCCAGTTTCGACCTAGCAGAGGTACATTTATCCGATTTTGACCAAAGTCGCGGAAAAAGTCTAAGTCGAAAACAACCATAAAATCAGTCCTTTTGCAATAACTTTCTTGAAAATGCATATTTCTGAACCAAACTTTCATCAAATGTACATTACAATGTGTTCTTTCGATTGAGTAATATGAATTTACTGTCAGATTCTTGGTTTGGCTCCCAGACAGTAGCTTATAGAGGTCCGTTTAGCGAGTTTTGAACCACCTTCAAACTTCTAAGTTGCTTATATATATATACGGTTGCATCTAGCGTTATAACTTTCTTCAAAATGCATATTTTGAATCCAAACCTTGGTCAAATGTTCATCACATTGCTTCCTGTCGATTGAGGAATATGAATTTGCTATCAGATTCTTG
The DNA here is from genome assembly GCA_921293015.1 of Phorcus lineatus. NCBI lineage: Eukaryota > Metazoa > Mollusca > Gastropoda > Trochida > Trochidae > Phorcus > Phorcus lineatus. Next base: position 19,082 of record CAKLCT010000005.1, on the reverse strand, counting down.
GTTTGGGCTCCAGTTTTGACCTAGCAGAGGTACATTTATCCGATTTTGACCAAAGTCGCGGAAAAAGTCTAAGTCGAAAACAACCATAAAATCAGTCCTTTTGCAATAACTTTCTTGAAAATGCATATTTCTGAACCAAACTTTCATCAAATGTACATTACAATGTGTTCTTTCGATTGAGTAATATGAATTTACTGTCAGATTCTTGGTTTGGCTCCCAGACAGTATCTTATAGAGGTCCGTTTAGCGAGTTTTGAACCACCTTCAAACTTCTAAGTTGCTTATATATATATACGGTTGCATCTAGCGTTATAACTTTCTTCAAAATGCATATTTTGAATCCAAACCTTGGTCAAATGTTCATCACATTGCTTCCTGTCGATTGAGGAATATGAATTTGCTATCAGATTCTTGGTTTGGGCTCCAGTTTCGACCTAGCAGAGGTACATTTATCCGATTTTGACCAAAGTCGCGGAAAAAGTCTAAGTCGAAAACAACCATAAAATCAGTCCTTTTGCAATAACTTTCTTGAAAATGCATATTTCTGAACCAAACTTTCATCAAATGTACATTACAATGTGTTCTTTCGATTGAGTAATATGAATTTACTGTCAGATTCTTGGTTTGGCTCCCAGACAGTAGCTTATAGAGGTCCGTTTAGCGAGTTTTGAACCACCTTCAAACTTCTAAGTTGCTTATATATATATACGGTTGCATCTAGCGTTATAACTTTCTTCAAAATGCATATTTTGAATCCAAACCTTGGTCAAATGTTCATCACATTGCGTCCTGTCGATTGAGGAATATGAATTTGCTATCAGATTCTTGGTTTGGGCTCCAGTTTCGACCTAGCAGAGGTACATTTATCCGATTTTGACCAAAGTCGCGGAAAAAGTCTAAGTCGAAAACAACCATAAAATCAGTCCTTTTGCAATAACTTTCTTGAAAATGCATATTTCTGAACCAAACTTTCATCAAATGTACATTACAATGTGTTCTTTCGATTGAGTAATATGAATTTACTGTCAGATTCTTGGTTTGGCTCCCAGACAGTAGCTTATAGAGGTCCGTTTAGAGAGTTTTGAACCACCTTTAAACTTCTAAGTTTCTTATATATATACGGTTGCATCTAGCGTTATAACTTTCTTCAAAATGCATATTTTGAATCCAAACCTTGGTCAAATGTTCATCACATTGCTTCCTGCCGATTGAGGAATATGAATTTGCTATCAGATTCTTGGTTTGGGCTCCAGTTTCGACCTAGCAGAGGTACATTTATCCGATTTTGACCAAAGTCGCGGAAAAAGTCTAAGTCGAAAACAACCATAAAATCAGTCCTTTTGCAATAACTTTCTTGAAAATGCATATTTCTGAACCAAACTTTCATCAAATGTACATTACAATGTGTTCTTTCGATTGAGTAATATGAATTTACTGTCAGATTCTTGGTTTGGCTCCCAGACAGTATCTTATAGAGGTCCGTTTAGCGAGTTTTGAACCACCTTCAAACTTCTAAGTTTCTTATATATATACGGTTGCATCTAGCGTTATAACTTTCTTCAAAATGCATATTTTGAATCCAAACCTTGGTCAAATGTTCATCACATTGCTTCCTGCCGATTGAGGAATATGAATTTGCTATCAGATTCTTGGTTTGGGCTCCAGTTTCGACCTAGCAGAGGTACATTTATCCGATTTTGACCAAAGTCGCGGAAAAAGTCTAAGTCGAAAACAACCATAAAATCAGTCCTTTTGCAATAACTTTCTTGAAAATGCATATTTCTGAACCAAACTTTCATCAAATGTACATTACAATGTGTTCTTTCGATTGAGTAATATGAATTTACTGTCAGATTCTTGGTTTGGCTCCCAGACAGTATCTTATAGAGGTCCGTTTAGCGAGTTTTGAACCACCTTCAAACTTCTAAGTTTCTTATATATATACGGTTGCATCTAGCGTTATAACTTTCTTCAAAATGCATATTTTGAATCCAAACCTCGGTCAAATGTTCATCACATTGCTTCCTGCCGATTGAGGAATATGAATTTGCTATCAGATTCTTGGTTTGGGCTCCAGTTTCGACCTAGCAGAGGTACATTTATCCGATTTTGACCAAAGTCGCGGAAAAAGTCTAAGTCGAAAACAACCATAAAATCAGTCCTTTTGCAATAACTTTCTTGAAAATGCATATTTCTGAACCAAACTTTCATCAAATGTACATTACAATGTGTTCTTTCGATTGAGTAATATGAATTTACTGTCAGATTCTTGGTTTGGCTCCCAGACAGTATCTTATAGAGGTCCGTTTAGCGAGTTTTGAACCACCTTCAAACTTCTAAGTTTCTTATATATATACGGTTGCATCTAGCGTTATAACTTTCTTCAAAATGCATATTTTGAATCCAAACCTTGGTCAAATGTTCATCACATTGCTTCCTGCCGATTGAGGAATATGAATTTGCTATCAGATTCTTGGTTTGGGCTCCAGTTTCGACCTAGCAGAGGTACATTTATCCGATTTTGACCAAAGTCGCGGAAAAAGTCTAAGTCGAAAACAACCATAAAATCAGTCCTTTTGCAATAACTTTCTTGAAAATGCATATTTCTGAACCAAACTTTCATCAAATGTACATTACAATGTGTTCTTTCGATTGAGTAATATGAATTTACTGTCAGATTCTTGGTTTGGCTCCCAGACAGTATCTTATAGAGGTCCGTTTAGCGAGTTTTGAACCACCTTCAAACTTCTAAGTTTCTTATATATATACGGTTGCATCTAGCGTTATAACTTTCTTCAAAATGCATATTTTGAATCCAAACCTTGGTCAAATGTTCATCACATTGCTTCCTGCCGATTGAGGAATATGAATTTGCTATCAGATTCTTGGTTTGGGCTCCAGTTTCGACCTAGCAGAGGTACATTTATCCGATTTTGACCAAAGTCGCGGAAAAAGTCTAAGTCGAAAACAACCATAAAATCAGTCCTTTTGCAATAACTTTCTTGAAAATGCATATTTCTGAACCAAACTTTCATCAAATGTACATTACAATGTGTTCTTTCGATTGAGTAATATGAATTTACTGTCAGATTCTTGGTTTGGCTCCCAGACAGTATCTTATAGAGGTCCGTTTAGCGAGTTTTGAACCACCTTCAAACTTCTAAGTTGCTTATATATATATACGGTTGCATCTAGCGTTATAACTTTCTTCAAAATGCATATTTTGAATCCAAACCTTGGTCAAATGTTCATCACATTGCTTCCTGTCGATTGAGGAATATGAATTTGCTATCAGATTCTTGGTTTGGGCTCCAGTTTTGACCTAGCAGAGGTACATTTATCCGATTTTGACCAAAGTCGCGGAAAAAGTCTAAGTCGAAAACAACCATAAAATCAGTCCTTTTGCAATAACTTTCTTGAAAATGCATATTTCTGAACCAAACTTTCATCAAATGTACATTACAATGTGTTCTTTCGATTGAGTAATATGAATTTACTGTCAGATTCTTGGTTTGGCTCCCAGACAGTATCTTATAGAGGTCCGTTTAGCGAGTTTTGAACCACCTTCAAACTTCTAAGTTTCTTATATATATACGGTTGCATCTAGCGTTATAACTTTCTTCAAAATGCATATTTTGAATCCAAACCTTGGTCAAATGTTCATCACATTGCTTCCTGCCGATTGAGGAATATGAATTTGCTATCAGATTCTTGGTTTGGGCTCCAGTTTCGACCTAGCAGAGGTACATTTATCCGATTTTGACCAAAGTCGCGGAAAAAGTCTAAGTCGAAAACAACCATAAAATCAGTCCTTTTGCAATAACTTTCTTGAAAATGCATATTTCTGAACCAAACTTTCATCAAATGTACATTACAATGTGTTCTTTCGATTGAGTAATATGAATTTACTGTCAGATTCTTGGTTTGGCTCCCAGACAGTATCTTATAGAGGTCCGTTTAGCGAGTTTTTAACCACCTTCAAACTTCTAAGTTGCTTATATATATATACGGTTGCATCTAGCGTTATAACTTTCTTCAAAATGCATATTTTGAATCCAAACCTTGGTCAAATGTTCATCACATTGCTTCCTGTCGATTGAGGAATATGAATTTGCTATCAGATTCTTGGTTTGGGCTCCAGTTTTGACCTAGCAGAGGTACATTTATCCGATTTTGACCAAAGTCGCGGAAAAAGTCTAAGTCGAAAACAACCATAAAATCAGTCCTTTTGCAATAACTTTCTTGAAAATGCATATTTCTGAACCAAACTTTCATCAAATGTACATTACAATGTGTTCTTTCGATTGAGTAATATGAATTTACTGTCAGATTCTTGGTTTGGCTCCCAGACAGTATCTTATAGAGGTCCGTTTAGCGAGTTTTGAACCACCTTCAAACTTCTAAGTTGCTTATATATATATACGGTTGCATCTAGCGTTATAACTTTCTTCAAAATGCATATTTTGAATCCAAACCTTGGTCAAATGTTCATCACATTGCTTCCTGTCGATTGAGGAATATGAATTTGCTATCAGATTCTTGGTTTGGGCTCCAGTTTCGACCTAGCAGAGGTACATTTATCCGATTTTGACCAAAGTCGCGGAAAAAGTCTAAGTCGAAAACAACCATAAAATCAGTCCTTTTGCAATAACTTTCTTGAAAATGCATATTTCTGAACCAAACTTTCAGCAAATGTACATTACAATGTGTTCTTTCGATTGAGTAATATGAATTTACTGTCAGATTCTTGGTTTGGCTCCCAGACAGTATCTTATAGAGGTCCGTTTAGCGAGTTTTGAACCACCTTCAAACTTCTAAGTTTCTTATATATATACGGTTGCATCTAGCGTTATAACTTTCTTCAAAATGCATATTTTGAATCCAAACCTTGGTCAAATGTTCATCACATTGCTTCCTGTCGATTGAGGAAAATGAATTTGCTATCAGATTCTTGGTTTGGGCTCCAGTTTCGACCTAGCAGAGGTACATTTATCCGATTTTGACCAAAGTCGCGGAAAAAGTCTAAGTCGAAAACAACCATAAAATCAGTCCTTTTGCAATAACTTTCTTGAAAATGCATATTTCTGAACCAAACTTTCATCAAATGTACATTACAATGTGTTCTTTCGATTGAGTAATATGAATTTACTGTCAGATTCTTGGTTTGGCTCCCAGACAGTATCTTATAGAGGTCCGTTTAGCGAGTTTTTAACCACCTTCAAACTTCTAAGTTGCTTATATATATATACGGTTGCATCTAGCGTTATAACTTTCTTCAAAATGCATATTTTGAATCCAAACCTTGGTCAAATGTTCATCACATTGCTTCCTGCCGATTGAGGAATATGAATTTGCTATCAGATTCTTGGTTTGGGCTCCAGTTTTGACCTAGCAGAGGTACATTTATCCGATTTTGACCAAAGTCGCGGAAAAAGTCTAAGTCGAAAACAACCATAAAATCAGTCCTTTTGCAATAACTTTCTTGAAAATGCATATTTCTGAACCAAACTTTCATCAAATGTACATTACAATGTGTTCTTTCGATTGAGTAATATGAATTTACTGTCAGATTCTTGGTTTGGCTCCCAGACAGTATCTTATAGAGGTCCGTTTAGCGAGTTTTTAACCACCTTCAAACTTCTAAGTTGCTTATATATATATACGGTTGCATCTAGCGTTATAACTTTCTTCAAAATGCATATTTTGAATCCAAACCTTGGTCAAATGTTCATCACATTGCTTCCTGTCGATTGAGGAATATGAATTTGCTATCAGATTCTTGGTTTGGGCTCCAGTTTCGACCTAGCAGAGGTACATTTATCCGATTTTGACCAAAGTCGCGGAAAAAGTCTAAGTCGAAAACAACCATAAAATCAGTCCTTTTGCAATAACTTTCTTGAAAATGCATATTTCTGAACCAAACTTTCATCAAATGTACATTACAATGTGTTCTTTCGATTGAGTAATATGAATTTACTGTCAGATTCTTGGTTTGGCTCCCAGACAGTATCTTATAGAGGTCCGTTTAGCGAGTTTTGAACCACCTTCAAACTTCTAAGTTGCTTATATATATATACGGTTGCATCTAGCGTTATAACTTTCTTCAAAATGCATATTTTGAATCCAAACCTTGGTCAAATGTTCATCACATTGCTTCCTGCCGATTGAGGAATATGAATTTGCTATCAGATTCTTGGTTTGGGCTCCAGTTTCGACCTAGTAGAGGTACATTTATCCGATTTTGACCAAAGTCGCGGAAAAAGTCTAAGTCGAAAACAACCATAAAATCAGTCCTTTTGCAATAACTTTCTTGAAAATGCATATTTCTGAACCAAACTTTCATCAAATGTACATTACAATGTGTTCTTTCGATTGAGTAATATGAATTTACTGTCAGATTCTTGGTTTGGCTCCCAGACAGTATCTTATAGAGGTCCGTTTAGCGAGTTTTGAACCACCTTCAAACTTCTAAGTTTCTTATATATATACGGTTGCATCTAGCGTTATAACTTTCTTCAAAATGCATATTTTGAATCCAAACCTTGGTCAAATGTTCATCACATTGCTTCCTGCCGATTGAGGAATATGAATTTGCTATCAGATTCTTGGTTTGGGCTCCAGTTTCGACCTAGCAGAGGTACATTTATCCGATTTTGACCAAAGTCGCGGAAAAAGTCTAAGTCGAAAACAACCATAAAATCAGTCCTTTTGCAATAACTTTCTTGAAAATGCATATTTCTGAACCAAACTTTCATCAAATGTACATTACAATGTGTTCTTTCGATTGAGTAATATGAATTTACTGTCAGATTCTTGGTTTGGCTCCCAGACAGTATCTTATAGAGGTCCGTTTAGCGAGTTTTTAACCACCTTCAAACTTCTAAGTTGCTTATATATATATACGGTTGCATCTAGCGTTATAACTTTCTTCAAAATGCATATTTTGAATCCAAACCTTGGTCAAATGTTCATCACATTGCTTCCTGCCGATTGAGGAATATGAATTTGCTATCAGATTCTTGGTTTGGGCTCCAGTTTTGACCTAGCAGAGGTACATTTATCCGATTTTGACCAAAGTCGCGGAAAAAGTCTAAGTCGAAAACAACCATAAAATCAGTCCTTTTGCAATAACTTTCTTGAAAATGCATATTTCTGAACCAAACTTTCATCAAATGTACATTACAATGTGTTCTTTCGATTGAGTAATATGAATTTACTGTCAGATTCTTGGTTTGGCTCCCAGACAGTATCTTATAGAGGTCCGTTTAGCGAGTTTTTAACCACCTTCAAACTTCTAAGTTGCTTATATATATATACGGTTGCATCTAGCGTTATAACTTTCTTCAAAATGCATATTTTGAATCCAAACCTTGGTCAAATGTTCATCACATTGCTTCCTGTCGATTGAGGAATATGAATTTGCTATCAGATTCTTGGTTTGGGCTCCAGTTTCGACCTAGCAGAGGTACATTTATCCGATTTTGACCAAAGTCGCGGAAAAAGTCTAAGTCGAAAACAACCATAAAATCAGTCCTTTTGCAATAACTTTCTTGAAAATGCATATTTCTGAACCAAACTTTCATCAAATGTACATTACAATGTGTTCTTTCGATTGAGTAATATGAATTTACTGTCAGATTCTTGGTTTGGCTCCCAGACAGTATCTTATAGAGGTCCGTTTAGCGAGTTTTTAACCACCTTCAAACTTCTAAGTTGCTTATATATATATACGGTTGCATCTAGCGTTATAACTTTCTTCAAAATGCATATTTTGAATCCAAACCTTGGTCAAATGTTCATCACATTGCTTCCTGCCGATTGAGGAATATGAATTTGCTATCAGATTCTTGGTTTGGGCTCCAGTTTTGACCTAGCAGAGGTACATTTATCCGATTTTGACCAAAGTCGCGGAAAAAGTCTAAGTCGAAAACAACCATAAAATCAGTCCTTTTGCAATAACTTTCTTGAAAATGCATATTTCTGAACCAAACTTTCATCAAATGTACATTACAATGTGTTCTTTCGATTGAGTAATATGAATTTACTGTCAGATTCTTGGTTTGGCTCCCAGACAGTATCTTATAGAGGTCCGTTTAGCGAGTTTTTAACCACCTTCAAACTTCTAAGTTGCTTATATATATATACGGTTGCATCTAGCGTTATAACTTTCTTCAAAATGCATATTTTGAATCCAAACCTTGGTCAAATGTTCATCACATTGCTTCCTGTCGATTGAGGAATATGAATTTGCTATCAGATTCTTGGTTTGGGCTCCAGTTTCGACCTAGCAGAGGTACATTTATCCGATTTTGACCAAAGTCGCGGAAAAAGTCTAAGTCGAAAACAACCATAAAATCAGTCCTTTTGCAATAACTTTCTTGAAAATGCATATTTCTGAACCAAACTTTCATCAAATGTACATTACAATGTGTTCTTTCGATTGAGTAATATGAATTTACTGTCAGATTCTTGGTTTGGCTCCCAGACAGTATCTTATAGAGGTCCGTTTAGCGAGTTTTGAACCACCTTCAAACTTCTAAGTTGCTTATATATATATACGGTTGCATCTAGCGTTATAACTTTCTTCAAAATGCATATTTTGAATCCAAACCTTGGTCAAATGTTCATCACATTGCTTCCTGTCGATTGAGGAATATGAATTTGCTATCAGATTCTTGGTTTGGGCTCCAGTTTTGACCTAGCAGAGGTACATTTATCCGATTTTGACCAAAGTCGCGGAAAAAGTCTAAGTCGAAAACAACCATAAAATCAGTCCTTTTGCAATAACTTTCTTGAAAATGCATATTTCTGAACCAAACTTTCATCAAATGTACATTACAATGTGTTCTTTCGATTGAGTAATATGAATTTACTGTCAGATTCTTGGTTTGGCTCCCAGACAGTATCTTATAGAGGTCCGTTTAGCGAGTTTTGAACCACCTTCAAACTTCTAAGTTTCTTATATATATACGGTTGCATCTAGCGTTATAACTTTCTTCAAAATGCATATTTTGAATCCAAACCTTGGTCAAATGTTCATCACATTGCTTCCTGCCGATTGAGGAATATGAATTTGCTATCAGATTCTTGGTTTGGGCTCCAGTTTCGACCTAGCAGAGGTACATTTATCCGATTTTGACCAAAGTCGCGGAAAAAGTCTAAGTCGAAAACAACCATAAAATCAGTCCTTTTGCAATAACTTTCTTGAAAATGCATATTTCTGAACCAAACTTTCATCAAATGTACATTACAATGTGTTCTTTCGATTGAGTAATATGAATTTACTGTCAGATTCTTGGTTTGGCTCCCAGACAGTAGCTTATAGAGGTCCGTTTAGCGAGTTTTGAACCACCTTCAAACTTCTAAGTTTCTTATATATATACGGTTGCATCTAGCGTTATAACTTTCTTCAAAATGCATATTTTGAATCCAAACCTTGGTCAAATGTTCATCACATTGCTTCCTGCCGATTGAGGAATATGAATTTGCTATCAGATTCTTGGTTTGGGCTCCAGTTTCGACCTAGCAGAGGTACATTTATCCGATTTTGACCAAAGTCGCGGAAAAAGTCTAAGTCGAAAACAACCATAAAATCAGTCCTTTTGCAATAACTTTCTTGAAAATGCATATTTCTGAACCAAACTTTCATCAAATGTACATTACAATGTGTTCTTTCGATTGAGTAATATGAATTTACTGTCAGATTCTTGGTTTGGCTCCCAGACAGTATCTTATAGAGGTCCGTTTAGCGAGTTTTTAACCACCTTCAAACTTCTAAGTTGCTTATATATATATACGGTTGCATCTAGCGTTATAACTTTCTTCAAAATGCATATTTTGAATCCAAACCTTGGTCAAATGTTCATCACATTGCTTCCTGTCGATTGAGGAAAATGAATTTGCTATCAGATTCTTGGTTTGGGCTCCAGTTTTGACCTAGCAGAGGTACATTTATCCGATTTTGACCAAAGTCGCGGAAAAAGTCTAAGTCGAAAACAACCATAAAATCAGTCCTTTTGCAATAACTTTCTTGAAAATGCATATTTCTGAACCAAACTTTCATCAAATGTACATTACAATGTGTTCTTTCGATTGAGTAATATGAATTTACTGTCAGATTCTTGGTTTGGCTCCCAGACAGTATCTTATAGAGGTCCGTTTAGAGAGTTTTGAACCACCTTCAAACTTCTAAGTTTCTTATATATATACGGTTGCATCTAGCGTTATAACTTTCTTCAAAATGCATATTTTGAATCCAAACCTTGGTCAAATGTTCATCACATTGCTTCCTGCCGATTGAGGAATATGAATTTGCTATCAGATTCTTGGTTTGGGCTCCAGTTTCGACCTAGCAGAGGTACATTTATCCGATTTTGACCAAAGTCGCGGAAAAAGTCTAAGTCGAAAACAACCATAAAATCAGTCCTTTTGCAATAACTTTCTTGAAAATGCATATTTCTGAACCAAACTTTCATCAAATGTACATTACAATGTGTTCTTTCGATTGAGTAATATGAATTTACTGTCAGATTCTTGGTTTGGCTCCCAGACAGTATCTTATAGAGGTCCGTTTAGCGAGTTTTGAACCACCTTCAAACTTCTAAGTTGCTTATATATATACGGTTGCATCTAGCGTTATAACTTTCTTCAAAATGCATATTTTGAATCCAAACCTTGGTCAAATGTTCATCACATTGCTTCCTGCCGATTGAGGAATATGAATTTGCTATCAGATTCTTGGTTTGGGCTCCAGTTTCGACCTAGCAGAGGTACATTTATCCGATTTTGACCAAAGTCGCGGAAAAAGTCTAAGTCGAAAACAACCATAAAATCAGTCCTTTTGCAATAACTTTCTTGAAAATGCATATTTCTGAACCAAACTTTCATCAAATGTACATTACAATGTGTTCTTTCGATTGAGTAATATGAATTTACTGTCAGATTCTTGGTTTGGCTCCCAGACAGTAGCTTATAGAGGTCCGTTTAGCGAGTTTTGAACCACCTTCAAACTTCTAAGTTTCTTATATATATACGGTTGCATCTAGCGTTATAACTTTCTTCAAAATGCATATTTTGAATCCAAACCTTGGTCAAATGTTCATCACATTGCTTCCTGCCGATTGAGGAATATGAATTTGCTTTCAGATTCTTGGTTTGGGCTCCAGTTTCGACCTAGCAGAGGTACATTTATCCGATTTTGACCAAAGTCGCGGAAAAAGTCTAAGTCGAAAACAACCATAAAATCAGTCCTTTTGCAATAACTTTCTTGAAAATGCATATTTCTGAACCAAACTTTCATCAAATGTACATTACAATGTGTTCTTTCGATTGAGTAATATGAATTTACTGTCAGATTCTTGGTTTGGCTCCCAGACAGTATCTTATAGAGGTCCGTTTAGCGAGTTTTGAACCACCTTCAAACTTCTAAGTTTCTTATATATATACGGTTGCATCTAGCGTTATAACTTTCTTCAAAATGCATATTTTGAATCCAAACCTTGGTCAAATGTTCATCACATTGCTTCCTGCCGATTGAGGAATATGAATTTGCTTTCAGATTCTTGGTTTGGGCTCCAGTTTCGACCTAGCAGAGGTACATTTATCCGATTTTGACCAAAGTCGCGGAAAAAGTCTAAGTCGAAAACAACCATAAAATCAGTCCTTTTGCAATAACTTTCTTGAAAATGCATATTTCTGAACCAAACTTTCATCAAATGTACATTACAATGTGTTCTTTCGATTGAGTAATATGAATTTACTGTCAGATTCTTGGTTTGGCTCCCAGACAGTATCTTATAGAGGTCCGTTTAGCGAGTTTTTAACCACCTTCAAACTTCTAAGTTGCTTATATATATATACGGTTGCATCTAGCGTTATAACTTTCTTCAAAATGCATATTTTGAATCCAAACCTTGGTCAAATGTTCATCACATTGCTTCCTGTCGATTGAGGAAAATGAATTTGCTATCAGATTCTTGGTTTGGGCTCCAGTTTTGACCTAGCAGAGGTACATTTATCCGATTTTGACCAAAGTCGCGGAAAAAGTCTAAGTCGAAAACAACCATAAAATCAGTCCTTTTGCAATAACTTTCTTGAAAATGCATATTTCTGAACCAAACTTTCATCAAATGTACATTACAATGTGTTCTTTCGATTGAGTTATATGAATTTACTGTCAGATTCTTGGTTTGGCTCCCAGACAGTATCTTATAGAGGTCCGTTTAGCGAGTTTTGAACCACCTTCAAACTTCTAAGTTTCTTATATATATACGGTTGCATCTAGCGTTATAACTTTCTTCAAAATGCATATTTTGAATCCAAACCTTGGTCAAATGTTCATCACATTGCTTCCTGCCGATTGAGGAATATGAATTTGCTATCAGATTCTTGGTTTGGGCTCCAGTTTCGACCTAGCAGAGGTACATTTATCCGATTTTGACCAAAGTCGCGGAAAAAGTCTAAGTCGAAAACAACCATAAAATCAGTCCTTTTGCAATAACTTTCTTGAAAATGCATATTTCTGAACCAAACTTTCATCAAATGTACATTACAATGTGTTCTTTCGATTGAGTAATATGAATTTACTGTCAGATTCTTGGTTTGGCTCCCAGACAGTATCTTATAGAGGTCCGTTTAGCGAGTTTTGAACCACCTTCAAACTTCTAAGTTGCTTATATATATATACGGTTGCATCTAGCGTTATAACTTTCTTCAAAATGCATATTTTGAATCCAAACCTTGGTCAAATGTTCATCACATTGCTTCCTGTCGATTGAGGAAAATGAATTTGCTATCAGATTCTTGGTTTGGGCTCCAGTTTTGACCTAGCAGAGGTACATTTATCCGATTTTGACCAAAGTCGCGGAAAAAGTCTAAGTCGAAAACAACCATAAAATCAGTCCTTTTGCAATAACTTTCTTGAAAATGCATATTTCTGAACCAAACTTTCATCAAATGTACATTACAATGTGTTCTTTCGATTGAGTAATATGAATTTACTGTCAGATTCTTGGTTTGGCTCCCAGACAGTATCTTATAGAGGTCCGTTTAGCGAGTTTTGAACCACCTTCAAACTTCTAAGTTTCTTATATATATACGGTTGCATCTAGCGTTATAACTTTCTTCAAAATGCATATTTTGAATCCAAACCTTGGTCAAATGTTCATCACATTGCTTCCTGCCGATTGAGGAATATGAATTTGCTATCAGATTCTTGGTTTGGGCTCCAGTTTCGACCTAGCAGAGGTACATTTATCCGATTTTGACCAAAGTCGCGGAAAAAGTCTAAGTCGAAAACAACCATAAAATCAGTCCTTTTGCAATAACTTTCTTGAAAATGCATATTTCTGAACCAAACTTTCATCAGATGTACATTACAATGTGTTCTTTCGATTGAGTAATATGAATTTACTGTCAGATTCTTGGTTTGGCTCCCAGACAGTATCTTATAGAGGTCCGTTTAGCGAGTTTTTAACCACCTTCAAACTTCTAAGTTGCTTATATATATATACGGTTGCATCTAGCGTTATAACTTTCTTCAAAATGCATATTTTGAATCCAAACCTTGGTCAAATGTTCATCACATTGCTTCCTGTCGATTGAGGAAAATGAATTTGCTATCAGATTCTTGGTTTGGGCTCCAGTTTTGACCTAGCAGAGGTACATTTATCCGATTTTGACCAAAGTCGCGGAAAAAGTCTAAGTCGAAAACAACCATAAAATCAGTCCTTTTGCAATAACTTTCTTGAAAATGCATATTTCTGAACCAAACTTTCATCAAATGTACATTACAATGTGTTCTTTCGATTGAGTAATATGAATTTACTGTCAGATTCTTGGTTTGGCTCCCAGACAGTATCTTATAGAGGTCCGTTTAGCGAGTTTTGAACCACCTTCAAACTTCTAAGTTTCTTATATATATACGGTTGCATCTAGCGTTATAACTTTCTTCAAAATGCATATTTTGAATCCAAACCTTGGTCAAATGTTCATCACATTGCTTCCTGCCGATTGAGGAATATGAATTTGCTATCAGATTCTTGGTTTGGGCTCCAGTTTCGACCTAGCAGAGGTACATTTATCCGATTTTGACCAAAGTCGCGGAAAAAGTCTAAGTCGAAAACAACCATAAAATCAGTCCTTTTGCAATAACTTTCTTGAAAATGCATATTTCTGAACCAAACTTTCATCAAATGTACATTACAATGTGTTCTTTCGATTGAGTAATATGAATTTACTGTCAGATTCTTGGTTTGGCTCCCAGACAGTATCTTATAGAGGTCCGTTTAGCGAGTTTTTAACCACCTTCAAACTTCTAAGTTGCTTATATATATATACGGTTGCATCTAGCGTTATAACTTTCTTCAAAATGCATATTTTGAATCCAAACCTTGGTCAAATGTTCATCACATTGCTTCCTGTCGATTGAGGAAAATGAATTTGCTATCAGATTCTTGGTTTGGGCTCCAGTTTTGACCTAGCAGAGGTACATTTATCCGATTTTGACCAAGTCGCGGAAAAAGTCTAAGTCGAAAACAACCATAAAATCAGTCCTTTTGCAATAACTTTCTTGAAAATGCATATTTCTGAACCAAACTTTCATCAAATGTACATTACAATGTGTTCTTTCGATTGAGTAATATGAATTTACTGTCAGATTCTTGGTTTGGCTCCCAGACAGTATCTTATAGAGGTCCGTTTAGGCGAGTTTTGAACCACCTTCAAACTTCTAAGTTTCTTATATATATACGGTTGCATCTAGCGTTATAACTTTCTTCAAAATGCATATTTTGAATCCAAACCTCGGTCAAATGTTCATCACATTGCTTCCTGCCGATTGAGGAATATGAATTTGCTATCAGATTCTTGGTTTGGGCTCCAGTTTCGACCTAGCAGAGGTACATTTATCCGATTTTGACCAAAGTCGCGGAAAAAGTCTAAGTCGAAAACAACCATAAAATCAGTCCTTTTGCAATAACTTTCTTGAAAATGCATATTTCTGAACCAAACTTTCATCAAATGTACATTACAATGTGTTCTTTCGATTGAGTAATATGAATTTACTGTCAGATTCTTGGTTTGGCTCCCAGACAGTATCTTATAGAGGTCCGTTTAGCGAGTTTTTAACCACCTTCAAACTTCTAAGTTGCTTATATATATATACGGTTGCATCTAGCGTTATAACTTTCTTCAAAATGCATATTTTGAATCCAAACCTTGGTCAAATGTTCATCACATTGCTTCCTGTCGATTGAGGAAAATGAATTTGCTATCAGATTCTTGGTTTGGGCTCCAGTTTTGACCTAGCAGAGGTACATTTATCCGATTTTGACCAAAGTCGCGGAAAAAGTCTAAGTCGAAAACAACCATAAAATCAGTCCTTTTGCAATAACTTTCTTGAAAATGCATATTTCTGAACCAAACTTTCATCAAATGTACATTACAATGTGTTCTTTCGATTGAGTAATATGAATTTACTGTCAGATTCTTGGTTTGGCTCCCAGACAGTATCTTATAGAGGTCCGTTTAGCGAGTTTTGAACCACCTTCAAACTTCTAAGTTTCTTATATATATACGGTTGCATCTAGCGTTATAACTTTCTTCAAAATGCATATTTTGAATCCAAACCTTGGTCAAATGTTCATCACATTGCTTCCTGCCGATTGAGGAATATGAATTTGCTATCAGATTCTTGGTTTGGGCTCCAGTTTCGACCTAGCAGAGGTACATTTATCCGATTTTGACCAAAGTCGCGGAAAAAGTCTAAGTCGAAAACAACCATAAAATCAGTCCTTTTGCAATAACTTTCTTGAAAATGCATATTTCTGAACCAAACTTTCATCAAATGTACATTACAATGTGTTCTTTCGATTGAGTAATATGAATTTACTGTCAGATTCTTGGTTTGGCTCCCAGACAGTATCTTATAGAGGTCCGTTTAGCGAGTTTTGAACCACCTTCAAACTTCTAAGTTGCTTATATATATACGGTTGCATCTAGCGTTATAACTTTCTTCAAAATGCATATTTTGAATCCAAACCTTGGTCAAATGTTCATCACATTGCTTCCTGCCGATTGAGGAATATGTATTTGCTATCAGATTCTTGGTTTGGGCTCCAGTTTCGACCTAGCAGAGGTACATTTATCCGATTTTGACCAAAGTCGCGGAAAAAGTCTAAGTCGAAAACAACCATAAAATCAGTCCTTTTGCAATAACTTTCTTGAAAATGCATATTTCTGAACCAAACTTTCATCAAATGTACATTACAATGTGTTCTTTCGATTGAGTAATATGAATTTACTGTCAGATTCTTGGTTTGGCTCCCAGACAGTATCTTATAGAGGTCCGTTTAGCGAGTTTTGAACCACCTTCAAACTTCTAAGTTTCTTATATATATACGGTTGCATCTAGCGTTATAACTTTCTTCAAAATGCATATTTTGAATCCAAACCTTGGTCAAATGTTCATCACATTGCTTCCTGCCGATTGAGGAATATGAATTTGCTTTCAGATTCTTGGTTTGGGCTCCAGTTTCGACCTAGCAGAGGTACATTTATCCGATTTTGACCAAAGTCGCGGAAAAAGTCTAAGTCGAAAACAACCATAAAATCAGTCCTTTTGCAATAACTTTCTTGAAAATGCATATTTCTGAACCAAACTTTCATCAAATGTACATTACAATGTGTTCTTTCGATTGAGTAATATGAATTTACTGTCAGATTCTTGGTTTGGCTCCCAGACAGTATCTTATAGAGGTCCGTTTAGCGAGTTTTTAACCACCTTCAAACTTCTAAGTTGCTTATATATATATACGGTTGCATCTAGCGTTATAACTTTCTTCAAAATGCATATTTTGAATCCAAACCTTGGTCAAATGTTCATCACATTGCTTCCTGTCGATTGAGGAAAATGAATTTGCTATCAGATTCTTGGTTTGGGCTCCAGTTTTGACCTAGCAGAGGTACATTTATCCGATTTTGACCAAAGTCGCGGAAAAAGTCTAAGTCGAAAACAACCATAAAATCAGTCCTTTTGCAATAACTTTCTTGAAAATGCATATTTCTGAACCAAACTTTCATCAAATGTACATTACAATGTGTTCTTTCGATTGAGTTATATGAATTTACTGTCAGATTCTTGGTTTGGCTCCCAGACAGTATCTTATAGAGGTCCGTTTAGCGAGTTTTGAACCACCTTCAAACTTCTAAGTTTCTTATATATATACGGTTGCATCTAGCGTTATAACTTTCTTCAAAATGCATATTTTGAATCCAAACCTTGGTCAAATGTTCATCACATTGCTTCCTGCCGATTGAGGAAAATGAATTTGCTATCAGATTCTTGGTTTGGGCTCCAGTTTCGACCTAGCAGAGGTACATTTATCCGATTTTGACCAAAGTCGCGGAAAAAGTCTAAGTCGAAAACAACCATAAAATCAGTCCTTTTGCAATAACTTTCTTGAAAATGCATATTTCTGAACCAAACTTTCATCAAATGTACATTACAATGTGTTCTTTCGATTGAGTAATATGAATTTACTGTCAGATTCTTGGTTTGGCTCCCAGACAGTATCTTATAGAGGTCCGTTTAGCGAGTTTTGAACCACCTTCAAACTTCTAAGTTGCTTATATATATATACGGTTGCATCTAGCGTTATAACTTTCTTCAAAATGCATATTTTGAATCCAAACCTTGGTCAAATGTTCATCACATTGCTTCCTGTCGATTGAGGAAAATGAATTTGCTATCAGATTCTTGGTTTGGGCTCCAGTTTTGACCTAGCAGAGGTACATTTATCCGATTTTGACCAAAGTCGCGGAAAAAGTCTAAGTCGAAAACAACCATAAAATCAGTCCTTTTGCAATAACTTTCTTGAAAATGCATATTTCTGAACCAAACTTTCATCAAATGTACATTACAATGTGTTCTTTCGATTGAGTAATATGAATTTACTGTCAGATTCTTGGTTTGGCTCCCAGACAGTATCTTATAGAGGTCCGTTTAGCGAGTTTTGAACCACCTTCAAACTTCTAAGTTTCTTATATATATACGGTTGCATCTAGCGTTATAACTTTCTTCAAAATGCATATTTTGAATCCAAACCTTGGTCAAATGTTCATCACATTGCTTCCTGCCGATTGAGGAATATGAATTTGCTATCAGATTCTTGGTTTGGGCTCCAGTTTCGACCTAGCAGAGGTACATTTATCCGATTTTGACCAAAGTCGCGGAAAAAGTCTAAGTCGAAAACAACCATAAAATCAGTCCTTTTGCAATAACTTTCTTGAAAATGCATATTTCTGAACCAAACTTTCATCAGATGTACATTACAATGTGTTCTTTCGATTGAGTAATATGAATTTACTGTCAGATTCTTGGTTTGGCTCCCAGACAGTATCTTATAGAGGTCCGTTTAGCGAGTTTTTAACCACCTTCAAACTTCTAAGTTGCTTATATATATATACGGTTGCATCTAGCGTTATAACTTTCTTCAAAATGCATATTTTGAATCCAAACCTTGGTCAAATGTTCATCACATTGCTTCCTGTCGATTGAGGAAAATGAATTTGCTATCAGATTCTTGGTTTGGGCTCCAGTTTTGACCTAGCAGAGGTACATTTATCCGATTTTGACCAAAGTCGCGGAAAAAGTCTAAGTCGAAAACAACCATAAAATCAGTCCTTTTGCAATAACTTTCTTGAAAATGCATATTTCTGAACCAAACTTTCATCAAATGTACATTACAATGTGTTCTTTCGATTGAGTAATATGAATTTACTGTCAGATTCTTGGTTTGGCTCCCAGACAGTATCTTATAGAGGTCCGTTTAGCGAGTTTTGAACCACCTTCAAACTTCTAAGTTTCTTATATATATACGGTTGCATCTAGCGTTATAACTTTCTTCAAAATGCATATTTTGAATCCAAACCTTGGTCAAATGTTCATCACATTGCTTCCTGCCGATTGAGGAATATGAATTTGCTATCAGATTCTTGGTTTGGGCTCCAGTTTCGACCTAGCAGAGGTACATTTATCCGATTTTGACCAAAGTCGCGGAAAAAGTCTAAGTCGAAAACAACCA